>CM070039.1:56158264-56169762 GCA_036250615.1 Ptychadena robeensis
AAGTTGCCTAATAATTATGCACAGTAATAGTCACCTGCACACACAGATATCCCCCTAAATGGTTAAAACTAAAAACAAACTAAAAACTACTTCCAAAAATATTCAGCTTTGATATTAATGATTTCTTTTGGTTCATTGAGAACATGGTTGTTGTTCAATAATAAAATTATTCCTCAAAAATACCACTTGCCTAATAATTCTGCACTCCCTGTAAAGATAACATCTATAAAATAATACATTGATGGTACTATACTCCAGACAAACTCCACAGAATTTACCCAAAGGTTTCAGAGACCTGTTGGAGGTATATGGGAGACAAGGGTACATTAGAACACATATTCTGGACATGCCCGGTTATAGGCATGTTTTGGAGAAGTGTCAATGAGATTATTCAAGCAGTTATAGGTGAGAGGGTAACAATACATAGTAAAACCCATATATTGGGAGCCTCCATTAAACACTATAATAAGAAACAAAGGAAAATCGCACAATATATCCTGACAGCGGCCCGCAGCTTGATAGCAAAATATTGGTGCAGAGTATCCCCAAATTATAACGATTTGATTAACAGAGTAACAGATGTTAGGACGATGGAATATTTAACGGCAAGTATACATGACAGAACCAGGAAATTTTATGAAGTGTGGGACTATTGGCAGGCCTATGTGATGATATAAGATAGGAGAACAAGTAAAATGGGCTTTGAGATTCGATAATATAGATACATTAAAGAAGACTTATTTTATGTTAATGTATACGTTATGTTGGTATGTGAGGAAAATGTGATGAGTTGTATGTCATAAAAATTAAATAAAAATAAATGATGTTAAAAAAAGATAAGGTATGTTATTAAAAGTTATGCACGAGGCAAAGGGGGGGGGGGTAAATTACTACAAGGTACTTCACTGAAAAACCAAATAAAGAGAAAACTTTTAGTTTAGTTGACATCCATTCTATCTGCAAATCCATTGCTTTTTTTGGTAAGATATATTTTTTTTAATGCTCTATTTCTCACACGAGCCAGCATGGTACCTAGCATGTTTGCTGCTCATTTGCAGAAGTTAAAGTTGGAATAAATAACGGTAAAATAATTTACTTGATGCATATCATCAATTAAATCAATATCATTGTTTAATTGTTATGGATTCTTTTTTCGTCAGTATCACACCTGAAGCTTGTCACTTTGGAGAAATAATTTTCTTTATCAAAGATATTGGCATGTAGAAATAGGGGAGGGGGTTTGGATGAGCGGCAGATCCCAGAGTGATTTGGGCCAACCGTTCATCCAGTGAGTTATCTCTGCCTAACGGTGGAGACAAGGGGACTTTCAAAGAGGCCACCCCGGCTCTAATTGTAGACCCCGTAGGGGTTATAAGATAACAAAACAAAAGCAATCAATCAATAAAGTTTACAAACGTAGAGGCTGGAGTCCAGCGCACTGAAAGCAGCGTCATATAGAGTAAAATGACCCAGTGTTGCATTGGTGAATTAGACCAAAGTCCATAGATGGAGTTAAAATTCTTTAATGTCCATTCAAGGCGGAGTGTTCAGCAATTCGGTTAACAGTTAATCCACCAGGTTGGCTGCAATCGATCAGATACCCATTCACATATGAAAAAATGTCTCCACGACCTCGACGTACGTTTCTAAAGGAATTTTCTTCAGGAGGTGTGGTTAGGTGCTGTTAAGAAAGCTGTGGAATGTGAGCGCACTCCGCCCGGAGTGGGAGGCAGGAGGAACGAGGGGCCACTGTTGTGGACTGTCAGGGAGAGCCCTGTGTGGTAGACAGGTTAACGTAGTAACAAAGGTGGCCTGAGGTGTCAGGTTGTGATATTGTCAAACAGTAATGGCATCTCCCTGGGGGTCCTCCATGCAACACTGGGTAATTTTACTCTATATGACGCTGCTTTCAGTGCGCTGGACTCCAGCCTCTACGTTTGTAAACTTTATTGATTGATTGCTTTTGTTTTGTTATATCATAACCCCTTCGGGGTCTACAATTAGAGCCGGGTGGCCTCTTTGAAAGTCCCCTTGTCTCCACCGTTAGGCAGAAAAAACTTACTGGATGAACGGTTGGCCCTAATCACTCTGGGACCTGCCGCTCATCCAAACCCCCCCCCCCTATTTCTACTTGATTTTGGGATGTTGGCCATTTCCCATAAGGTGCTAGTGGTATCCTATGTACAAAGATATTGGCATGGGTTTTCACAAAGTTTAAATCTTGTATTCTAAAGGATTGTAAGCCCAATCAGGCAGGGTCCTCTACTCCTTCTGTGTCATAACCTGTACCTGTGTGTTATCTTGTGTTGCATCTCAACTCTAATTTATTGTAAAGCGCTGTATAATATGTTAGCGCTATATAAATAAATGATAATAATATTGTTATTATGCCTCCAGTGTGAACATTATCCTTTGCTGCACAGAGAATTTAGCACGCATTTTTCAAATTCTTCGCCTGTGTTCAAGCAGAATGCTCACATGTTGTTTTGTTGATTACATCTAGTGGTGATCTAGATGTAGTGGATCTTGCAGTGGATTTATGATGTTACAATCAATGTATGATTTTTGATTCTCTTTCATTACATCTTGTGATATTTTCTTACTGTTATATTATTTGATATATCTCTGTGTATGTTAAATTAATTAATATTTTTTGCCCTGTATTGTGCCCTGTATTATCGACTGCACAATATGACCAATGTTACCAATGGAATTCTTCAAGTAGATTTTTTTTGTCTCATCTCTGGAACCAAAGTTTTTCCCTGTTAATCGTTTTTTCATGGTTTATAAAGGTTTATAAACCTGCTGCTTGTAAACCCATACAGTTGCCATCCCAGTAACTCTGGCTTCTTCCTGGTCCAGCGTGGCTACATGATGACGTTTCCGGGCGGGAATTTTTTTTTTCTTTGAATTTGTTTTCATTACTTTGAATGATTTTTTTGGGGACAGTAATGTCTGAATATCGTTTCAGTGTGCTGTCTGATCGGTACCCTCTGCTCACTGTCTTCCCGGACTGCCACTGTGTATGTGCTGCCGGCAATCCGGGAACAACCCTCTTTGGGAGGAAGGTGGGGATTTTTCTGCTAGCACCAACCCCCTGCTCAACAAGTCCTGTCATGGGGCCCGGACATTTTTGCTGTACGGGGCTCCATGATTTCTGACGGCTGCCCTGAGGCCACCCATCCTGCTCCCAAGCTGAATAAAAATCTGGGAGGTTTATCCGATGATTGTGGAAAACGTCAGGACCAGCTATGTGCCAGAAAAAGACATTATGGTGGACAAATGCCTGATGGCATATAAAGGGAGTCTGAGCTAAGTCCAGCCTCAAATGAGCACACTTTGGGATCACTCCTTTGTATTGTGTGAGTCCAAATCTGGATTCATTTGGAACCCATATACATGGGAAAAAGCACAAATTTGGTCCTTTTGGACCAGCCTCATCTATTGTACTAACTCTCATCGAGCCTTTGCTCAACCAAGGATATTGTCCTACAATGAACAATGTCTATATGTCTCCTGAACTGTCAAAGTTTGAATTTAAAATAGGATGGATGGTTTCGGAACCACTAGGGCTAACATGCACGAATTGCCATCTAATTTTGTATCATTGCCCAGGGCAGCCACTGGAGCATTCTGGCTCTTTTTGGATACCTATGTTCCAACTCTGTTATTTAAGACTGGCACACAATAAATCGAATGCCCACACAGCTGGTTAGGAAAACTGCTTACTAGAAGGAATATGTAAGTCTTTACACCATCACCTACACCATCAACACAGGAGGGTTAGCTAATGGCTCTCTTCCCCAGAATCAGAAGAGAAGAGTAGTAGGTAGCACATAGGTGCATCTCACCCTGACTCTACAGATACCTCTTAAAAGCTGCATCCATCCACTCGGGCAAGATGAGGGAGAGACTAGCCCGGGTCCAAAAGACGTCCCTGTCATTCACCATGGATGGGGGTCAGTCTGGGCACTCCTCAGTAGAGAGACGGCGGGAGGACCCAGAAGGAGATGGGAGCACCTTGCTCCAAGTAAAGAGCTGCAAAGGAAGTTTATAACCTCAGCCCTAGCTGTAGGAAGTACTAGCTGTGTGGAACATGTGACAACACTCTGCTGCATTCTTCATATATCTGAGCTATGGGCTAGAATGTCAAGACGAAAGCCTTTTGTTACGAAGAAAGACATCCAAGCCAGGCTACATTTAGCAAAAACACATCTGAAATCTCCCAAAAGTATGTGGGAAAAGGTGTTATGGAACAGTTCCAAATACCAGTCAATATTGGCACAAACATGAACATCTTTCAGCATGACAATGACTTAAAGCATACATCCAAATCAACAAAGGAATGGCTTCACCAGAAGATTAAAGTTTTGGAATGGCCCAGCCAGAGCCCAGACCTGAATTCGACTGAAAATCTGTAGGGTGATCTGAAGAGGGCTGTGCACAGGAGATGCCCTCACAATCTGACAGATTTGGAGTGTTTCTGCAAAAAAGAGTGGGCAAATTTTGTGCCATGCTGATTTATCTTTGTCTAATTTTTGTACAGCACAGGAACCTGACATTTTACCATTATTTTTATATGCACTGTAGTTGGCTGGCAAAAGGGCAAGATGATTGAACTCAGACAGTGAGACAAAAAGGACTTGCATGTTGAGCACTATCCACAACCCCACAACTGTTCAATGCAGAACAGAATGTAAAGGACATTTGTAGTGCTGTGCGAGTATGTTGTGTACAAGTATCTATCCAAGTATCTTTAAGTGGGATGTCCTCTTGTCCGGCCACCGATCACCTTCTCACTCCAATAAGCCAAGGCCCACGCACGTAGATAGGGGGCTATTTACAGTTTTATTGAGGGATATTAAAGGTGGGTTTACACGTGTAGATTTTTTGTTCGATCAACTGCCGATTAAATTTTTTGATAGATTTTTTTGTCGAACATTGTTCGTCCATTTATCGAATGTAACATTAGATTTTTTTGTTCGTCCATCCCGATAACAAATGAAAATACATTCAGAATTACTACGACAGTTTACCAACATGTTCGATGACCTCTTGAACGATTTTTTGTTCGAGATCGAACAAAAGTTAGCCATTCTAGATTTTTGTTCAATCAACCAAAAAAATCGTTTGTTCTTCATTGATTGGACGAAAAAATCTACAGGTGTAAACCCACCTTTACAGAGCAAGATAGTTGCTGTGCTGCTGCCAAAGTGCTGAAATCTTTAGGCTGGGTGCAGGGGGGTCACTCTTGCTGGGTCCAATGCTGTAGCTGTGGTACTCCAGGCAGAATCAACAGAAGAACATTCTGAGGGCTTTCTATTTATGCCTTCAGACAGGGGCTGGCTTAAGGCCTGTAACTGGGCAGGAGTACATTCGATACATTTTGGAGGGAAGAGATGAAGTACACACCCAGCCATGACTCATGCTTCCAGCACTTTGTTTATGACAAGTGTAACCCCTTCAAGGATACACACACAATTTACAGCAATGTACAGCAAATAATAAGCATATATTACAGTGCATATATTACAGTTTAGTGACCGTTTCTCAGGCCACTACACATTCAAAGACTGCAGGTTGTGGTCAGCTACAAACGGACAATAGGTGGTGTTGACAGACCCAATCAGGCCATGACCTTTTATCCCGCTGTAAGGACACAACAGCGCTAATATAAAAAGCTGTTTATTGAATTTTAGACTTTCAAGGTTAGAGAAGGCAAACAACATGTCATGTGCCATTCAACTAAAATATACAGAAATAACATGTGCAAAACAACCTGAACTTTAGGTACAATATTATCAAAAAGAGGGAAATATGTGAAGAGTAAGAGACAAAAAAAGGAGATAGAGAATGAAAGAAGGGAGGGAGGAGGGATGAGAAAAGAAAGGAGAGAGAAAAGAAACCGGTATGAGAGAGATAATAAGTCAAAGGTTAAGGGGGTGAGAATCTCCAGGATCTGGAGGGGATGGGGGTGGGGAGACAAAGCCATATTCAGGAGGATAGGAGGTAGTGAAAAAAGCCCTCTGAACAAAGGTAGGCAATTCAAAAATTTGGGGTGCCAATTGAGTAGGATGGCTGCCAGTTTCTCATTGATAAAAATGCCCATGATACTCTGTTTGACCTTCATAAAGTTAAGGGTAGGTTATCTCCAAAACCTAGCTTTCACTGTGCAAGAAGCCATGAAAACAAAGGAAGGTATCCTCAGATGAAGCAATGTCATCGCATAAGAACCTTATCGGAGTTCTCAATTGCCAGGACATTCAAAGAACAAGCAGCAGTGCGAGAAAGTAGCACAGCCCACTCCGACTCATCCAAGTGCGAGGTCCTCTTCCCATTTCAATATATACGCGAGCTTGGTCAATGTCTGGGGGAAGCAAAGGAGCGGTAGAAGAGAGAAATGAGACCAGAAGACAGAGGAGAAAGTAAACAGCGATGCTCAAAGTCTGAAAGAGTGAGTCGGGAAGAGGAATGGAAGCGAGACAGAAGGTAAGAGAGGTAGTGGAGAAGTTGATGAGCGATGATAATGATAAGAGGTGGAAGACGGGAAATGGTGGAGATGCTGAAGATGAGAGAATGAGGTAACCCCATTTACTGAATACATGTGGGTGTATTTCAAAAGGGACAGAGGCCAGAATCTAAAGGCCTGGGGATCTGGGGGAAATAAGGGAGAAAACAAAACCCCTGAAAGAGGGAGATGGGGTGAAAGGATTAGAAATTTCACTTTAACCGAGTCCCTGAGGCACAGTAAATGAGCAAGCATAGGATTCAGGATAGGGATGCAAAGAGCAGAAGGAATCCAAAGCAAATTGTATATGGGAGGAGGAGAGGAGCAATGTCTACTATATCACAGTAGCCCACAAAGGCAACTCAGATGGAGAATGGAGGGCAGCCAAAGGAGCAAGCTGAGCTGCAAGATAGTACTTGTGTAAGCTGGGAACACCTTGCCCGCCTAACTGCTTATGGTTGTAAAGGATATCGGCCCGGATTCTAGGCTGAGTAGCCCCCCAAAAAAAGAGGAGCTGTTTCCGCTGTTCAATGCAGAAGATGTGGGATGGAATAGGGATAAGCAGGATACAAAAGATGTACAGGAGTTTAGGGATGTAGGTCATCTTCAAGGCGCTAATACGACCAAACCATGACAGTTGGCACAGGGACCAGCTGCCAAGCAAACGGGCAAGCTCCTTGAATAAAGGTGGGTAGTTGGCCTTATAGAGAGAGTCCAGAGAAGCTATAAAGTGTATGCCCAAATAGGGTAGGTGGGGGTCCATATATACTTGTACGTGGCCTGGAGGGCAGTCAAGGCAGAAGGGGGAATAGAGATGTTCAAAGCCTTGGAGTTTGATTCATTAAAGCAAAGGCCAGGGAAGTTGCCAAAGCAAGAGAGCAGCATGAACAAATTAGGTAGCGAGATCTCAAAGACATAGGAGAATGTTGTCTGCGTGCAAAGAGTAGAGTCTTGTGACGAACCCCAACCAGAAATATCAGGCTGCTGATGAATAGCTTGAGCCAAAGGCTGGAGGGCCAAGATAAACAAAATAGGGGATAGTGGGCAATCCTGACGGGTACCCTGGATAGGAAATAGGTCAGAAAGGAAGCCACTATAACCGATCCATGCCTCAGGGTGGGCGTACAATGCTGATATCTATGTCAAAAAAACATCCTGAAAGCCCCACTTGCGAAGGGCAAAATGCAAATATTGCCGGACAGGATATCAAAGGCCTTACGGAGACAGAAACATAGAGGGGAGGGAGCGGGTACGGACTAATGCAGCAACTACACAGCACACCGGACATTATCGCTGGCTTGGCGGTGGGGCACAAAGCCCACTTGGTCACCATGAATAAGGTGGCCCAGAAACACATTTAGGCAGGAAGCTAGAATCTTGGCTACAACTTTCACATAGTTATTTAACAAAGAAATTGGCCGATAGCTGGACCAAGCATGGGGATTAGTATCAGGCTTTGGGAGCATGGCTATCTGGGCAAGGGAAATGTTTTAAAAAGGTATTTCAATACTACAGTAAACATAATTTCCTTTTCAGTATTTGTTTATTTAAAGAATTCTTGTTTGAGCTGATTTTTGTGTTTTTTAATTACATTTTATTGTAGTATATAATATGTATATTACATTATTCTATGTTTTAAACTTTATTTTATTTATTTATTTATTTATTAAGAAGTCTACTAGACCCTTGTAAACACCACAAAAAAAGGGCCTTCCTTAAAAAACGCTAAGTGTGGAAAAGACAGTATCCATTGCCATGTGTCCTCCTCTCCTCCTTTTGGTGCTCGCCCCTCCGACCACTGCATCCATCTGGGATGAAAGATGGAAGCGGTGGTCGGAGGGGCGAGCTCCGGAAGGAGGAGACATGGCAATGGATGTCGTCTTTTCCACATTCAACATTTTTTAAGGAAGGCCCTTTTTTGTGGTGTTTTTTTGGATCAAGTTAGCATAAGGGCATGGGCAGCAACAGACACAGCCCAACCTAAAAAGCCCAAAAAAAATGTAAAGACAAAGGTCCACAGGAATCAGGGTGGGTAGTTCTTGAAAAAGTCCCAAGGGGACGAAACACATTGAAAATCACCCTGAGATATATATGTGACATTTAGACTGTATGTCAAAGAGGTGGAACAGGGGCCACAGTTTGTGGTGGCCCTTTTTCCTCCTCGTTTAAAATCTAAGATATATATATTTTTACAATATGGATGTTAACATTTGTCTGACCCTATCTGTTGTCAAGTGGTAGAAATGTTCATATACTTTTTTTTTGAACAGAAATAAATATTTTTTTAAGAATCTAGATTTGTCAAAATTGATCAATTGAAGAAGCACCTTTGAAACCCCCATCTTTTATATTTATCTATATGGTTTTACAATGATTTTCTGCATGTTATACACTACAGATGCTTCATATTGCCTTTTACTGTATCATATGTGTGCTGTAATCATCCTGATATTGGAATATCATTTGTCCCTCTAGTTTTACCTTCTCCCAGTTATTAACAATAAACAAGTTATCAAAACGTACACGGTAAGGTGACTGAAAGACAAGTTAACTGCCTGTCAAGTTACTTGGGAAGTGATGAGGACAGAACAGGGACAGTCCCAGAAAATATGAAGGAACCCAGCCGGGCTATAGCTGCAAGGCCAGCAATTCGCTGATCTCAAGGCGTATATTCTCAAAGGCCGGGCAGGGGTGTAGTAAATCCTATATAGAATTTTAAAGTGGATGTAAAGGTAGGATCCAGGATTTGTGCCAATTAACATGGTGGTCTGAAAAACAAGCAAAGCAGTCCAGGACCTGCAGAGCACCAACCCAGATACCTTTCACCTGAATGGCCGAGCGCAGGGCTACAGCCAAGGACTCAAACGCCAGGGCAAACAACCTAGGAGACACAGGGCATCCTTGGCTGGTGCCCCTTCCTAACCAGAAGTATCTGGAAAGGTCGGAACCAATGCGGATCATCGCCAAGGGTCTGTCATACAGGAGAGAAGTCCACTTAAGGAAAACTCAAATCCCTTATATCGCAGGATTGCTAACAGAAACCCCCCAGTCCACAGGGTCAAATGCTTTCTCCATGTCCTGGGACACCAACACCTCAGAGCCAGTGTAGGGAAGAGTGGCACCCAGGTGAGAAAAAACCCTCCTCAAGTTGGTGTCCGTGGACATTTGTGGCATAAAGCCGGTCTGGTTCTGTCAAAAGATGTAATACTCTAGACAGCTGGTTGTCACGAACCAGCAGGTGTGGACCAACTACGCCATGAGTCTTCTCTAAGGGCATTGTCTAAGTGAACTCACTTTATCTTCACAATACCCCTGATGGTGATAGACTTTCCCAAGGGGAACACCAGGTCACTACCTGGAAGGAGGGTAGGAACACGAGGCAGCTGGTCCAGGGGTGTCAGTATCAGGTACAGATGGGGGCGACCAGACAGGCAACACACACTGAGATCCAGACAGAGGTTGGTGGTGACAAAAACAGATTTAATGAAGACTTACAGGCATGAACAAAACAGGTGCAAAAGTCCAGGGTACAGGAGTGTCCATGGTTCAGGTTCAAGAAGCATGAAGCCAGAGAAAGCATGAAATCCAGACAAGCAAAGCAATGAACAGCAAGCATGGTCTGGATGAAGCACACCTAAATAGCCCTAAAGCTAACGAGGAAGGTGCAGGGGGATTACCGGAGCGGGCTCGGGGTGCAGGAGCACCGGAGCGGACTCGGGGTGCAGGATCACCAGAGCAGACTCGGGGTGCAGGACCTCCAGAGCGGACTCGGGGTGCAGGGCCTCCGGAACTGGCACGAGGTGCAGGGCCTCTGGAACAGGCACGGGGTGCAGGGCCTCCAGAACAGGCACGGGGTGCAGGACGGCCGCTGGAACAGGCACAGGGGGAGGACGGCTGCTGGAACAGACACGGGATGCAGGACAGCCGCTGGAACAGACTTGGGGTGCTGGGCCTCCGGAACAGTTAGGGGTGTAGAGGCTGGCAACGATCTGCAACAGGGGCTGGACCGCACTGGGGGTGTACCAGCCCAGATCTGCCTTGGCGTTCACTGAGGCAAGACATTCCAGGAGGTACGCTCTGGTGTTGAGGCTCAGGGTCTGGAGGCACCAGTCACCGTCCTCCTTGGCCACATACACAAACGTGTGCAAGAGTGTGCATGGTGAAAAGCAACCAAAAAAAAGTCCAAGAAACAAAAACAAGAAGTCCCAGGTAGCAAACAGGTCCGGCAGGGGGGAGCTCAGTGTGTGACAGAGGTTGGTGGTGACAAAAACAGATTAAATGAAGACTTACAGGCAGAAACAAAGCAGGTGCAAAAGTCCAGGGTTCAGGTTTAGGTTCAAGAAGCATGAAGCTAGGGAAAGCATGAAATCCAGACAAGCAAAGCAATGAACAGCAAGCGTGGTCTGGATGAAGCACACCTAAATAGCCCTAAAGCTAACAAGGAAGGTGCAGGGGGATTACCGGAGCGGACTCGGGATGCAGGAGCACCGGAGCGGACTCGGGGTGCAGGATCACCGGAGCGGACTCGGGGTGCAGGATCACCGGAGCGGACTTGAGGTGCACGGGGTGCAGGGCCTCTGGAACAGGCACGGGGTGCAGGGCCTCCGGAACAGGCACGGGGTGCAGGACGGCCGCTGGAACAGGCACAGGGGGAGGACGGCTGCTGGAACAGACACGGGATGCAGGACAGCCGCTGGAACAGACTTGGGGTGCTGGGCCTCCGGAACAGTTAGGGGTGTAGAGGCTGGCAACGATCTGCAACAGGGGCTGGACCGCACTGGGGGTGTACCAGCCCAGATCTGCCTTGGCGTTCACTGAGGCAAGACATTCCAGGAGGTACGCTCTGGTGTTGAGGCTCAGGGTCTGGAGGCACCAGTCACCGTCCTCCTTGGCCACATACACAAACGTGTGCAAGAGTGTGCATGGTGAAAAGCAACCAAAAAAAAGTCCAAGAAACAAAAACAAGAAGTCCCAGGTAGCAAACAGGTCC
>CM070039.1:56169862-56180183 GCA_036250615.1 Ptychadena robeensis
AGCAACCAAAAAAAAGTCCAAGAAACAAAAACAAGAAGTCCCAGGTAGCAAACAGGTCCGACAGTGGGGAGCTCAGTGTGTGACAGAGGTGACAGGCAGGAACAAAGCAGGTGCAAATGTCCAGGGTTCAGGTTTAGGTAAGAAGCATGAAGCTAGGGAAAGCATGAAATCCAGACAAGCAAACCAATGAACAGCAAGCGTGGTCTGGATGAAGCACACCTAAATAGCCCTAAAGCTAACAAGGAAGGTGTGAGCTCGCCCAGCCCACGCTTGCAGGGAGCCACCTGCTGGTGACTGTGGGACCAACCCACTGGATGGACAATCACAGTGCCACCAGCAGGTGGTGACCGGAACAGTCGGGTCCTCACAAAGGGACAACAGGGAAGGCCCCAGAGACACAGGGGTTGTCAGTCACACGATGGAATAGGGCTGGCAGCACAGTTACAGGTCAGGTAGCAGGAGAGTCCAGCAAACAGGTAAGGGTTAACGGGTAGCACAGTCTCAGAATACAGGCAGGAATCTATAGTACAGGAACACCAATGAAAGTCAGTGCTTAGCATGATACAGAGACCTTAATACTAAGGCAAGGCTAAAAGGGCAGGGTCCTTAACCTCCCTAGCGCACTGCATAGATACAGATTTCTATACCAAAAGCGCACCATAGACTTTAATGGATTTTTTTTTTGTAAAAAAACAAAATTACATAAAAAAAGATTTTGTGTTGTGTGTCAGCAGCGGCGGCTCGGAGGCTTTTTGACAGAATCCCGGCTGCTCAGTGATCTGTCATCTACATTGCAATCATTTAAATTTCTTGCCGCCCACCGATGTGACGTCATCGCGCCACACCGGAGGGATCACTAAGCAGCCGGGATTGCATCAAGAAGCCTCGGAGCCGCTGCCGCCAACACACAACACAGTAAGTGAGTGCTGCGGGGCTCCGAGCTTTAGGTGTAGATCGCCTTTAAAACAGCCGATCTACACCTAAAGCCCGGAGCCCCACAGCGCTCATTTTCTGTGTTGTGTGTCGGTGGCTTCTTGACAGAATTTCTGCTCATCTTTAAACTTCCCGCCGCCGCCCCGGTGGGATGTGACGTCATCACGTCATGCTGCCGGGGAGCAGAGGGAGTCATTCGTGAGATCGGAGCCGCCGCGGACATGTGG
Source organism: Ptychadena robeensis (assembly GCA_036250615.1). Classification (NCBI taxonomy): domain Eukaryota; kingdom Metazoa; phylum Chordata; class Amphibia; order Anura; family Ptychadenidae; genus Ptychadena; species Ptychadena robeensis. The sequence continues at coordinate 56,171,023 of CM070039.1, forward strand.
ATTGGTGAGTGAGCGCTGCGGGGCTCCGATCAGTGTTGGACGAGTCCAGTGCACTTTCAGCATGTCAGCACTGGACAAGCTCAACTTGTCTCAACCGCTAGGGAGGTTAATATAGATATAGACAAGTGGATCACTATTGGTCAGCCAGGTCACATGACCAATACCAATACCGTTACCCTTCTGGCATTCCTGGCGGTCCCAGCTTGTACATCGCTGAACTGTTAGAACTGCACTGGACAAGCAGATCTAATGAAAATCATATTGAATAGTGTTTTCTGCATTGAAAACACTATTCAATATGATTACCAAGGTAAAATACTCACCTGAATTAATGATCTGTTGTCCCCATGTCCTTTACAGCTGTCTTCTTTCTGCTTCTCAGTGTGACAGACATTCTGTTCTGGGGGCGGGACCACCAAGTTTACAGAACTGTATGCAATACATTGGCTTCAATGCTAAAGCTAGCCATACATGTGTCGATTCCATGAACGATCGATCACCCATCCGATCGATTCCGGCGATGCCACAGGTGATCGGATGGGCGATCGATCGCCCAATTAAGTCTGTGCCTACCACCTTAGGCCAACGATTCCTGGACGATTCCGTGCCCGATCGATCACTTCACAAATGGCAACTCCCCCTGATGTGTGCTGAATCGATCAGAAAGACAAGCATGTTGGTTCTCTGGCCGATCCGATTCAGGGGGCCATGTCGATCGGGCAGAGTCGATTGGGCAAGGTGGGCTGCACTCAATTCTTAGCCGATCGGCGTGCACGCGCCCGGTGATCGATCGGCCAGGAATCGTGTGCGGAATCGACCCATGTATGGCTACCTTAATAATGCTGTCCTAAGTAACCTGGCACATCTGCAGCGCCATCTAGTGGTTGCAGTGCTAATTTACCTGATACAGTGAATTATTTTAATATTCATTATCTGATCTGACACAGGCTGGTCAATAAGTAAGTGCTTAAGAGCAAAGAGCATGTAGTGACCATAGCTGGGAGGAAACTGAGGAGTAGATCCCAGCACAACAATCATCTCTGAACAGGGTGCCCAGAACTACAAAGGTAAGTAGGAGGGCGGTGGCGTACGGCAGCCGCCATTACACTGGCTAGCCAGGGCTTTGGTAAGCATTTTAAAATCCATGTGGGCCAATGGGCACAATAACAGGGGTCCTTATCCGGCTTGGGAATAAGAACAACATGGGCCAGGTGGAAGGAGGGAGGGAGGAAGGGAGGAGAGGTGCCCAACATGCGGCCCTCTGGGCGTTCTTTAGCGGCCCTCCTCTGTTCTCCACTTGTGGCCCCCCCAAATCTAACTGTTAATACATAGGGCATAGGAACTTACCTGTCCACCGATCCTACGCTGGCTCGTCCTGGCCTGGGATCTTCTTAGAGCAAGAAGAGGAGAGGTCAGTGACCTCTTTCTGCTCCAACGAATGTGGGGTGATTGTATAATATATATTGCAGCACATAACTTCAGAATAGGGGAACATAACCTTTGAATTAAAGGTTATGTGCCCCATAGATATAATCAAAGGCTTTGATGATATATATGACACAAAATGTGCATTGCCATACTACAGTGTTCCCTAATGCTTGAAGTATCTTTAAAATCAAGTTTTCATATTTAAAATGAAATATAAAGTCTTACTAGATATGCCAGCGGTTCTCTTTTCATTATAAAATGCTTATACAAGTGTAGATTGAGAATGTTATGTGCGGCCCTTTAGTGATGCTGAGGGCCGGACTTATGGCCCTTCATATCAACTCAGTTGCCCACCACTGTGTTATATGATAATGTAACTGCCATAAGTACAATGTTTTGATTATGTATTGAATTCCATAATCTTGTTTGGATTTATAATTTATGTAACTTTAAAAAATGGAGGGTTTATTAAATTAGACAGGTTTGGCTAGATTACAGCAATTTATTAAATGAGCACTATACTGGGTATTGGTATGTATACTGGGTATGGGTATCTTTACAACCGACCTTTGCATCATTAGATCGTTCTGATTTCCATCCGATTTGCATTTATCAAGTATGGCTGCAGCATACCAGATAAAATGGCACCGTTTGGTGTTAAGGAATTCGGGCCATTGAACAAAGGTGTTCTTTTCCATGAGAAGAGTCCATGAGTAAGCACATTCATTCACATCAATTCAAGCTATTCTAAAATCACTATCTATCTAGAGGCTGCAAAGAGAACCTGATACTCAATACATTTGCATGTGTATTGCCTCAGGAAGTGCTTTTGTGTTCATTTGCCTCAGGAAGTGCTTTTGTGTTCACTCAGTTCATACCATAACCTGTTTCTCTATTGGTCATATTGTAAGACCGTCCTCTGTCTTAGTCTCTGAGCCTTAGTTAGGAGGTCCAATTTTTTACTGTTTTCGGGCTGCAAAAAGGCCAACTTTGAGCTAAGATCCTTTTTCTTTTCTCATATTTGAGAGTTTTTGCTGTTTGCAAATTGATTTGTGCTCTTTAGGCTGCTGGAATCAGATAAAAGTCTAACAAAGATCCTTTTGGGTGTACGTGTGGTGTTTTTCTGCCCAGGTACTGGTTGGAGCATATCTGCATAACTGCTGTGGGGTTTTTAATAACCATAAGGGGCTGTTATTGCACTCTGTAAGTTTCAGTTTGGAGGTTAGGTAGCAGTCCAACCAATCTGAATTGCAAACCAAGTTAAAGTTTTACTGCAATCTAAACTACGCTGCCTTTTGTGTTTGTGGGCCCAAGTTTTGGCCCTTGTTGAATGTTGAATAGGGGGAATCTACGCCATTTTGAAATAGCTCATGTGCAGTGGCCATCTTTGTTTAGACCAAGGGCAACGGCCATCTTGTTTTTGTTTAGTAGTGCACTCACAGACGAGTTGCTGTGTGCAATGGTGGCTGTATCCTGTATACTGGAGAACCTGGTACACTTTTGTCCCTGGATGTACTGGCCAAGGTAGACCCTAAGGTTTGGGCGGTTGACAAAAATGATGTCGGCTTGCTGACAGTATCTCTAGCCACTATATGGATTGCCACCGATTGCCGGCTACCAAAGTTGCCGCAGTATCCTCTGTTTGTAGCGCAGATGGACAGTCTCAAGATCCAGATTGATAAATATCTGTAGTGTCGTGAAGGGCATTTTCTTCCACGACCAGGTTCTTTGGATGCTCGGAACACACTGTCAAACGGCTCACACACCAATAAAATAAATATATGTACAATTCTTTACTAGCAGGAATATATACAGGTTCACACCAGACCCAAGCCTGGTAATGGGTCACACATTTGAGGAGCTACAGTTTCCAATAAAGTTGCTACCAGCTGCAAGGAGGAAGATGGCTTCTCGTCCCAGTGAGAGGGGGTCAGGGTACAGTCCCAGTGGTCAGGGCCATAGGTAAGGCGGGCCAGGTGAGGTGGGAAAGGGAGGAATCCTGCTTCTGTCTAACTCAGCACCTACCGGTAGCCGCATTCATCCACTCTGGCACGGTTGAGGGAAGGTGATTCTGGTCCAGGGGACGACCTTTTCAGTCACCACGGATGGGGTCCTTGGATCCTGGGCCGGCCGGCGGGACAACCCAGGAAGGGTAGGAGATTGCTACTCAGCTTGTTGAGGAGCTAACCCAACTCTGGCTAAGGAGGGCCTATGGAGGTCTATTTAACCCCTCTGCCTGGAGGAGGGCAGTAGCTTGTCTCCAGGTAGATTGTAAAATCTACATTGTAAGGCCAGGAAAAGAGCAGGAAACTAGGAGCAATCAATCAGCCTTGCACCTGCTTCAGAGGAAATTTTAAGGTATATACACATTATAATACACAGAACATAGTTTCTCAGGGCAGTATATACATACCATTAAATATGTATCAATGTGGTGCAAACCCTGGCCACTACATATCTACAAATCGGGGTCTTCACCTCAACAAAATCACCCTGTAATACACCTTTATTTCCAGTGGCGAAGAAGCCAGTTAAGGGTCAGGAAGATACTTTCGGACTGGTACGTGATCTCAGAGCCATTAACAAAATCATAGTCAGGGATGCCGTAATCCTCACACATTACTTTCTTCCATTCCTCCTAAAGCTTCATACTTTAGTGTTATTGACTTGTCTAATGCCTTTTTTTTTGTTCCACTGGATCCACAATGTCAATACCTCTTTGCTTTCTTGTTCCAGGGTAGACAGCTGACGTGGACCCAGTAACCACATGCCACTGTATCTCAAAAGACTCTCAAGGACTTCACCCGACCTCGAAATGCCAGACAGTTGAGAGCTCTTCTAGGTCTGATCATTTAAAGCAGAGATTGAATCCCTAATATTTCAACCAAATTGGGTCCTCTCTATACTTAACTGACGACCCTCCAACCCTCCAGAATCTGATCCAGGAATTCTCTATGGTCCCGGCCCTGGGTTTACCCTTTATCCTTTTTGTCACAAAAGCAAATTACATGCCACTAGGGTACTGACCCAATTACATGGATCCAGATATAGACCCATCATGTACATCATCATCGTTCAACAGCTCAGCACATCTGACCAAATATGAAGTGGCTCTCCTCAGCCCTACTAAGTTCACACTGAGACGGTGTATGATCCTCAATCCTGCATCTCTTCTCCCGACTCATTTTGACTCGGAAGAGGGGGGGGGGGAGTGACTGACTCTAATCTAACCATGACAGAACCAACAGAACAGACAATCACAACTTAAACTCATGGAAATCGAGACAGAAGCAGTCAGCCCTGTCAAGTGAGACTTGGGGAGAAGCACTACTCGGACTTTCAGGTCTGCAACACACTATAATAGACTGGCTTCAAGGTACCTATGACTGGTATTCTCCTGTCATGTGTCAACCTGGTCAAATGCCTTGCTGATAGAACCTTCTATGTAGACTGACTGAATGTGTTTTGCTTGTTTGATTCGGAAGGCAGTGGTTTCCAGGGTTGGAGAGGGGGCTTTATGACTTTTTTTCTTCATTTCTTTAGTATCCCCCCCCCCCACTCTGTAGGCCATAAGACACTGCCGGAAGCCCCAAATTAACACCCAATCCATAGGTGCTTTCTCAGCTAGAGTCCCTGTTGGTGGTTCTATATTTGACACAAATTAATGTTTTAATGCTTTAAGGTTGGGAATTTGATCTTCGTTCCATTTACTTAATTCACTATATGTTGTCGCTCTGGGTTGCAGTTCGCCAGTTGCGTTTTTTTATTTTTTCCTCCAAATAGCGGGTTCCTTGGGCAGGTGATTTCATAGGTCCTCTGTTGAAGGAAACAATTAACCTTATACTTATACTGTTTTTTCTCCATTCGTAATTGGAGGTACTTCTTTTTTTTCTTCCCTTTCTTCCCCAATCTTTACCTATTGTTTTGGGTCTTTCTCCCACCCTGCCTCCCGGATTTCTTTCTTTACACTCTCCCTCCCTATACCTGTCTCCCCTTTCAGTAAGACTCTTCACTGTCAGCCATGGAATTTAAATTGTAGACATGAACATCAAAGGGTTAAATGTTCCTGAGCGTCGATCCACAATACTTTCTGCTCTGCGGAAATCTAAAATACAGGTAGCCTTCCTTCCAGAAATACATTTTAAAACTAATCACTTGGTTTTTCCTTGTAAAAGGCCCTTCCCTATGGGATATCACACTCCAAATATTGATGATCGAGCATTCTTATTGCCAAATCTGTTGACTTGCTCATATCCAAATAAGATACAGCCGAGCCCATAATTATTCATACCCCTGGCAAATATTGACTAAAAGTTACTTTTTTTTCAACCAGCAAGTTGTTTTTGGATGGGAAATTACATAGGTGTCTCCCAAAAGATAATTAGACAGTGTACAAGAGGCATTTTTGTGTAAAAATTTCTCAGCTTTTATTTACATTTGAGCAAAAAGTGTCATGTCCAAAATTATTCATACCCTTCACAAATTGTCACAATTTCTGGTAAGATCCAAAGTTCTATACCATTCCAATTAGTATAGCTGTTCTAAAGCATCATAATTACCTATTATTGATTAACTAGTAACAGCTCTCTTCAGCTGCTTTGTGGACAGTCATGACTAAGATAAATGAGCTCAGTGAGGACCTGCGGCTGCGCATTGTGTCTGCTCACAAGTCAGGAAAGGGCTACAAGGCCATATCTAAATGTTTTCAAGTTTTAATGGCTACAGTGCGAAGTACTATTAAAAAATACAAGATGTTCCGCACTGTGGAAAATCTCAGAGGACATGGTCAGAAGCCAAAAGTGAACCTGTGCTGGCCAGGATAGTGAGAGAGGTGAAAAACAATCCAAGGATCACAACCAAGGCCCTCCTGGTCAGTCTGGGCTCTGCTGGTGGCAATGTCTCAAGGCAGACAATCCAATGGACACTGCATTTGCTGGGTTCCAGAGGTGCAGACCAAGGAGAAAGCCACTTCTCCAGATAAGGCATACAAAAGCTTGCTTAGCCTTTGCAAATGCTCATCTGGACAAAAAAAAAACTTTGGGTCTTCTGTATTATTTTATACACTTATTTTAATTTATTACACTTTTTGCTCAAATGGAAGCTGAGAAATGTTTTTTTTCCCACAAAAATTTCTCTTGTACATCTTCTAATTTTATATCTCAGAAGTTGCTTATTCATCCTCTCTCACGCCCATATTGGGCCATTCCCATTATTCTCTGGGTCTGGAGACGGGTCCTTTCAGAGCTTGGATTGCTCATAACCAATTTAGAGCTGACCATTTCATCCAATGGCATATCCCGACTCCTGAACCTGGAGACTTGCCATGGATCAAGGCTTCTGGTGGACCTCCCAACTACAACATATTCTTTCTTCTTTTCCACCTCTGAAGGCCTTCTCCCACCTACCCACACAAATGTAACTCCTTTGCCTTCATCAAGGGGAGCTTCGGGGTGCCCCGTCACTCTACCATTAACTGTTTTCCTCTAAACATAAGGAGTACATTATCACCTTTAGAACCAGCTAGAAACTCTCCAGCAGGTACTACAAACCAGGCTTGCCACAATACTCCCCTGGGGTATGCTGGCCCTGTAATTCCACCCGAAGCAACCTACTACACTTCTTTTGAGACTTACCTCTACTGCAGTCCATTTGGCCCCTGATCCTTCAATCAGTCAAATACCTTACTGATGTTGATATCCTTGATGACCCCGTGGCATGCCTCCTTCAACTTACTTCGATCCCCCTATATAGATACTGGAGGACTTTCCCAAATCACCTGCTGAATACCTCCAAAACTTGCATTCCAGTGGTGTGGAAACAGGTCAGATAATGGAGAGACATGTGAATGACATCATGGCAATGAAGACATATGACATCTTCACTGACCAGCACAAAGATTGAGTAAAATCTGGTTCTACTGGTGGCAGTTGCAAGAGTCCACGGAATACCTATGGCTAAGACCTCCTGTGTTAAGGTAGCCTTACACAGGTCGACTTTCCACTCGATTTTTGACCGATCGATCACTGCGCACATTCACAAGATCATGTTCAATCAATCGGGTTCTGCCCACCCTGAACGATCGACCAAACAGAATTGAAATCGTTTAAAAATTCGGATCGGACATTGAACCAACATGTTGGTTTTTTTGGTCAATCGTTTTGCAATCAAAGGATGTTGGTGGACCCATAGCCAGATCGATAAATTTTGTGGAATCGGCCATTTTGGAGATCAGCTCATGTCCAAAACGGCCACAAATCGGATTCCAAAGGTGGTGTTCCATCGATTTCCGATCCAATCAATTGCCGATTCCCGATCGCCTGGAAAGATCGGATCGGCAATTGATCGGTGACAAATCGGCCCGTGTATGGCTACCTTAAGTCCTCGTTTGTCTGTATAGTATACATCGAATGGTGTGTTTTCCTCATGAATAGCAGAACTACCTTATCACTTCCGGTAACACACTACAGTAGAGTGGCTTATCACCCACCACACACTTCTCATTCACCTCTTTTCCTTTTCTTTGCTGTACAGTGAGTTTCATGTTTTTTTCGATGTTTCATTTCAAGAATTCTGTGTCAACAGGCTCAGAGATTGTCCAATCGAACCAATTACACAGCTAGGCTGTAAGTAAACTTTGTGACCAAATGATCTTTTCTTTTGATTATGCTTAGACATTAAAATACTTAATATTGTTTGACCCTATTAGATAAGAACAACATTTATAAACCTCCTGAAGAAGCCAAGTCGGCAAAACGCGTCGAGGATATGTTTGTCATTTTGTGCAATATTTGATGTCACATACCCTGCCCATTATTGTATGAGATATGTATGTCTATTACTGCCGTTGTTTAACTTCATGTAATGTCTTTGCTGTAAACTATATCATGTATACTAGAAGTTGATACTTCTGATTACTTGAATTACTACCACATTCAATAAATTGTTTATACCTATATTTACATTTTTTACAAGACTGTGACTATTCACAAACAACCTAGTGCCTTAAAAGTCCCCCACCAAGTCCCTAGTGTCCATGTGGGGAAGTGTAGGGGTTAATGTCGAGTACATTCACCCACCACTCCTCATTGTTTGCTTCAAATTTAACTTTGGGATGTGGCACATTTCTAAATATCTTGGGAAGCTAATATAATTTTCTATATATATATGTAGGGTGGAAGACACCCATTTCTAGGGCACACATTAGCTCTCCCTATCTATAATCTGCACTATCATAATACAATCAGGAACAAACCGATTGAAAATCGTTTAAGCCAATTAAATGTGGGACTGACAGTGTTACTGTTTCTAATTTACACAGACTTAACTGACATAACTATTGGAGAGTTTGTGGTTATATCTCGATCTCATATCTAGGGGGGATGCAACGAATTACACTAGGGTAAAATAAGACAGACCACCAAGGGATGTTTATAACACAAATGGTGGTTTGAGGGGCCTGACAAGACCCCTAGTAAGTTACTTCGCTAGATTGTAAATACTCATTGGATACCGGATCCCTAGTTAAACGCTACCAACATGGTCAGCTATGACATTAGGTTCACCACATATATTACTTTCCATATGTCATGGGCTGTTTAAGCCCACTAGCCATCATACATACCATTTTCTATGCCCCACGTATGGCTAAAAACTACTCCCCAAACCAGGGTGTTAGGAATTGTAGAATATATCCCTTTAATCAATAGAGCATTATTTCAAAATGCATACCAGGG
>CM070039.1:56180283-56194045 GCA_036250615.1 Ptychadena robeensis
GTCTAGCAATTTGAGTTTACATCCTCACACGATACATATACCTACAGGGGGTTATTGTAAAAACACTTCTCATTCACGTAGGAGTACACCTAGATCACATTCCACAACAAATACATATACATAACACAACACTCACTCACATACACATAGCATCACACATGAGATCACAGCTTGTTACAATCCCTGAACACATCACACATATGCGTGATCACCATTTAGTGTGGTTTGTTCACAATAGCACCTTTTTACATTCACACACTACACTTCACCTTGATGTACAGATGGGCGATCCACCATTATCTGTGGGATGCACCCACCTGATCCATTTACTATCTCCATCCATAGGTGGCTGGTGCTCAATGCCGAGCTCCCACTGGGGTCCCCTGTTACCCCACAAAGCCTTTTTCTCCCGGTTGGGGCGTTGGGTGGTCGGCCGACCTCTCAGACCTCGGGGATCGCAGCCGTTTGCAGATGGGAACCCAATATTGTCCAATCTAACCAATTACACAGCTAGGCTGTAAGTAAACTTTGTGACCAAATGATCTTTTCTTTTGATTATGCTTGGACATTAAAATACTTAATATTGTTTGACCCTATTAGATAACAACATTTATAAACCTCCTGAAGAAGCCAGGTGGGCGAAACGCGTCGAGGATATGTTGTTTGTCATTTTGTGCAATATTTGATGTCACATACCCTGCCCATTATTGTATGAGATATGTATGTCTATTACCGCCGTTGTTTTACTTCATGTAATGTCTTTGCTGTAAACTATATCATGTATACTAGAAGTTGATACTTCTGATTACTTGAATTACTACCACATTCAATAAATTGTTTATACCTATATTTACATTTGTTACAAGACTGTGACTATTTACAAACAACCTAGTGCCCTAAAAGTCCCCCACCAAGTCCCTAGTGTCCATGTGGGGAAGTGTAGGGGTTAATGTCGAGTACATTCACCCACCACTCCTCAATGTTTGCTTCAAATGTCTCGTATGAATAGTTAATGCCTTTTTTCTTTGGTTTGACACACCCCAGTAATCTGTGTATCATCATATCGAGAAGAGATTGTGTAATTGCTCTCTGTTTGGGTTTAAATAAAAATGTATATATATATATATAAATAAAATATTAAATTTTTCGTGGTCATCACATCAGCAAGAATAATCTTAGCAAATGCTGCAATTAGGGCCAAACCACCCTAATGTTCTTCCACCTCAGAATTGTCCTGCTTCCCCCGCCTTTGTTAATTTTAAAGTGGTATCAATATAAAAAAAACTATTTTTCCCACATATCTCTCAGGGGACAATGACTAAACTAGCAATTCGATATTGACACATCCTTACACATACTTGGAAAAAAAATTAAGTTTTGGGATTGTAAATAACTAGTGTATGCACTAGTGGTATTTAGCCCTAGTAGTATTTTGCACTAGTAGTATTTAGCCTATTGGATGGTCAGGCACATTCAGATTGCCTACAGAGCAGAAGGGCTTCTAGTAACATAGAGTTTAAAGACCAAAAAGAGGCACCCACAATCTAATGTACCTACTATAGACATAGCTAGTCAAAGCCCAGACCTCAATTCAAAAGAAAACATGTGCCATGACTTAAGCTAGCCATACATGTGTCGGATTCCATGGCCAATTGATCACTCACCCAATTGATTCCGGTGATCTCAGCGGGAATGGGAGCTGCAATCAATCAGCCAATTAAGAGGATCCGATCGCTGCATACCACCTTGTCCGAGTGATCGCATCCAATTGATGTTTTACCTTGTGGAATGGATGAAAACTCCAGTGGTCTAATGTGGAAGGTTGAAATATGATATATATATGATAAATATCCATTTACATATACATATTTTGTATCTGCAAGGTGGTATGCATGTAAACAAGCAAGCAGCACCAATAATGATTTTATTCCAGTTTGTAATTGGATAAGGGCAGTAAGGGGGAAATTACTTTCACCTACTACTCTGTAATCCGTTTAGCAATAGAAATTAAGCTTGCTTACACAATCTATGTTATTTCTGTCTCAGCATGGGTAAAGGGTTATCAGAAAAACACTGCAGATATCATTTTATATCGATTAGATATAAGTTGGATATAATTTTATTTGAGGACTTCGTCCAACCCGCAACCCCCTACTTTACATGCCAAAGTCACGTAATTCTCTGCAATGCTCCTGTGCTGTACACCGAGAACTGAAGTTAATGGATAGCGTGAGACTTCCGTGAACTACATTTCCTATCAACCTCGTGTCACTGCGTAATCAGAAAAAGTACAAAGGCGTTGCAGCTACATCCGTAGCATTGTGGGTATTGTAGTTCGTACGTCGCGCGTGCATCTCCATAGGATCTCGGCTATGTACGTGAGAGAACTACTTTCATACTCCTCCTTCGCCACTTGTTGTACGCAGGGTTACGTCAATGACGTCGCGGCAACACACGAGGAGTCGTTGAGTGAGTGCTGAGTCGGGTTACTGCAGCTGGTTTAGCCGGGTTTGGTCTAGATCGTTAGCGACTGTTTCTGTCATTTGCGAACACAAATCGTCTCGTTATATTTGCGGTGTCCGCCTGTACTAGCGCGACGATGATGGACAACAGCGATTCAGCGCCGGATTCCTGGGACCAGGCAGATATTGACGCCCCGGAGGCCCAGCTCAGTTCGTCCCTGGCCACACTCAACGTCAACGCGAAGCCATTCATCCCCAACGTCCACGCTGCAGAGTTTGTGCCTTCGTTCTTGATCAACAGCAGTGCGACTGCCGACGGCTTGCAGGATGAGGGTAAGGATTGGGCAGGGAGGCCAGGCTGCTGAGCTGTCTGCTTCCCGGGCGGGATGTTGTGGAGGCCAGACCTGGAGTAGCATTAGCTTTTTATATGACTGAGGGTGGGAACCCGCGAGACCCAGATCCTCTGCAGCCGACCTGCTCACTTCCGCCTCCATGGTGTCCTGTCAGCATAGGTGGACCTAGCACTATGAACTAGGTTCATAATATGTATTTGCCACAGCCATCCTAATCGTATAAAATCCTCTGGATAGCATTCTCTTGTTCTAGGAGACTTGCCTATTCATCCCACTGCACTGGTGGTGATAAAAATGTCACATGGCAGGCCCACCTAAAAGAGTTTTCTAGAAGAAGCTTAAATCACAAGTTGCCAGCTCATGCCCATGTGCACACTTTTCATACGAGACTCCACAAAGCCATGTTCCAATAAGTTCGTCTCCACTTCCCATATGTAATGCTTCTTTGTCATACCTGTGATACTATATACTGAAGTGCAGCACCAGAAAATGTGCCTTTCCTCATTCCTCTGCAATTCACATGGTTGGCGACCCTTGCGTAATGGACCTACAACACACAGGGCTATGTCCGTAGGATTCAATGTATTGTTTAATCCACAGTTCCACACAGAAGGGCCTGGGGCCTTAGAATGCACCCGAGCTTTAATATTGGTGGTCCAATTCCGTCAGTAATTGGGTGGTGAAAGTAGTATGGTAAATGTAAAACCGAGTAAATTTTTGGTCCACTTGGGATCAAAGTGGACCAAAAATGTACTCGGTTTTACATGCGATAATGATCATGGATAATACGGTTTGGGAAGCTGCCTGTGTTCTTGGTGTTACTAATGACATTAGGGACATCAGTGCTCTCTATACCTATATTATCTGATAGGCGTCCCAAGAAGCCGCTATCAAGTGATCCCCAGCAGGCATCGCTGAAGCAAGCTGTGGGATTGCCTGGAGCAGAAAAGCTATCGGAGTGTGGATTTTTGCAGCAAGACTTTACCCAGAGCCACATTTGGGAATACTACTGGGGGGGGGGGGGTTAAAAATGTACAGTTAGAATTTTATATAATATATTTTCAGGTGGGGCCTGGTGCTGTATTTAAATGGGGTAAATGTAAGGCTTTGCAGCTTGTAGTATACAGCTAGATCAAAGCAGTTGACACTTACCCAGTGCACTGGATGAGCCATGGTGGAAGTGATCCCCTCCACGATCCTTGTACATACGTGGCGGTGGTGGGATTTTTAAATACAAATTGCATTGAATACAGTTTTGTTAATTGAAAACTAAATTCAGTGTATTGTTAAATACAGGGCTGTGGAGTCGTAGACATTTTTGGGTCCCTGGAGTCGGAGTCTGCAAAAAATGTACCGACTCCTTCTAAATTTAAATGGGAATTAAAACAAAAAAATTAACTTCAAATGTCGCAATTCACAAACAGTCATAATGAACGACTTCTCTGCTAAAAGAGTAAATGTCGTGCATAGCATTACAGCGCCCACTGTGAACCTAGCCTAAAGGCTCCCACACACGTACCGAGTGGGGGCCGACAGACCAGCTCAGATGAGCTCCAGAGTGCAGCATGATAACGTCATCACTCCGCTCTCCAGAGCTGACAGCAAACAGGATTCTTGTGTAAATTTAAAGCTAAAAATCTAAGTATTTGTCGCCTCAGCTGAATCACAGCGGGTTTTCAAATGGTCACAAAGGGTGCCGGCCGTTAGCCTAAATGAAGATGCTGGTCTTCATTGAAACTAACCGCATCGGCCCGAGAATATCGGACATGTCTGTTCTCTGGCCGGCCGATCTGTCACCCCATGTGGGCACCCAAGATCGGTGAGCGCACATGCCCATCGGTTGGCGGCAAAATCGGCCGCTGCTTGATAGTACTCACGGTGCTTGATTGTACTCTAATCTGTTTACAAACCTGCCTGTGTGTGCTTTCCTTTGGGCAGGATCAATAGAGCTGGCTCGAAGGAACTTGATTGAACGGGGTTCCAACATGTTGGAAAATCCTGTTCAATCTCCAATACCTTGCATGGAGACGTGAGTCTTCATGGAAAGTATTGAAACAGCTGTGGCTGAGGTCGGTGTGAAGGGGCACTCCTCACTCGGAAGCTGTGTGAGTAAGGCAGCTGTATGAGACAGGCTGCTTCTCCCCAGTTTGTGGCATGTTGTACATCACCCACTGCAAGCTGGGGATAACGGGTCCCCATTGAATGGGAATCGATGTGCCCATGTGGTGCAAAAATCAGCAGCATCTTCTGCCTAACTCCCTTACTCTGCTTTATTTGGCCATTACAGTGCAGTGTTGGTTTCCTGGCCAGTAGTCCTGTGGTTAATGTATGTTGCCTTCCTTTCCTTCAATGGATGGATAAAATACATTAGCATATTTAATACAGAGGAGGAGGAGTCGGAAGAATCAGAAATTGAGGAGTCGGAGTCGGGGAGTTTATCGACCAACTCCACAGCCCTGGTTAAATACTCGCCTTCTTACACATTCCAATGCACACAATGTCCTCTTAATCTTTGGCGCCCCCAGTGTGATATCATCATATCCATCACATCCAGGGTGGGGGGGTGCTAAATTCAAAGGGGTATTGAAAACAGTGATAACTATCCAATGCAATTCAAGTAAAAAACACATTGTCTAATTAAATAAATTTTTTTATTTAATACACAAAAATGCAATAAACTTTCAGCTTTAAAACTATTCCCCACGCTAGATGTTCTAAGTCTTAAGGCTGGGATACACGGCTTAATTTTTGAGCCGACAGAGAGAGCTCGGCAGTAGCGTGATGTCATCCCATAATGGTAAAAAAAAGTTAATTGAGGTTTTCAAACTATTATTAAAAATAAAAAAAACAATAATAACATGTAAAAAAGTATTAACAACCTTTGCTCAATACTTTTGTCAAGGCATCTTTTGGCAGCAATTACAGCCTTAAGGCTGTGTCTACACTACAGCGCCCCAGCAACCGCACGGGGGGGGTTGTTATTGGCACATCGGCGTGTGCTGGCAATACCGCATCCTAAACATATCTATTGGCAAACTGGGCCCATGGGGTGCGGTTTGTGTGTCACACATGTGTCGCCCACGGATCCCCAACGCCTGGGTGGGTGTTGTGAATCCACTCCTGGTGCGTGGTTTTCCGTAGTGTAGCGCAGCCTTAGTCTTTTTGAATGTGATGCCACAAGCTTGGCACTTCTATGCTTGGCCAGTTACACCTTTTCCTCTCAAGCACCATCAGGTGGGATCAGAAGTGTCGGTACACAGCCATTTTAAGTTCTCTCCAGGGATGTTCAATTGAATATAAGTTTGGGCTCTGGCTGGGCCACTCAAGGACAATCAGATTTGTCCTAAAACCTCTCTTTGATATCTTGGCTGTGTGCTTAGGGTCAAGAGTGCTCTGGAGGAGATTTTCATCCAAGATGTCTGTATATTGCTATAGTCATCTTTTACTGACTAGTCTCCCAGTTCCTGATGCTGAAAAACCTCCCCCCGGCATGATACTGCCTCCCACTACCATGCTTCACTGTAGGGATGGTATTTGCCCAGGGATTAATGGTGCCGGTTTTTTCTCATTGTCTGAAAGTCCTTCAAGTACCTTTTAGTGAACTCCAGGCAGGCTGCCATGCCCCTTTTACTAAGGAGTGGCTTCTGTCTGGCCATTTTACCATACAGGTAGATTGGTGGATTTCTGCAGAGATGGTTCTCCTTCTGTAAGAGTTTCTCTCTCCACGGAGGACCTCTAGAGCTCAGACAGAGTGACCATTGGGTTGTTAGTCACCTCCTTGACTAAGGCCCTTCTCCTGATTGCTCAGTTTTAATGGCCGGCCAGCTTTAGGAAGGATTGCATTCATGGATGATGGATGCCACTGCGCTCATTGGGATCTTCAAAGCACTAGAATCATTTCTGTAACCTTCCCCAGATTTGTGCTTTGAGACAATCCTGTCGCTGAGGTCTACAGACAATTCCTTTGACTTCATGCTTGGTTTGTGCTCTGACATGAACTGTGACTGTGGTACCTTTTATATAGACGGGTGCATGCCTTCCAAATCTTGTCCAATCAACTGAAAATACCACAGATGGAGAACTCCAATTAAGCTGCAGAAACCTCTACAGGATGCACCTGAGATCAATTGCTGTTGAAATTACATCTACTTTGCCAAACCATATTCCCTAAAATTAACTTGCTAAAGCCCCCCCATACATGTTTTAGATTTTTAGCCTAAAAATCATCCGGGCACCCTTTGTGTGCCAGCACTAAGGGTATGTCTCCACTGTTTTCTCGGCTCCGTCGGCCCCCTTGCACTAAGCACATTCTTTTGGCGGGGAACCGAAGGAGCTGATCCACATTATGTCTGCAGCAGTGTCTGTTCTCGTTCTGCCGATCTGGCCAGTAAGAACAGCCACTGCTGCAGAAAGGTAATGTAGATCGGTTCAGCCAAGAACGCAGTGGAGACATACCCTTATTTTGGATGGGGACCAAAGTAATTAAATACATCAATTTGGTGGCTGATTTAGTCCAGAATAAAATTTTTAAGCTTCAGGGTTCCATGCGGTCTATCGACCGAAAATCGTGTGACAATCTAAACGTGTATGGGGGGCTTAAGTCTTCTTAAACGTTAAATTCATACATTTTTCATAATATTATTTATTGAAAAAAGTTCATTCCGTTCCATTGGCAAGTGACAATGTCTGACAACCGCTAACAGACAACCACTAATGTTAACAATGGCTTTGCATCTCCTTGGAAATTTTGGGCAAGTCAGGTTTATGTTTTTAATTTTAGGGCCCTTTCACACTATATGCGTTTTTTATAGGCACGCGTTTCTGCATATATACAAAAACACATGCGTTTTTCACATCACATCTGTGCATTTGCGTTTTTGAAAAGATTAATCAAAAATGCATACAGCAGGGAGTTTTTAAAAACGCATGCAGTGTGAATAGTAACATTGATGGTTGTAAAAACGTGCGCAGTAAAATGCAACACATATAGTGTGAAATATCCCTAAGACTCTATTCCAGGTATAATCTATAATCCAGTATTATCAATAAAACGACCTTTCAATTTTGTCTTGATAACGTTCATGCTTAAAAATGATTGTTTGCATAAATATAAGGAAAGCTAGTTTTTTTCAGTTGATTGAGTCAGGAATACTATTTGCAGGTTTTACAAATCAACTTCCTTCTCCTGGTCTTTCAAAGCAGACAACTTGTGCGGTGAATTAGGTTCACGTTTGTTTTTCTATATCGGCACAAATACTTCAGATTTCGAGCTCCACAATTCTTTGATTTTAAAATCCAGGAATTGCATTTCAAAGTTGCCATTGTCGACTCTGAAATGCAAATTCTGTTACAGTGGCATTGAGAGCCTAATGTCGCTTTTGGGGTTTCTGAGTTTCTACCTGGCGGGTTTACTGAGGTGCAGATTTCTGTACCAAAAGTGATAGTGTTTTGCCGATGGGGGCGGAAAGGCTCTGTGTGCCTGCAGCTTTGTAGAAATGCTGCAGGCACACAGAGTGCCAGCGGTTGCGCCTGATTCCGGCACGGGCGCAGTTTGATTCATGATCAGACTGCGCCAGTACTTCGGGCATAATGCTAGGGAGGTTAAACCAGCCATAGATGCTATGCTTGGCGGGCGTTTATCGAACAATCGGCCGCAGCATGATGACATCATCATGCCATGGTCAATTGTTCGAAATACACCATTAACGATTTGACAACCAATACTTTGGATGGGGACCCTCGTCCCCATTCAAAGTACTGGCGATCGACCAGAGAAAAACGTTTGTTCTCTGGCTGATCAAAGTTTTGTGCGAGTACGAACGGTTGCTCCTGGTGGGTGTGTTCATTTTGCGATTGATCACCAAGTGATCACCCTGAAGGCGCATGGTGATCATTCACAAAATCGGCCACGGATTGAAGCGCTATGCCCGGCTTTAGAGGTACAGAAAAAAAAACCACTTGTTTCCCTAAGGCGTCTTTTCCAGGATGGCAAACCATGAGAGATAGGACTCCACCCCAGAGGGAGGAAACACAACACCCGCCAAAAACTTTAAATAGTCCGCCTCCCGATCTCTCGGCAGTCTTTGTGTTTCCTTCTTCTGGAGGGGAACCAACACCCAGTACTCCCACGGGGGACAGGGGTGAGTGGTTTGCTGCCCTGGTGTCCGGTCCCTGTGGACAATAAAAAAGAGCTTTGCCTACCGTACTGCCGGTGGGGAGCTGGGCTAGGTACGGAGTCCTCCTTCGCTGCGCTCTGCTCTGCGAGAGCCTAGCCTCAGAGCGCAGCCTTGCAGGTTGGGTGGTCGCACGGATTTTTCCTCCCTCTCTGGCTGCTGCAGCTCAGCGGTGGCGGGCGGGGGGGGGCGACAGCCCACATGTCCTGAAGCGCGGGGCGCGCTCTGATGGCGTCGGGTTGTTGAGTCCAGCCCTGATGACGCGGGTGGAGGGGGACGAGGCGGCCGCTTGCCGATGCGCTTCCGGTTCCGGTCGGGAGCCCGGGAATTGTGAAGCAGGCTGCTAGTGTTTAAAGCAGCTCTGCAAATGGCTCGAGCAGGTTCTTCGCCGGTGGTGTGGGCTGACAATGAAGCCAGCAGGTGCACCTGAGCAGGCTATGAGCGGCAGCGGCGGGCAGGTAAGGGACCTTCTGGCGGTTGTTCCCCTTACCTGTGGGGGACCCAGGGAGGACAGAGCTAGCCCAGGTGGCTAGGGTCGTTTAGCGGTTGAGCCCCTCTCCTGGGTCCCCTCAGCTTAGACCTTCCCAGGCTACAGTGCCCTAGTCCTGGTGAAGTGATATCTTCCCTTGTTTTATTGGCTGGATACTGACACTTGCATTTTTTTGTTTGGTAGGCCAAGGCTCCGGCAAAGGCGGACAAGGCAGGCTCATCTACTAAAAAGAAGTGCGCCGCCTGTATCGCCCGAGTGACGGATATTTCCAAATCTCTCTGCCCCAAGTGCTTAGATGCCTTAGCCAGAGGAGAGGCCTCAGCGGCTGCTGCGGCAGGGAAAGAGCTGTTATCTATGGTTGGGGAGGAGCTGGCCAGTTCCTTTTCAGCCTTGAAGCAAGATTTGCAGGTTATTCATTCCCTGGTGATGGAGTAGAGCTTCTTGGCCCTTTTGTTCCTCCTGATTTCTCTAGAAAGTGTCTGGTGTGTTTGATTTCCACTACTTCTACTCTACTACGTTTTTTTTTTTTTTTTTTTTTTTAATAACATTTGCCAAAATCTTTTTTTTTTGCTTCATGATGGGATATTGTGCAGGCTGTGAGTCGAAGTCGGAGACTTTTTTGGTACCTTGAGCGGAGCCGCAAAAAAAATTGGGCCAACTCCTACTAAATTAAAATGGGAAATTAAAATTATTAATTTTTTTTAAAATGGAAAAAAATTTACTTCAAATGTTGCATTAACCAAACAGTCATAATGAACAACTTTTCTGCTATAAAAATAAAGGCATTGCCGTGCGTAACATTACAAGCCCCGACTGTACCTAGCCCAAAGGCCCACCACACACCGAGTGGGGGCCACAGACCAACCTCAGATGAGCTCTAGACTGCAGCGTGATGACTTCATCACGCTGCTCTCCAAGCTGACGACATCAGCCGGCACCCTTTGTGTGTGCCGTTAGCTTCAATGAAGACGCTGTCTTCATTGAGACTAACGGCATCGGCCGAGATTATCGGACATGTCCTTCTCTGCCACCGACTGTGGGGCGCCAGCGATCTGTCACATCATGTGGCACCCCTGATCGGACTGTATGCACCTTACTCTTCTGATATGAAGTAAATGTTTTTACTGGACTAGAGACTCTTTGTATAAGTGAAGGGAAGGATCGCCAATAGTCCAAACTGAAGCCGTAAAGCATTTGGAAAACCGTGTAATTCAGCTGAGGCGCCAAATACTTAGAGATTGTTAGCTTCAAATGTTTCACATGAAATGGGATCAGGGTAATCAGGAATCATGTTTGAAGTGCCCCCTTCCCCCTGCCTTTTTCTTGGAATTCCTTCCACTGCCCATCTCAGCAAAGATCAGCACCTAAAGCTTGGCACACGAATCTGTAAAAGATTTGAGTACAATCAATTAACTTGCGCACATCACGGTGATTTGATTGTAACTCTAATCTGTTTTACACCCTACCTGTGTGTGCGCCTTCCTGTCGTGGGGATCATGAGCCGGGCAAGACAATATTGAACGGGGTTCCAACATGTTGGAAAAACCCTGTTCAATCTCCAATACTTTGCATGGAGACATTAGTCTTCATGGAAATATTGAAACAGCTGTGCTCCTGCTCCTCTCAGCTGTGAGTGTGAAGGGGCGGAGCCAGCATCCTCACTCGGAAGCTGTGTAGTGAGAGCAGCTGTATGAGACAGGCTGCTTCTCCCAAGCTTGTGGTGTGTTGTAAATCACACACTGCAAGCTGGGGAAGGGGTCCCATTGAACAGGAATCATGTGCCCATGTGGTGCACATGATTCTTTGAATTGATCCCCGAATTAATGAGCGTGGTGCTACTTAAGAAAAAGCGCGCATCTTCTGCTTAACTCCCTTTCTCTGCTTTATTTGGCCATTACAGTACAGTGTTGATTCCTCGCCAGTAGTTCCTGTGGTTAATGTTGGCGTCTTCCTTTCCTTCAATGGATGGATACCACACTTAGCATCTTACATACAAGGATCGGTCGGTAAGAATTCTGAAACTGAGGAGTCGTGAAATTTTTTCGACCGACTCCACAGCCCTGGCTTTTACATTGGGCACTTTTTTCTGCAAACGCTCTGCATACTTGTTTCATACTTCTTGAAGGGGAACCATGACCGTCCCTATATCGAGATTTAAAGTCTGAAACGCCCGGCCACAACGCCCGTCATTATAATGTTTGCCGGTCTGTTGTTGCTAATGATCTATAGTTGGACTTGCTATCTCTATTCTGATTTCTTTACCACTCAACACACTCACAAACGTTTAGGTAAGCCAGTGCAAGATATGCCAACCCCCATTGTTGGTACCATACACTCGTTTGATATTTTTGGCCGATTTTTCAGCAGATTCGACCCCGGCTGATTTTGTGGCCTTCAATCGTCTGCAAATCAAACGTTGCCCACCTTAAATACGTCTAGAAATCAGTCTGACCAAATTGCAATAATTTTTAGATCATTTATTACTTTCATGGTGACCATGTGCCCCATCCACTTAAATGCATACACCCAAGTTCACGCCGGCCGATTTTTTGGCACAACCAGCGTGCAGAAAATCTGATCTGCCAAAAGATTTAAACAAGACCTCTATGGCTTGCTTTAGAGTTTATGTTTCTTCTTCGCCTTTAATCAAGGGGCCAATCTAGACTACCGTTAGGAGCTTTTTGAATATGACAAACTGTGAAACCTTATCTGCGATTCTATACCTCATTCCCTCTCATGGGGCAAGAAAAAAATGGTGTGGCTATTTAGTATTCTCTGCCCCACTCCTGTTGGTACCTTGGTTGCCAGTTTTCAATGTTTTTTGGAGGCGAAAGACAGTTTATTAAATGAATGTAGTGGACTTGTTTTGTCATGTATCAAAGTTTTTTCCATAACCAATTTTGATTCCCTTCTTATTCTTTAGGTTCCAATGCTTTGTAGGCATGGAGATTTCTGACCTGTTTGGTAAGTGGATCACATGGCTGATGGTGCAAATGGTTTTTGTATATAAAATGTATTCATTCTTAATTCTAAGCCTTTTAAAGCATCTCATGTGTTGCAAATGGTCTACCACAGGGGGGAATGTTTGATTTAAATCATCCTTTCTCCATAAAAAAACTAATTCTTGCGGTTATCACTTTAATATGCAAGTAGATGAAGATGTTTTAGAATAACTATATTATTTTTTTTGACACCTTTTTAGGTTAATCATTCATATTTGGACCCATCTTTGGCTGTTGTAACTTAGGATGAAATAATATTAACAATTTTAAATAGATGTCCTCCCTCTTCACACTTAAGCAGGCATACATGGCTCGATAAAACATACTTAGAGCAACATCCGTGCCATGGTGCGCTCATGTGCACGCCATGTTGCTCAATCTTTACAAGATTTGAGCATCCGCTATTCCTTTGAGAAAGAATCATGGAACCTTTTGGAAAACTCTTGGGTGAAATCCTTACTTTAATTTTTTCGGGGTGCGGGTGTTTCATTAAAATAAATGGCCGGGCCTGGCCATCTGAAGGCCACACATGCTACGTGAAACCGGGTCCCCAACTAACAGGAATTGATGTGCCCATGTGGTTGCAGATTGATTACTGTTCGACGTTCGATTGACCAAATCAATCACAGCACGTTAAGGTTCCACACTGTGATTGATTGCTGGTCGATGTGCATCGGAAATCTAACAATCAGAAAAATATTGCCATCTTCTTGAAACTTAGCACTGAAGGGTTGATTTCTGTAATCTATAGGTTTTGTAGATTAATGTTGATTAAGGTTCTTTTTCTGTTCAATGTTATAAATTTTTTGCTGTTGTAGAAGAGGCCATGTGATTTCTCGCTGCAGTCAAATTCAGTTTTTGAGACTGCAAAAGTAAACAAGCATCTGTTGATAGATGATCTTTGTATGCGAGAAACTGCCAATAATGCTGTACAAATCCTCTGGGACATTGTGAATGGATATGGAATTAATTTACCAAAAATTTACATATACAGCCTTATTCTCCATTAATTAAGAATGTTTTTCATTTTATGATGGATATTAAAGGCCCCCAATAACACGGGTCGGATTCGGCTCGATCGATTCCGGGCTCTGCACGCGAAACTATCGTGCCCCGGATCGTTGCAGCCCACCTTGGTCCGATCGATCACCGTCCGATTTGTATCAGGGCCCAGAATCGGATCCGACGAGAACCAACATGTTGGTCTTTTTGATCCGATTCTGCACAGATCAGGGGGAGTTGCCATTTGTGAGTGGACATCGTACACGGAATCGTCCGGATC
>CM070039.1:56223160-56235223 GCA_036250615.1 Ptychadena robeensis
GGGCACACAGGTAGGCTGAGGATGAGGTTAGGTAGATAGGAGGTGATGGTGGAGGACACGGGAGGTGTTCTGTCACTGCAGCGCAGTGGCAGCACAAGCTCCTCTCTCCTCACTCTGTCAGCAGAAGCTGGAGGGGGAGGGGGGATTTTCTGCTGACAGAGAGGAGACAGAAGACAGGAGCTGCACAGTGAATCGGCTGTGACAGTGATGTCACAGAGGACAGGCAGAGCATTATGGGGCTCCAGAGAGAGCTGGGATGATTTCCCAAGAGCCCTTTCAGCTATGACAAGCGCTCAGGCTTGATGTCACAGCATGGGAGGGGCTACTTCGGAAAACTGGCCCTTGCTGCTTTCAGATTAAAATTTTTTTTTTTTAAGCAGTGTTTGCAGTAGCTATCGGCAGCCTGATGCCGATAGTGGAAAGTGACCTACAACATGGTAGGTCCGCTTTAAGTCACCCTGGGTTCACCCTTTGCTGCAAATGGATTTTTAGTAAAGTAGACGTCACTTCTGACTTCAGCCTCCCATAATCTCCTTGTACCCAGAAACCAGCCAGATCTAAATCCAGTGATGCTGGAGGGGCATAGCATCACCGGATTCAGATCTGGATAAGTGGAGAAAGTGAGACCGGAAGAGTCTCTACATGCTATAGGACAAGGACACTCCAGGCATGTTGGCGCTGGAGTAATGAAGAGGGGAAGGCAAGTATGGGATTGAGTTGCCTGGATCAAGACTCCATGTAGGTAAGTAATTTTGTTTGGGTTTTTTATGCGCCTAAGCTCCTCCCAGCTCCCACCCCTCATACCAAAGGGTGCCTGCAAACATCACGACAGAGGACGGTCCCGAGCTCCAAGAAAACATTCCCTTAGATTGGCAGTCCTCTTGGAGCCCCGGGCATGCCCCCACAGGCAGCAGCAACAGATGGAAAGTCAGCCAAGGGTGCCTTGCGCGGCGCAACAGTCAGTCTCTTAACGGAACGTTTTAAAACTCAAAGCTTCTTTAGTTGCCTCCAGTTTCTAGATCCATCTTTGTTCCAGTTGTAAGAGACAGATGTCTACACCAAGAAAATGGCATCAGTACTGTGTAAGAGTTGTGTGTGCTTGCTCTTTTTCATTTGGTGTCAAGAAAACATTTTTATTCTACATATTTACATCATTTAGATCTACAGTGTATCTAAAGTATTCACAGCACAACACCTTTTCCACATTTTGTTATGTTACAGCCTTATTGAATTTAATTCATTTAGTTACTCAGAATTCTACACACATTACCCCACAATGAAAACATGTACATAAGTATTCACAGCCTTTGTTCAATAGCCTCTGGCAGCAGTTAAAGCATAAATTTTGTTTTAATATGATGCCACGTGCTTGGCACATCTATCTGTGGCCAGTTTCACCTATTCCTCTCTGCAGCTCCATCAGGTTGGATGGGGGAGTCTAGGTGCACAGCCATTTGAGGATCGTTCCAGAGATCAGATTCATGTCTGGGCTCTGGTTGGGCCACACAAGGACTTTCACAGAGTTGAACACAGAGGCTGTGTTCTTGGGGTTGTTGTCTTGCTGAAATGTTAACCATCTCCCCAGAGTTCAATAGTGCCCTGGAGCAGGTTTCCATCCAGGATGTCTCTGCATCCTGTCTACAGTACTCCCTTTTTTTTTTTTTTTTTTATCTTGTCTCAGTTCTTGCTGCTCAAAACTATCATCACAGTGAAGCATGGTAGTGGCATTCTAGAAGGATGGTATTGGCCTGGTGGTGAGCAGTGTCTGGTCTCCGCCAAACATGATGCCTAGTATTCACACCAAAGAGTTTAATATCTGTCTCATCAGACCAGAGCATTTAGTTTATCATGGTCTGAGAGTCTTTCAGGTGCCTTTTGGCAAACTCCAGGCAGGCTGCCATGTGCCTTTTACCAAAAAATGGCTTTCATCAGGCCACTGTACCATACAGGCCTGATTGATGAATTGCTGAGAAACTATCGACTACAATATAGAATATATCACTTTCTGATTGGTGTTCTATTCAATATAGATCACTTTTGGTACCAGGTGGGCAGGAATCGATTTATGTTCGATCAACCTAAACAGATCGATTTTATTTCCTCCACCGAATGAAAATATTGACTGTATGGCTACCTTAAGGCTCTTCATTAGTCGCTTAGTTTACATGGCCAGCCAGCCTAGTGGTTTTGAACTTCATCCACTTACGGATGCTGGAGACCTCTGTGCTCATTTGGACCTTCAAAGCAGCAGAAACTATTTTTGTAATCTTCGCCAGACTTGTGGTTAAGACAATCCTGTTTCGCAGATCTACAGCCATGTCCTCTGACTTCATGTTTGGTTTTTGCTCTGACATAAACTCAACTGTGGGATCTTGTATAGACAGGTGTGTGCCTTTCCAAATCATGTCCTATCAACTGAATTTACCACAGGTGGACTCCAATTTAGGCTGCAGAAACCTCAAGGATGATCAGGAAAAACAGGATGCACCTGAGCTCACACATGCGCTTTTTGTTTGTAATGAATTTGCCAAAATCTTTTTAAGGTTGTTATAATGGGGTGTTTTATGTAGATTTTTTTTTATCCATTTTGGAAAAAGGCTCTATACCAAAATGTAGAAAAAGTGATGCGCTGTGAATACTTTACGGATGCACATTGCCTCGTGTTCCATGCATTTGGTGTATTTGGAAACACCATTTTTAATGTTTTTGACAGGTTAGAGCAGGCATGGGTAAACTTTTTGATGTGGGCCATATTGGCTTTTTATTTGATAGGGGTTCTGGGTACGACCCCTTTAATGGCCGGCCACCAATATGTGCCAATTCCATGAATCGCCGGCATCACTAATGATGGAAGTGATGTGTAATAGGCGGTGTGTGAGCGGGACGTTATCGCGGTATGGGTGATCGCAGCAGAGTACTCTGCTTGAATTTCCCGCCTTCCCGTCCCCCGTCCATGACGCTGGTGTCATCAATGATGTGGGCTGGAAAAAAAGAAACCCCTTCATTGTAATGGTGCTCTATGGCACTTCCCTCACCCCTTTCGATGTCACCGATGGGGCGGCTCCCGGAACCCCAGAGATGCTACAGTAATGGCGATTCACTGCAGCTTTACGTGGGTATATGTCTCGACCGCTTCAGAAACAGGGATCAGAAAAACCGCAAACACAAACCACAGACAAACTGGGATCCTCTCAACTGTTAGGGATGTTACATTTCCTGACCGCCCCATGTCAACATACACATTGGGATTGGCTCTGCTCCTTTAACCCCATAGGACCACTTTAACTATAAATTAAACACCACTGGCTGCACTTAATGTTCCTTTTCTGTCCTTTTACTCAGGCTAGGTAAGGGCCCCTGAGGTCCTATCCCTAAAAAGTTAATATCTGACTGCCACCTTTTGGTAAAGTTCCTGCTGGGGTTGGGTTGTACTTGCTATTATCCCAGGTAAGGGGGAGGGGGGCATTTGATCCATTGCTGCGGTATTTCTCCTCTCTGCTTTCTTGCTGGCTAGTGTGGACATCATATGTTTCACTATGCAACCGAGAAATCATTGTCATCCTCTTACTGGCTCTGTAGGTGAGCAGGTGGCTACTTCCAGTTTGGTGGCTCCTGGGTGACCACTTCCTGTTTTGGTGACTGAGATGGCAATTTCTAGTTTTGTTGGCAACTTCCTGTTTCCTGGCTCTTTGGTGACAACATTTGGTCTACGACCTTCGGTCAGCACTTCTGGTTGTCCATCCTTCTCTACCTTGAAGGCCATCATAGAGTATTTACTTGGCTTGCTGCCGCCACTTGCCTCTTTCCACAGATATGTGTCATACGAATAGTGTGGTTCTCTGTTTTCTCATGTTCCTGTTGTCTGCTGTCCCTTGCGGCCTTGGGTCTGTATGAATGCCCCCTCCATTCACAAGACCAACCATGCTCAAGAAGGTAGCGATCCCTGCTTCATCTTCAACATTGTTACATCTGTAACTATGCTGGGATTTGTAGTCCTGCACTTCTGTTCTTCAGACCAGCCAGATCACGTGGAGTTACACAAGACTCATTGCTGAGGAAACCTTCAGTTCATGCTAGCGTTTCCAGAGGGAATACTCCGCCCTCATCATTACGGTTCCAGAAAGTCACATTCTCACTCGCCTGTCCTGTATCCATCCTGTCTTTTAAGCCGTTCCAGAGGTGACACATTTGGTATCCCTCTCACAGGAGATTTTGCCAATCACTTCTGCTCAATCATGAGGGGTGCAGTTTAAGATTTCACAGTCAAGTACCAGGAGATTGATGTCTTAAAATTAACTGACCCCGTCGCATACGGAGGGATGACTTTTTTCAGTCCAGCCTTATGGAGCAGCCGTTCAGCAGGCTCAGGCTTGGTTACAGGAGGCGAAGACCCCTGAGTCTAGATGGAGTTTAAGCACCTCAACAAGTTGTCATTTCCCTTCATGTGAAAGATTAAAGACATATTTACTGAGGAATAGAGTACCACTGAACACAGGTCACAAGATATATCCGGATTAAAGTGAGTTCACCTAGTTGCAGCCTGCTACCAGCTGTTCTCTGGATTGTTGGCAGTTGGGAGGAAAAGAACTCCATACTGTCTGACCAACATCTTCGCCTAAAGTGTCGTTCTTCAGGGAACTCCTGTCTGCTTTCCTGACGGAAGCCACAATAGATGTTGTTCAGGCTAAATGGCAGATTTATGCTCCTCCTACGGGTAGGTGAGCATTGTGGCTGAATCCATAGATGGCACATCCCACATCTACACAGTTGTGGTGTAAGATTCCCTGACGGAAGCGACAATAGATAGTATACTGGCTAAATGCCAGATTTATGCTCTCTTCTACAGGTAGGTGAATGTTGTGGCTGAATGCATGGATGCCACATCCCACACCTATGCAGTCGTGGTGTAAGATTCCCTGGCAGAATCTGCAATAGAAATGGCAGCTTTATGCTCTGTTACGGTTAGGTGAGCTATGTGGCTGAATACATGATGTCTTACCCCAGGACTGGAGGTTCCAATTTTCTTCTAACTCTAATCAAAACTGGTGAGACAGATGCCCATTCATACGGACCAGTCTGTGTCCAGGCAACCTAAGAAGTCTTCAGCATTCAAGTTATTTAGGCCTAGAGTTTCAAAGGTCACTGATCCTACGATCTCTTTTACAGATGTGTGCATCCAGGCCCAGCTGGTGGGGCAAGTATTCCTGTAGCACATTCAAGATCCGTTGGGTCGATAATTTACCTTGCCAAGACCCCATATTCTCATTGTGGGCTCCATTGTGGTTACAGTCCCCATGGTCAGATTAGCACAATAGCATCCACAGGCATAGTCTTCTTCAAGCAGTTGCTCTGATAATGACTTTAGTGCTTGGTACCATCTGTGAAATCGAAAAGGCGACAATCTTCCAGGCAAAGGGGATGTTCAAGTGACCTATATTTTAGAGTAAATGCTAGACATCAACAAATGGAAAAGAAGATACCTCATCTGCACTGTACTGCTTCTACTAGCAGAGCCTGCTGTTGACAAGAAAGGAGACAAGAGTGAAGAATCCACCGGGCCCCCCTCCCCTTCTGCCTGAAGTGTGCTCTCTAGTGACACCCTTGTTGTGGCTGTAATTGGGCACTGCAGGAATTGATTTTCCCACTGAGAACATCTCACATTTTTTCCTGCTCTAAAAACAGGGTGTGTCTTATAGTACAAAAAATACAGTATAGTCCATCTGATTGCCTCAACATTTAACAATATGGCTACCAGGTTCTTCAGTTGTTTTCACTTCCATTAAGCAGAAGTGGTGGCCGCTCAGATTACTTTATGAGGGGTACACCTGTACCGTGATCTTCAGATTCCTGCAAAGATCGTGATTCTGGGTGGTGGTGATTTCTTCTCCATGCGGACACTCCTATCCTGTAGAAGCCTTGTCTTTCAGTGGAAATGAAATCGTTTTGAGTGATATTCTAAGAGTTCGTGCTTAACTAGGGTGCATCAACTGCTGACTTATCTTTCCAGTAACTTATCTTTTTGGAGTTTCTTTAGAAAAGCTATGATCTAGGTCTCAACACCCCCAGGGGTCGCTCATCATCAGTCTAAGCCTTTTTTTTTTTTTACCATCTGATGTGTCTTGCTTAGCCAGGGTATGTAGTGCCATGGAAATAGCCTGGGCTTGTCCTCATAGAAATATGAGATCTCCTCCTTCTGTTATGGATCTTCTGGCTGGTTTTTCTGATGTCCGATACTGTTCATACTTTTGCACCTCTCCCTTAAGATGACATTCAGAAAAGTTCCAGCAATAGCCGTCTTGGTTCATGTTTCTGCAAACCTCGCTTTTTTCACAGATTGGGGTGAAATGATCGGGGATGGTACAATCTAAACCAGGACATTACCTTATCCTTCACTGTAGATGACGTTTCTCCAGTGCTTGTTTAGAGGTTGGGGTAGTTATTGGGGCTACCTTGAATCCACGTCCTCTTTAACCTCCCTAGCGGTTGAGACGAGCCTAGCTCGTCCGAGCTTCAGGCTCGCCTCAACCGACGGGAAAGCAGGCAGCGGGGAGACCCTATGCCTCCCCGGCAAGCTGCAACGATTGTCTTCATCGCTGCAGCATTTCCGGGTTGGCGGCACCGCCCCGATCGCGTCACGGTGACGCGGAAGGGGACGGAGGGGGGGGGCGGCGCCATAGACCTCCATGTTAATGGAGGAGCGCCGGCTTCCCCTCTCACACAGCTGTTAGTAATGACAACAGCTGCGCGTAGAGCTCCGGCGAGATGCCGGAAACGATACGGGCGGTGCGCTAGGGAGGTTAAAGCACACCTAAACTCAAAAATAAAAAAACACCCAAAAAACTGTATTACAATTTTACTTGCCTCTAAACTGCTCTAATAGTTCAAAGTCTCAAAAATCTAAGAAAATATTCTACTGCCATCTGTGGGAGTCACCATTTTAGAGTCAGTGTTAGCTTCCAGTCTTGTTCAGGAACAGTGAGGATTATCACCATGTCAAAAAAAAGGCAGCTGGTCTAGCAGTTGTTCAAGTATGCTGACATGGAAGGTCAGGAAAGTGAAACATTCCATTTCCGTATATATGATACTTACCGTAATTTTTCTTTACGGACGTTCTCCATATCAGGATATTCCCACCCTGGTTCAGGACTAGAAATTGAACAGCGAGTGCAGCCAGTGGTGGTTGCTGGCATGAAGCGTGTTGGGAAAGGAAAAGTACAGTAAATATGATGGGAAGTTTTTCTGCACTTACAAAGAAATGCTTATTCATTGCTACGAGCAGAGATAATTCTGAGAGACGGACTGTTGCATCCATGAGGATGTGCCCAGTGTCATTACATGATCACCGAGGCAACGCTTGGACAGAGCATCTTTCCAGCAATGTGACAAAGGGCCAGAAAAAAAAGCTAACTGGGCCTTAGTTTGCCCACCCATGGGTTAGAGTAAGTACCACTGTTATGGGTGACCCCAGCTTATGTTTCATTTACATATTATGAAGTCGGTAGAGGATATCTTTATCCAGAAATCTTATGTGATTTATTTGGGTTGCTATTCTGACAAAAGCCAAAATTCAAGGACGTTTCTAATGATTCATAAGTTATCCCCTTGCAATGTCCTTTTGGGATACTCTAGATCTGTTTACAGAGTAGAAAATGTTCTGTTGTACTGTTGCCAGATGTTTTTACCACTAAAGCATCTCCTGGAGATATTTCATTTCATTGAGACATTTTCCAACCCCTAGTGGATCAGGTTGTGTCCATGTTAAGAAGCAGGGCACAACAAAATTGCAGAAGGATATCTTGATTTGGCAAGATCCCTTTAAAAGGCAGTTAGTCTTTGCTCGGTTGTTTGTCAACCCAGAATGACGGTGGGAAAACAAGGTCTGAGCTTTGTTATTGCAACCTGGCCTTTTTGGAACAGCTAATACAAGTCCTGCATTTTAACAAAATGTATGACTGTTATCCATATGCATGGGCTAGCCACTTCAGCATCTAAGCAGCTCTTGCCTTTTTTTCTAAAAAAATAAACCTCCATTCTTCTAAGACAAAACAAAGGAGCCATTGGATTCAGCAAACATGAGGCCAGCAGATCCTATGCAGAGATTTGTTAGCACAATTGCGCTTCTTGGAGCTGCCTCAAATTACATTAAGGGATTCATCCCAGTTTCTCCATTTATGCACATTTGACATCAAGACCTTGAAGGCTCAGGCTCGGGGATTGCCTGCTCGGTGGATGGTCTGTTTACACATCTGCCGGTGCAGAGGCTGAACGTGCTTGACTACGTTCAGCCTTACGTCGGCGGAGCAGCTCGGCGCCGCAAAGACAGATCCTCTGCCAAGCAGGAAAGTCTATCTGCTATGTTGGGACCTTCCGCTAAGTGTACATGCTTATCGGAAGGGTCTCTACGCAATAGAAACATAGCCTTAGTCAACTGGTCCTGGTTTCCAGGTGGAGTTCATTTATGCCCAACAAAGCTTTCACTAGAATTTTCAGCCATTCCTTTCTTCCAGAGATTTGTATACGTTTTGTTTTAAAGGTATGCTCTAACAGAAAAACAGGCGTTCTTCAACCTACACATTTGCGTTCTTCAACAAAGCATGAAAAATGCGTACAGTGTGAATGGTTACATTGGTGAAATGCAGTACTGTAGCATGTTAAAGTGCGTATTTATACGAGCTGCGTTGTGAAAGGGACCGAAAGCTATAATGGAAGTGCTTGGTAGAATAATTTTTCATTTCCATAAAGCAGTTTTTATTCTTTGTCTTTATTCAGGTAAGACTATCGCCATCGGAAAGGTCTTGAAACTGGTTCCGGAAAAGGATTAAGCTTTCATCTTCTGCACAATACTGTGAGGAAAAATTGACTCTACAGAAGCCTACTTCACTTCGCCTTCTTAATTTCTGCCCATTGACAACCTTTCTTCCCATTGACAAACTCTGTTCCCAATAAGACATTTTTACAGCAGAAAAAGGTCCACATTGTCAGCTTTCTCATATTGAGAGCTCTGCTATGCCACTGTTGAATTACTTCCCTCAACATTTTATTTTTGAACACCCTAAAATTGTGTCCTCCTGAGAGATTTGGCAATAGCTATGTAGGTGATGTGGACAGGTTTGCCTACAGTAATGAAAGTTTTTGGGGTTTTTTTTGTTTTTTTTTTTTTTAATTCAACACAGCCCTTTTGTGTACATTCTTAAGCATCCTTATTCTAAATAGACCATTGAGAGTGCAAATGTGTAAACACGTTACAGAAAAGAAGAAACTACCATATTAATAAAATATCCGTTTGAAATCCTCTTTTGGAGTTGCTTTTGAATGCTTTTTTCAATCTGAATGTAACATCGCTTCATTAAGCTTTTTTTTTTTAAGAAATTTACAATTGAATTTTTTTGTGGCTGTTAAAAACACATTGCTCCTCTCTGGGTCCCAGACGCACCCTATATTTAGGCATATATTTTAATTCTATCTGCTTTAACAAATATTTTTTACTCCTTATGCAAACTTAATGACAAAATGATCTTTTTGGCTCGTAAGCAGAAATACTTATTTTCTGTATTAAGCTGCAGATTTTTAGACCTAAGTGGTATTTGCTATTGGGCATCAGTCTGCAATAATTTATTTATCCTACTAAAGGTTGAAGAATTGAATGGCTTTTAAAAGTATATGTTCACAGAAAAAAACCAATAAGTAGCATTTCCTTCAGGAAACTACATTTTAAAGTACGGCCTGAGATTTGGCATGGTCTTTTCAAAGGCTTGATTTCTCCTTGCTGCTTAGAGTGTCTGAGATGAGGCTGTCACTGCTGAGCTCATACAAGTTTGCACATATGAAACCTCTGGATATGTAATGAAGGTAAAATGCAACCATATGTAAACTTTTATATCAGGCATATCAAGAGTTCAGCTTGTCTAGAACTGATATTTTTTTTTTATTGTGTCTGTTGATACATAAACCCTTTTGTTCCAGTGATCCTTGGCATACGAAGAGCAATAGTGTAGCCATTTGTAGCCGTTTGATGTTCTAAGAGGGGCCAAAATTCACTTAAAATAAAGAGGGCATATGCTTGTTACATTGGGCAATTATTTGCAGTTTTATACAATCTTTTTATTTCTGATTATGTTTTAACTTGAAATATATTCAGATGTAGAGTGTTGGCGTGCACAATAATCTGTTGCGGTCTGTAAAGAGCTGCTGTTTTGCAGATTGGAAACTGTGAAAATTGTTCAACCCTATTTGTTTTGTATCTGTGGATTTTTTTTTTCTTTTCATTTCACCATCGAGGCTATATTATACAGCCAGCGAAAGCTATTGTTCTTCAGTTTTCAAATTAACTACTCTTGTTGCTGCCGTAATGCATGAAATGGAAATAAATTTTATTATGTCAGCAAAGATGTGGGCTCCCGTTTTTACTAATGAGCAGTAGCAATTCATTTTGCGAGAGTAAAATGTATCTTTTTTTTTTTTTTTTTTATTCCACCTGGATTCCTTCATTGCTTCGTATAATTAAGTGGAGTCTGCGCTAAATAGCCCAGCCTCCCATAAGCTTTCATTATGTTTTAGGGGACCAGTCGCCTTAAGCATACCAGATATTTTTTTCTGAGAGTTAGAACAAGTGGAAAAATGCTAAGTGTAAAATCCCATAGAATAATAATTTGGCTGCCCCCATATACCTTACAATCTTTCCATACAATTTCTGTACACAACTTGTTATACCAAAACCCTGTAATATGAGAATCTTTCTAAACTTTCCAATCACTATGTATTCTATCAGGGAGGACACTACTACATAGTTGTTGGTAGATCTAATGGAAATTGTATGGAGTATGGCCCCACTATGTTTTATAGAAAACATTTTTACTCTCCCCATGCATGTATAGATTTTATTTAATATATATATATATAAGGACAAAAAACGTGTTGCTTACCAGTTAAATAGACTTTTTTTTTTTTACTGATTCTCCTTATTTCTGTATAAGTAAGTTATAAATGCACCATTTCACTGAACCAAAATCATGTCAATCTTATTTTTTAACAGCACTGGTGGGCTTTGCACACTCATGGTATGTAATTGTTTACCATTCAAGGAATCAACAGGTGAAAAAGTTAGCATGACTAACTTTTTTTAAGAAAGTGTAATATGCTTATGTCTGAGTGCAAAATAATAAGTGTGACACAAACCTGAGAATGGCAAAGTGTTTCAAGGAAAGAGCTTTTCTGCACATAATTAACGCATAACCAGGAACAAATGTTTACAGCTATTTCTGCCAATAATTTTGCATATTCTTAAACACCAGGCAAATTCATATTTGGGTTTGATCAGTAAGCTGGTCACTCACACAGGTAATGCGCATTTGCACTTTGTTAAACAAGGCCCATTTATATGTAAATGGAAGTCTTTTGACTGTGTGGACTTCTAGCATAATTTCAAAAAATTCAACAATATATTAAAGACAGACTTTAAAGCAGCGTTGTGTTATGTGCCTTTATCTGTAAAATGCAGTAATGTCGTCTGCTGTAATACCAAATAAAAGTGCCAGGTTTATTGCAATTCCAGTTGGTCTTGAATCTGATTCTATACTCAGATGGTCCTAGCAGAATTTAGTTTTTTAATTTGTAATGAAGTGCTTTATTTTACCAGCTACTTTTGTTGTAAATACATTTTGTTGTTAAATGCTTTGCAGCATTATTTTCTTTCTGATGAATTTTATGTTAAAAGCTAAATGTGGTTTGATTTAGTATGTTAATGGATATCTCCCTTGTGTAATTCTTCATTTGTGGTTATGGAAGTATTAGCGTTCATGCATTCACTGTTGAGCAACAAACATGTTTAGATGTGTTTAGTGGATACAGAAATGAGTTTATACTATTTTGTCACATCCCATTACCTACACATGTGTGTACACACGGGCATTGAACATTATTGGACACCTTGCTGACTAAATTATTGTCAATAGCAGGATTTCTATTGCTTTGGAGACTAGGCCTTAATGGCTAGGTTTTACCCCACATTTGGTAAGTGCTGATTGGTGCTGGTAAAAAAAAAAGCACCGGTGATGGGGGGGGGGG
>CM070039.1:56244510-56262019 GCA_036250615.1 Ptychadena robeensis
GGGTCGGATCAATCCATTCATTTATGGATAACAGCTTTGCTGAACTCAAGATATCGCTGAACTGATGTACGTGATGTCTTATAGACACACTACTGATTTGGAGTGAGAACCCCGGAAACTATTATACACACTACACTATATAATATAACGAATTCGGTGGGGTCCTCTATTGATAGACACTAGTATGTAAGATTTTAGACAAGACCAAAATACTGATATTTTTGAATCTGTATAGACAGCGAGGAGGAGTTAGAACACGCCATATATGGTACGCCGGGGATTGTACGATTCCTTCTGCATTTTGTGCTACCGGTTCCCAAGATTTTTAGGGTAGACCATTTGGTTTGGTGAGGTGTTCTGGGAGACGCAGAAGAAGCAGAAGCAACTTAGACATTCTGAAAAGGGTAATTACCTTTTAATTCTTCATACACTTTCCTATATATTTTGTAATAAGTATCATAATTTAGGTCTAAACAAATGTTATACTTCTTAATTAGAACATTAATGGATACAATCTATCTGTGACTAAATAATCACCTAGACAAATAGTCTATTCAGACGGGTGATATTTAATGTGGTAATGTCGTGCCCGAATGGAAGAGATGACAAACGTGGAGAGGCACCTGGCTGTTCGTTTCGTGGTCTCCTTTCAGACAACTCTACTGTGTCCCAATTTGATACTGATATACCCTTGCTAACTTAAAGATCTGTTGTTTCCAAATACCCCGGGGAGACCCTCTTACCATATTGCTCCATCTGGAGAGGCTCATCTCCTCTGGATTGTTTCACCAAACTGACGTCAAGATACCTCAGCCAATTTCAACTACTCCTGATGAAGCCCAGAGACTAAAATGACATTAAACTCAACGTGTTTCGCCCTGTTAGTTAATGTCAAATTATGCACCACTGTCTATTGTCAAATTGCTTTTATATGTGTGGAGGGAGTTATTTGCACTGACTCTCCCTGCCCACAATATGTTCTGTCTAATATGTGTTTAATAAATTAACTTAACGTTTTTCACATGACAATGTACTAGATCTTTTCTTCTCCGGCTCCCTTGAAAATCCCAGGGTTTGAGGGTACCCATTTTTGATGGTTCAATAAACCTAAGTGGACCTATACCCCACTGGGAATTGAACGTCATTGGAATTTGTTTTTGTATGAAGGGATGTGGAGCTTATAAATGGAGAATGCTAAAATGTAAAACTTGAAATTGATATAGATTTAAAATTTAATCGAAGGTCTCTCTGACCAATACTCTAATAGGGGTTACAGTCCTACTATAGGATTTTTCTATAATGTGTCTCATTCTCTATAAAGCAGAATTGAAGATCTGAGGTTTTAGTAGAAAAACAGAATTATTGTTCACCGCATACAGTGAAATGTAAAAATTCCATTAAAGCCTATGGTGCGCTTTTGGTAAAGAAATCTGTACCTATGCAGTGCGCTAGGGAGGTTAAGAGGGAGTGGACAACAATATATTTTTTCATTGAAGTCTGATCAATGCCGGTATATCTGATATGCCAGGAAAAAACATGGCAACTATGCTAGCAAGCAGTCACCTCAAAAACAGGAGGCTCCTGCACAGAGGTTGATGGCTAAATTACAGGCTCAGACAAACTTCAATTCAAGAGACAACTACCAAAGCAAGTTTTATGCGATCATTCAAATTAGCAAAAGCTAGCAAACCTCTCTGTGAAGGTGAGATTTGGAAAGAATGTATGATAGAGACAGCAGGTCTCTTGTGTCCAGAGAGCAAAGGCAAGTTTGAAAAACTCAGCTCATCACACAGGACAGTGACTCGTCGAGTGGAACTGATTGATGAACAGTTGCGGATCACCACAACTTACTCTATTACTCTCGTGTGCGCTGGTTAAGTTTAGGGGAAAGTTTTCCAACGAGTGTGGGAGCTCAAAGAACAGATTGGTGCATTTTTTAAATTAAAAGGGAAAGTCTGACGAATTTACTGAGCTAAGTGACAGGAATTTGCTATGTGACTGCATTTGCTGTAGATATTTTTTCACATTTGAATGCGCTAAATGTGAAGCTACAGGGAAAAGATCAGTATGAACATGACATGTACACTAATGTGAAAGCCTTAGGGCCATTTCACACTATATGCGGTTTTTAAAGGCCTTTTTTATAGGCATGCATTTCCACATATATGCAAAAATGCATGCGTTTTTGACATTACATATGCGTTTGCATTTTGCATTTGCATTTTGAACAAATGAATGAAAAATGCAGGAAAAATAGGTCAAAAATGCATACAGCAGTGAGTTTATAAAATACACATGCGGAAACGCTGCGTTTTTAAAAACGCAACACATACAGTGTGAATAGTAACATTGGTTACTCGGTAACGCGGTATTTTCTTTTTCAGATTTTCTTTTCAAGACAAATTTCAGACAAAGTCTTCACTCATTTTGCCACACCAGCCACACAGAAGGAGACCATCCAAGAAAGAAATCTAGCAAATCACAGGATGACCTGCATGCAGATTTCTGTCCTCCGGTTTTCTGATGTTAAAAAATATGGACAAGTCACTTCAACTGGTGGCCTGTCCTGTGTCACAAACCCTAAAACAGCACCAGAAGAGGTGCAAGTGGAACTCATCGATCTTCAGTCTGACTTTGTCCTAAAGGAGAAATTCAGCTCTCTTGAACCAAGAGACTTTTATGCTTCACTTAATGAAGCCACTTTTCCAAACATCCGGAGGATGGCACAGAAGATACTGGTGCTGTTTGGCTCAACCTATGTTTGTGAGCAGACATTTAGCGTCATGAACATCAACAAGGCCCCTCACAGATCCAGCGTAACTGACGAACACCTCAGATCTATCCTGAGAATAGCCACAACAAAACTAACTCCAGACTTTGATGCATTAGCTAAAAAAGGAGACCAACAACACTGGAATCACTAAAGTTGATGTTTTAAAGACCAAAAACTTTTCAACCCAGTCTAAATTGCCATCTACGTCCCGGGCATAATTTGGAAGCTGCACTAAAGAAAATGTTTAATTTACTGTTTACACATTTTGTTCTTTTCAAATTGTTTTAGTTTTAAATTATTATATTTTAGTTTAATTTGAAAAGCTTTTGTACCTTTCCTTTGTTAGGCAATTTTATTGTGCCTTTGCCATCTTCAAAATAAGGTATGTTTTAATGCTGTGATTCCTCCATTTTTTTAAGTTTCAAATTATAATAATTAGTTTTTACATCTTGTTAAAATGTTTGAAATGAATAAAACTATTGGAATAAAAAAAAAAAAAGACTGTACCCTTTTATGTAATGTTTACTTTGAATTTATATTAGTTCACACAAATACTCCTTCCATGCTTTTGTTCCAGCCCTCCAGTCCAGTTTAAGAACCCATTGTGGCCCTCGAGTCAAAAAATTTGCCCTGCTCTAGCCCCTGTGGTTTATTTGAAATGAACTTTATTTAAAATGTCAAAATAACCCATATGCTAAAATTCCGACAGTTATTTATTCAACAACTACTTGTGTTGTAGCTTTGCAATTTAATAGATTCCATGATTTTTTTAAATTTTATTAATGTATTTACCAAAATTAATTTAACCTGTTAGGAATGGGTAAGGGGTTCAGGGGGATCCGCTTTAAGAAAATTCCCCAACACGAATAAATGGCAGGAAGTAAAAAAAAAAAAAAAAAAAAAAGAAGAAGAAGAAAGAGATAAAGAGGGTTGAAATTTTGCGGTCGGATAAAATTTCGCCACGGGGGTGATCGAAATTTCAGATGAAACTAAATTTGCTAGAGTTGGCACATGGTGGAACATTTACACAAAATCATATGCAATTTTTTAACCTTTCTAGTCTTCTAAATAATGGGTTGCAGATTGGGAAACTAATATTTTTTATTTGTTTTTAAATAATATAAATTATGCTCACATTTAATGCCATAAACAGGTTTAAAAATATCCAGTTAAACCTCAAAAAAGAAAATCACTACTGTCAAGTTATACGTGCTTTTTTGTACCACTTTCAGCAGCTAATACCTAATGGAATACGAACACATTCATATTCATGTTGGCCCTTTCAATTTGTTTTATACTTGCTTTATGCAACACATTTTAATCTTACATTAGTATGTAACTGGTTATGGCAAAAAGAATCAACCATTAAGAACTGGGAGTAGAATATAGACCATTTATATGAACATTCATAATCTTAACCTCCCTAGCGATATGCCCGAACCCAGTTCGGGCAAAGGCAAACCTACTCGATTACGCCCGAACTGGTGTTCGGCCACATCGTGGGAGCTCACCTGCTCCGTCGACCGTCCATCTCCCCGTCCATCGCCGCTTTTCCGGGTCCCCGGAGGACGTGTGACGTCACGTGAGGCGGGACCCGGTCGCCGGTCTTTATTAAAATCTTTTTTTTTTTTTACTTTTGAGCTGGATTATAGAAAGTCTTTCTAAACCACTCAAAGTGGTCCCCTCCCGCTTCAGAAACGCTCGCGAGGCTGACGTTCCTGATAGTGGGATCATCGTCGTCTGCCACGGACCGTTCCGAAATAGGCCGAGGTCTCCGTCATCTCTCCGTGAACAGCTCTCGTCTGCCGATGAGTCATCCTCGGCGGAGATTTAAAAGGTACAGAAACGTTATTTTTTTTTTTCATTTTTTTTTTTTTTGATTGGATTGGATAAATGTTTTATTCCATCCAAATCAAAAGAAAACAAGTGTACACTTCAAAAAAACATAAAATATTTTTTTTTTCGTACCTCTAGAAGCCGGCCATAGCGCTTTATATTTTTCTGTGCCCGTTTGCGAATGATAACCAATTCCATTCCGGGTTAATCCCTTGGTGATCAATTGCAAATGAACTCCCCCACCTGGAGCAAGTACTCTGGCGCAGTCTGATCGTAAATCAACTGCGCCCGTGCCGTAATCAGTCTGCAACGGGAAGCCGCTGGCTCCTAGTTTGCCTGCAGCATTTCTAACACAGCTGGCACGGCACACACGCCTTCCGCCCCCATCGGCGTCACCGGGTGACCCTTTGGTATGTGGTGCGGAACGGCAAACACTGTATTCACTTTGGTACAGAAATCTGCACCTCAGTGAACCGCCAGGGAGGTTAAACAAGGCACATGCTAATTACTACCAACAATAGGCAACAGAAATTCATTTTCTTCTGACCTAAAAGCCATTTCTTCACCACATGTAAGATGGTTGATGTGTGAGGGACAGGCTGGTTATCCGAGTGTTTTAATTGGGGAGCATTAGAAGGCCAGATAAGAAGAGAACTCAACATTAGCATAAAATGCACTTTATAGCTACAGAGACTTTGCTTTAGTGTGTATGCAAATATCAATATATTTTTTCTCATTGTGCATGTGAACCATAAAAAAGCTATAATGTATATGAATATCCATTAATATGAACCTTAACTGATCCTTATAAACTGTAAAATTACTTAAAATAGTAGCAGGTTTTCAGAAACCTTTAACATATGGAAAAATATGGTAAATGGAACATTCAAATATGATACATGTAAAGAAGTTTAACTGGACAGTACATTCAACTCATCCCAGCGAGTGTTGCCGCCTTAAATTGTCGCAGCATTTGGCCTCTTTCTTGAGATTCTTTTTACAGAGACTCCTGCAATTAAAGCACAAAAGTGGCATATTTAAAAAAAAAAAAAAAAAACATGAATTGATAAGTTGAGGATTTTATTGAAAAATCATATGAGTTCATAATGATAGCAGTACAACATCACTAACCTGTATCACTTTTTTTTTTTTTACTGTATTTTACCTGGCAAATAATTTACTAGTTAGTGTAGTAATAGAAGTCATGCATGTTGCAGATACCATGTAAATGAATCTTTAACTGGAAGGGGCTTGAACAGTATTTCTCACACTAGAAGAGGTACTATTCCTACCAAATTCTTATCCATGCCCTGTGCTGAATCTGCCAAGCTCACATGGCCACAAAACCAGCATGGACCTCCAACCTGTAGAGCAGCCAGTCCAAAAAATACAGTAGTCAATTATTGAGATAATTATTTGGGATGGGGGGGAAGACAGGTGTGAATTTAATCTACACAGTAAAGACAGTTAAATATGGTGGCTGAAGTATCATTATATAGGAATGTTCTGAACCAGGGCATATTTAATAGATCAATAGATTGAATCTGATCTTTGAAGAATTACTTTCAAATTAAACTATGGGTTTTTGATTGCTTGGTAAGTATACGCCAACCCCAAGATATTATTTTTGACGTGTTGGATGTCACTATAATTAATAAGTTGACTTATAAGTTTAACAACATATGATATCACAGAGCGTTGGTACATGGATCTTTGAACTTCAATGTGAAGATATGTAAGTAATTGGATGTATAGTTGGATGCTATTGAATGTAAAAACAAGCTCAATGATATCAGAATTGATAGCTTGGGATTAAATGGTGGAGAGTATAAAACTGATGGTTGCTTCCATTCTTGGGACCTGCAGCATATGACTTTATCTGGGATATTGTGATGTAAGCATCGTTCCTCAAAGAGAGAAATATTGGGGGGGGGGGGGGGGGGGGGGGGGGGGGGGGGGGGGGGGGGGGGGGGGTGATGGTGCATGCCTTACACCAGCCAACACCCAATAACGCAGAGACATGTGGGAGCATGTCAAAACTTATTTATATTATTGATGTCTTTGATATCAAATCCATTTTATTTTCTAAAGTTATTAGGTTACTATAAACTTGGGTACACTGGTTTTACATGTAACTACCATTATGATCAATTCTAATGTTTGAATAAAAAGTCTTACTTATTGGTAAGCCAAATTGTCAAAACTCTCTTCATTGAGGATAGGATTTGAAGTTATACCAGAACATGTCACACAGAAATCGATGCTGTGACAGCACAGAGATCTGTGCAGATTAAACACATTTTGTATATAAGTATCAATGAATCTATGCTTTCAATTATATGTGGGACTATGCTTTGGATTATATTACTCTAAGTGATCTGTAAGCATTGCCTACCTTGTATCAATCAGATGCACACTCCTGGTCTCCAGCTATACTGATGTAGTGGCAGGTCAAACATAAGAATGAAAAGTGGCTGTCTTGTCTCTCTATTTAAAGGTTGGCTGATTGGGGAAAAAGAGCCACAGCGGGACTCTCCCATCATACCCATGATAGCGGTGGTGGGAGCAATTGCTACTAGCCACGATTCTTCAGTCACGTCCTCTTACTTAGAGCAATATAATCAAAAGCATAAACCCACATATAATTGAAAGCATAGATTTATTAATGTCGTATTTTCCAGGGTATAAGACCACCCCCAACTTTTCCAGTTAAAATGTAGTTTGGGATATACCCGCCATATAAGACAAACCCCTCTTTCAACGCACACCAAATTAAATTTTTTAGCGGACGTGAAGCTAGGGCCTTACATATGCCTACCCTAGCTTTCAATCCCCAGATCTTCAACACTCTAAGAAGTCGAATCTGTTTGGTTTTAGATTAGTAATTTATATTCCCAATTTGACACCCCTATCTGCAACCATTCATAGTTAATGTTTCCCTGCGGGTATCCAAGTGACAGAAATTGTAAACATTTAACAACTCAAAGAATGTTGGCAATCTAAAAATGTTTATAAATTATAAAGTAAAGTTTTTGTACAGATATTAAATGTGTTCTAGCTTTAATCTCAATCTCCCTGAAATACCAATTTCAGCCACGATGTCACTAGTGAGAGCAACAAATAATCGGCTCCTTTCACACACATCGGGAAGGTAGGGGATCAAGGGGGATGCTGCAGTCTCTCTTCTCTCTGTGATTCAAATTTGTGGAGGCTGCCATCAGCCAGCACCCAGTGTGGAGAGCACAGGTCTGGGCAGCACACATCCAGGCCCTGGCGTATAAGACGACCCTTGACTTTTGAGAAAATTTGCCTGAGTTTAAAAGTCGTCTTATACGCCGAAAAATACGGTACTTATATACAAACTTTGTTTCCTCTTCACAGATGTCTGTGCTATCACAGCACCGATTTCTGTTGTATGTTCTTGTATAACTTCAAATCCTATCATCAATGAAGAACGGACTGGGGAGAATTGACAATTTGAATAAAAATTCTTACCTATTGGTAAGCCAAACAACATTAGAATTGATGAATTGATTGGTGGTTACACATTAGACCAGTGTACCCACAATTATAGTAACTTAACAACCTTAGAAAATAAAATAGATTCGATATCAAATACATCAACAATATAAATTTGTTTTGACGTGCTCCCACATGTCTCTGCTTTACTGGGGGTTGGCTGATGTAAGGCTTCCCTGCTGACACGCACCATCACATTTCCCCCAGATCTTTTATTGAGGAACGATGCGAACATCATGATATCCCGGATGAAGTCATATGCTGCAGGTCCCAAGATAGGAAGCAACCATTGATTTAATACTCGCCACCGTTAAATCCCAAGCTATCAATTCTGATATCATTGAGCTTGTATTTGAACTTCAATGTGAAGATATGCAAGTAATTGAATGTATATTTGGATTGCTATTGAATGCAAAGATGCATGCTCTGGAATATGACATGTTGTTAAACTCAAAAATTCACTAATTCATTACAGAGACATCTAAACACAAGGCTCATACATTGAGGAAGCCGGTCTGGAAAGGGCGAAACGTGTCACCAAAAGCTACAGCAAAATGTTATTATTTATTAAATATGTTCATGATTTTATTCAACTTTGCTATGAAATGTTATTGATGATCATATTGATGCTTCTTTGATAAAGACCTTTTACCATAACATAATGTTGATGTATTGATTGATTTCACTATTGCCTCAACCCCCAGTTAGTTGTGGGTGGAGAAGGGTGATATGTAACCCTTGCTACATTGTAGGTTCCCATTGTATCTTTAAAGAGTTACTGTTACTACTACAAATGGAGGAAATGCAGTTAAATTACCCCAGCAATAGAATGTGCTGTGATCCCTATTCATCGGACTGTATGGGAAGAAAAGCTGTTTTAAGCTTTAATCATTTTACGGTATTTGTTTATTATGGCTGTTGCCGATCTGGAACCCTCAAGTTCATTTTACAAGGTACTGTATTTTTTTTATCCTGATAGAAATAGCTGCCAGTAGTTGTGGACTTAAACAAAAACGCAGATCATATGAAGCTGGGTTTAAACTGAAAGTTGTGGCAAGAGCAGAAGAGAGCAATAACAGTATTGCAAGCAGGGAATTTGGTGTGGATGAAAAACAAGTGAGGGAGTGGCAGAAGATGAAGGCTGACTTGGAACAGATTCCAAAAGCTAAAAAAGCTTGGCGTGGTTTAACGTCTTCTAATGGGGCTCTAGAGACTGAATTGTATCAATGGGTTTTGGAGTGTCGTCAAAATGGCTACTGCGTAACACGTATGGGAATTCGCCTACGTGCCCTTCAAATGGCAAAAAATTACAAATACACTGGTAAAATACCAGGGATTGAAAAATTTGCTGCATCAGCAGGATGGTGGAGCAGGATACGCGCTTTATGAATAGATTTGACCTTTGTTTGCGACAAAGAACCAAGATTGCGCAGAAGTTGTCACAAGACCTTGATGACAAAGTTATGTCTTTTCATTCTTTCATCCTAAAACAAAGAACGATTCATAATTATGAACTGGGAGATATTTGGAATATGGATGAAACACCCATGACCTTTGATCTTCAAAGCAACAGAACGGTGTCAAGTTTGGGAGAAAAAAATATTTTTGTCAGAACCACCGGAAATGAAAAAAAACATTTCACAGTTGTTCTGTCTTGTTTGGCCAATGGAACCAAGCTAAGACCTGTCATCATTTTTAAAAGTAAAACTTTGCCTAAAAAGGTCAAATTCCCCC
Organism: Ptychadena robeensis; assembly: GCA_036250615.1. Lineage (NCBI taxonomy): Eukaryota > Metazoa > Chordata > Amphibia > Anura > Ptychadenidae > Ptychadena > Ptychadena robeensis. The sequence continues at coordinate 56,254,373 of CM070039.1, forward strand.
CAAGAATAACAGTTCAGGCACATGTTAAAGGGTGGATGGACGAAGAAGGAACAAAAAAATGGCTGAATGAAGTTTGGAACGGACGACCAGGAGCAGCCTTAAAGAAGAAACCCTCACTGCTTGTTTGGGATATGTTCAGAGCCCACACATCTGAGGAGATAAAAAAATTGGCAAAAGATTCTCAGGTTACTCTGGCTGTTATTCCAGGTGGGCTTACATCTGTAATGCAGCTCCTGGATGCATCTTTGAATAAGCCATTTAAAGACCGCGTGAGAAAGATGTGGCATGAATATATGTCCTCTGGTCAAGCTCGGCTCACAAAAGGTGGCAATCTGATGAAGCCAGATATTGAACTAATAGCAAAGTGGGTTCGCGACGCATGGGAAGACCTTCCAGAGGACATGGTGCGACGCTCCTTCCTAAAATGTGGCATTAGCAATGCTATGGATGGGAGTGAAGACTGCGCTTTATATGAAAATGACAGCAGTGATGGTGATGAGGGTGCTGATAACCTCACACCATCTGAAGCTGAAGTTCTGTTTGGACAAACGATGAAGTGATGAGGAGGAATCCGATTTTGAAGGATTTTAACTTTTTTCATTTTAGTTTCGTTGCTAATAATACTCTTTAGATATTGTTAAAACCATATTGATATGAATATTGTTTTTCCACTTACAGATCTATAATAATTTAAAGTTACCATAGGTTTGTTTATGGTATTTATGGAGAATACTGTTTTTTCTTTGAAATAAATATCATATGTAAAACATATACCTCACTGATGTCTTGTGTACTTAATGTACTTTAACATAATTTTGTCATTTACTTTGATTACGGTATTTTAAAGCTGCACTTTCCACCCTAGGCTTATACTCGAGTCAATAATTTTTTTCTGGTTTCTTAGGTAAAATTAGGTACCTCGGCTTATATTCGGGTCGGCTTATACTCGAGTATATACGGTAATTTATCTGCATATAATACTGCATGATGATGCTAATGATAATGCCACCAGAAAGTCTGCGTTTTAATTGGGGAAAATGTCAAAATGAGGCCTTCAATGAGTTTTGTTTGTGTTAGTTATAAAAGGGTTAAAATGATGATGTAATCTAATTTGCTTATCTAACTCTCTGCCTCCTAGCTTGGAAATTATTTGAGAATTTCAAGTTGAGTTGGGAGTGTCTTTAGATAAAGTTTTATTATCAAAAGTTATTCACGAGGGAGAAAGGGGGGGGGGGGGCTAACTACTACAACATGAGGAGCAAATACAGTACATGGATTGTATTTGAAAAAGAGAAACTAAAAGAGAACAGAACAAAATTACCAAGTCTGTAACCGTGATATCATTCCTTCGGCTAGATCTTTCTTGGTAAAGTATATTTTTATATTATGTTTTTCAATGAGCTGGCATGATACCCAGAAGTTTCCTGGTTATTTGCAGGGGTAAGAGTTAGAATAGTTTATGGTAAATGAATTATGGATTTAGAGTAAAACTCAGAGATATTTGCCTCTAGTCGGTATCACACCTGCAGTCTGTCATGTTGGAGAAATAATTATCTTTACCAAGATATTTGGCATAGACAAAGTTGAATTGAAATCTTGCATTGTATAGCATTGACATGAGTTTTGGCTGCGAGCACGGCTTGCTCACATTCTTCAAATTCCTTGTCTGTATGTAGGCGTGATGTTTTGTTGTATTGAACACATCTAGTGGTATTATCTTATGTCTGAATTTCTGGCTATACATTTTGTGGTATTTTCATTTCGGTATCAACTTTATATATCTCAGTGTATGTTAAAAAAATTAATATTTTTGAATAATTGTTTGTGCCCTGTTTTATTGATTGTACAATACAACCATATCAGCCGAATTCTTTATGAGGTGAATAGATTGTCACATCTCTAGAAACAAAAGGTTTTTCCCTGTGAATTGTTTTTTCATGGTTCCTAAAGGTTTATACAGCTGTTGCTTATCAAACCACTGACATGTTGCCGTATAGAACAACCCCTGTGCAGTACAAGAGAGAGCTAGCTACATAATAAGCATTGCCAGATTTGAGAGGATAGAAAAGTATTTTATGTTGAGTTTACTCTCACAGATGGTGGGTTTAGTGAAACACATTTAGTGGTAGGAGAAATTCCTGCTCAATGTAGATCCACAAGTTAGTAATTGCTACACTTACAGTGGGTATGGACAGTATTCAGACCCCCTTACATTTTCTCCCGACTGCACCTCTGAAGCTCGGCCAGTGATCTTTGGGTTATTTTTTTACCTCTCTCACCAAGGCTCTCCTCCCCCAATAGCGGAGTTTGACCAGACGACCAGCTCTAGGAAGGGTTCTGGTTGTCCCAAACATCTTCCATTTAACGATTATGGAGGCCACTGTGTTCTTAGGAACCCTATATGCAGCAGCTTTTTTTTGTAACCTTGGCCAGATCTGTGCCTTGCCACAATTCTGAGGTCTCCTGGCAGTTCCTTTGACCACATGAGTCTCAACTGCTCTGAGATGCACTGTGAGCTGTAAGATTTTATATAGACAGGTGTGTGGCTTTCCTAATCAAGTCCAAACAGTATAATTAAACACAGCTGGACTCAAATGAAGGTGTAGAACCATCTCAAGGATGATCTAAAGAAATGATCTAAATATACCAGTGTCACAGCAAAGGGTCTGAATATGTAGGACCATGCAATATTTCAGTTTTTCTTTTTTATTCTGCAATTCTGTGTTTTTCTGTCAATATGGGGTTCTGTGTGTACATTAATGAGGAAAAATGGCTGCAATATAACAGAGTGAAAAATTTAAGGGGGTCTGAATACTTTCCATTCCATACTGTATACCTGTATTTTAACTGATAGTTAATTTTAACTGATAGTTAATTTTAACTGGTGAATAGCAAAGACACACCTCACATTCCCAACATGATGGATCCAGGAAGAGGCTAGACAGACATTACTGGAGAATGCCGTCAGCTTGCCTGGGACAGGTAACCAATCCTGTGTCTCAGGGTTACCACTTTTAGTAATTAAAATCTACCCCAAGCTTCAATCTTAATTATTGCCAGGGGTATAAAACAACGGATTATGTGAAATTCTGAAGGAAGGGCATGACCTAACTCCATGAAAAAGTAAAATTCAGTGTCTTGACATATTTCTTAATCAGGTTTAGTTACTACACTGCCCTTAAATGCCAAAGACATTCCTGTAATAACACTTTAGCTTTTTAGTTCAAAATTATGAATATAGCCCACACTCTCCAAGAACTGAGCTGCACATAAGTAATCTTTTGCTCAGATCTCCAGAGAAATGTATTTTAACAAAAATACAAACAGTGGTCTGTGTGTACAGGAGCATCATAGCCCATTGTTGTGAAGGCCACTTCTGCCCTGCACCTTTTTCATAGTGTAGACAAAGCTTATAGCATTGTTGTTCAAATCTTGAAAACCTAGAAACTTGAAAAACACAAGGAGGCATAGAGAAGCATTTAGGGAGTGGTTTGGCAGGGTTGCCTAGGTGATATTTTCACACCTAGGTGTTCAAAACTTAAAAAATGTATTAAATGCACTATGCAAAATGCCGACAGGCATTTGAAGAGCTTTACTAATGAACAAGGTCATTAAATGCCCTGGGAAGTTAGCAAATGCTTGCGCTGGTTCAGGCTAAGAACCCCCCCCCCAACAAGCTTTGCAAGAAAAAGTTGTGAACCCTTTGGAAATACGAGGAGATTTGCATGAATTGGTCATTAAATGTGCTCTGAACTTCATCTAAGTCACACCGATAGAAAAACAAAACAAAAAAAAATTATGTTTTCATGTTTTTATTGAACACAACATGTAAACATTCCCAGTGCAGGGTGGATAAAAAAGTGAACCTTTTGGACATAATAACTGGTTGACCCTCCTTTGGCAGCAATAACCTCAACCAAACATTTCCTGTAGTTGCAGATCAGACCTGCACAACGATCTGGACCTCCTCTTCACAAAACGGTTTCAGTGTAGCAATATTCTTGGGATGTCTGATGTGAATCACTCTCTTAAGGTCATGCCACAGCATTTCAATCGGGTTGAGGTCAGGACTCTGACTGGGCCACTCCAGAAGGCATATTTTGGTTCTGTTATAGCCATTTTTGTTGAATTACTTTGGGTCATTGTCCTGTTGCATCACCCTTTCTCTGCGGGAACTTCAGTTGGCAGACAGATTGTTTTACGTTTTCCTGCAAAATGGAAAGAGTTGATCAAGACAATGACAACAATCCGTCCAGGCATTGAGGCAGCAAAGCAGCCTTAAACCATGATGCTCCCTCTGTTTTACAGTGGGGATGAGCATTTATTGTTGGTGTGTTGTGCCTTTTTTCCCCAAACAACTCAATTTTGGTTTCATCTGTCCACATAATATTTTGCCAGTAGTGCTGTGGAGCATCCAGGCGCTCCTTTGCAAACTGCAGACGTGCTGCAATATTTTTGGACAGCAATGTACTCCGTTCTTGTTTAATGTTTTCCTTATTGTAGAGGTGTCAACAAAAATGTTTGCATTCTGCGCTGTGATCTTGCAGTCATCAGGACAACCACTCCTAGGGAGAGTAGAAACAGTGCTAAACTTTCACCATCTTGTGTACACAAATCTTGTGTGTGTTTTTTCCGTTATACCCTCCAGTATGCAGTCTGCCCTATAGAGGGCCATCTGAGCCTTGTAAGCTTGCCATGCCTCTATACCAGGGGTCAGCAACTTTTACTATAAAAAGAGACATTTTGCTCCCTCTTTTAGGTCACAAAAAGCAGGAGTTAGACTTACTGGTAACTCTTTTTCCATTAGTTTTTTTTTGGGGACAGCCCATGATAGATGGACTCCACCTACACGTTCTTTAAAAAGGCTATTGTCAATTCATGAGAATCCAGGTGTGGAACAATATTAACAAATATCATCACAAATGTTAGTAGTAGTTGGGGAAGCCTGCTGTCCTGGAAAAAGACTTATGAAAAAAGAGTTGCTGGTAAGTTTAACTTGTTTTTTCCCCATATTGTCTTGTTCCAGGACAGCATATGTTAAGCGAGAACTTACCACCTTAAAGAGGAACCACCACTTGAAACACCTTCCATCCAAAGGCTTGCTCTTGTACCATCATATGGTAATGGTGGAAGAAGGGGGAATCAGCCCTACAGATCTGTTCTGAATTTCTCCCCACCTTCTTGGCACATGAAGTAGCCCAGGCTCTGGTGGAATTTGTTTTAAGTTGAAAAGGACACCTTAATGCAGAAGCCCTGTATGCCTCTAGTATGGTCTGTTTGATCCAATGGGCTATTGCTGTCTTAGAAGCACCCTTTCCATTTTTGGTTTCCAGAATGGAGCAAAAGGGAATCTGATTTCCTGAAGGGTTTGGTGGTGGTTAGGTAACGGAGCACAATTTCTCAGACATCCAATAGATGGAATTTGTTCCCTGTTGAAGACTTAAAGCAAGAAAGGAGGATAGTTTCTTGATCTCTGTGGAACTTGATTGCCACCTTATGCAGAAACCCTACATAACCCTGCAGAAACCTTTCTAAGGACCAGACGGTCCAGAAAAAACCCCTGCAGATAAGGCTCCTTGATGGATGATGCATGGAGCTTGCCTTCAGGCTGTAGTGATGGCCAATGCAGTTAAGGTGAAGACCTTAAGATTATGAGGATGCCCAAAAGGAAGCTTAACTAGGGCACTGAGGACCATTGAGAGGTCCCATTGAGGCACTGGCTTAATAGTGATGGGTGTAGACCTTGAGACCACATTAAGGAAAAGGGCTATAAGTGGGTCTGCTGCCTTATGTGGATTTATAACCACACTCAAGGTGGACACCTGTACCTTAAGAGTGATGATTGATAAGCCCAAGTTCATTCTGTCTTGCAGAAACTTCAAAATGGCCAGTATGTCCTTTGTGAGACACTTGTTCTTGCAACTGTACAAAAAAAACAACTTTAACCACTAGGAAAATGTATGAGAAGGTTTGTATTTTGTGGCTTGGTTTTAGAAATCTCCTTACTCCACAGGTGGTGTTCCTCAGTAACCAGGTGGCAGATTTCAAGCTTCAAGCTTTGTCTTGGTTGCAGAAGATTGGATCCTGAGATAATGGGGACGATTCGATTTGGAAGCAGCTGGGAAAGGCCAGCTGCCCACTTGAGTGCATCCATGCCCATGGCTGATTTTTCTCTGGTTATGGAGAAACCCTGTTTGCCTTTGCATTATGTGTGGTTGGGAGGAAGTCCACTTCTGGGATGCCCCACTGGCACACCAAAGACATTGGTATGTTGACTCCATTCTGATTCCCTGAGTCTATGCCTTAGAATGTCTGCCCTGGTTTTAAGACTGCCTTTCAAATGCACCGCTGCGATAGAAGCCACTTGGGTCTCTGTCCTTCGACACCCGATTTGCTAGATTTTTATTTTATTGGATTATTGTACAACAAAATGTTGTAAACTGTATTTATCTTTTATATAATTTTCCCTCCACTTATGGTACAATTTCAAAGTCCTACTATGATAGTCAAATAGGTTTATTGATTCTTAAATATTGCCTTTCTCACATCTATTCTCACGTCTACAGCTATTCTCTAAAAAATGATTGTGTAGCTTTTTGTTAGGGGTATTGTTTGGTTAGTGAAACAAAAAGGGCAGATACAGACCTAATTTACTCAAAATATTACAAAATATTTCTGAAACGTCCTTCTAGTAGTTAAGCGAATCTATTGTTAATATATATTATGCTTTTGTTACAGGTGCGAATATGAAGGCTCATGCTCAATTTTCCTTACTCCAGCACAAAGTTAAAGAAGTAAACATGCACTTACACACATAAAAAGAAGAAAAGAAGGAGAAGTATGACAGCTTTATATCTTGCAAATTTACAATCAAGTTAATGGCAACAATTTAATTATATCATGACCATGATTTCTACCATGACCAGCTTGTACCTTAAAACTTTGGTATGTTAAATTTCACAAATGAACAGTGATCAGGATAGTGGTGAACTGCATGGGAAATCAAAAACTCAAATGCCAAAGGGTTAAATGAAGAATCTAAGCTTGGCGCTTGCAGTATAGGTCAACATTGGAAGCATCTATATTTCTAGCTGGACAGGTTCAATTAAAAAGTTGGGGAGTTTCTCATCACCTACAGTGAAAGCACATTAAATTCCTGACATTAGGAAGTTGTATCCAAGAAGAAGAGCAAAAGACAGGGTCACTGGCAGATAGCAGGGGCTTGTCTGTAGCAAGTAAGCTACCAATATTAGTACAGTAATTAATCTACCTGAGCTACATTCTGGGTTACTACAGTGTTGGGAGAACACTGCTCCCCATATCATTATGTTTAGCCCACTGTATGCTTTTATTACCAAAGCAGGTTAAGCTCTAGAAAACACAATGGGGTTCTTTTACACTGTAAAAGTGAGATCAGCTGTGTTTCAGCATGGGATAACACCACACAGCGTGTGTGCTTAGCAGTGCTATTAAAAGCAAATGGCCCCACAAAAGTTAAAGCGAAGGTGAAAATAAATTACAACAACGCAGTGCCACCAGAGGTTCCGTGAGCAAGGGAACTTGGAACGGTAGACGTCGATAGTAACTTGTGCCCTACCAAACCTTCTTTCACCCCGGCAACCAGCTTTGGTGATGCATTGGGGGGGG
>CM070039.1:56274509-56288972 GCA_036250615.1 Ptychadena robeensis
TGACCTTTACTTGTGTTTTCTATATACTATTTTGGGTGTGGCACATGACTTACGTCCCCTTCGCTACTCTCTTGTGTTACTTATAAATTTCAGATAGTTTATGTCCTCTAGCCCCTATCAAGTCGTCAAGAGCGGAGGGTGCAAATATGCTTTTTAAATTAGTAGTCATTGTTTTACAAAAGTGAGTCACCTTAAGATAGTGTAGAGGGTGCGCCTCAGCTTCTGAAAGACTGAACATTTCCCGCAGTTCAGGCAAAGGATATAATTTGCCCGTCTCTGGGTCAATGAGGTCCTTGAAATAAACTAGTCCTTTGTCCCTCCACTTATGTCATGCCCTCCGTACATGGAGTTCTAAAGCATGACCCCGCCCCTCTTCTGGGTCACCGTGATGCAATCGGGGTGGTGCCACAAACCTGGAAATACTGCAGCAATTTAGAGAATCACTGCAGCTTTCTGGGGATATTTCGGGTTCACCTGATCCCCGGTCACCTAGCGTTTGGGACAAACCTAAACAGCGAATTAAATGGGTTCGTCTCAAATGCTAGGGAGGTCAAGGACTTTATTCACAGACATTAAGGACCTCAGCTTGTATACCAAGGAAATTACTCCTTCACACATGCAACACATTCAGTCATGCTTTGGAAGTGAGAGATGTTTATTACTTGACCTAATTATTTACATTTACTTGGTTGGACTTTGGATCACTAGAGTGACTATAGATTCTCCTGATGAGCCCCAAATAGGGTGAAACGTGTCGAGAATGGACAACATCCAAAATTTCTGTGAACAAAAAATATTTAATAGTTCTGGATTATGATATGGGGATTATGATCTGACATGGCAACGATATCACATGGCACTTTGATAAGATTTTCTATGGTTTGAATAGCATGCTTTGCTTCTTTTAATTGAACCCTTTTAAAATGACAGACTAATAAAGTGTATGATTTTACTCTAAAACAGTGGTGGGCAACTGAGTTAATATAAAGGGCCACAATTTCACCCCTCTGCATCACTAAAGGGCCGTACTTGTGTGGTATATAGTATATAACGCATTTTTTAATGACAAAAATTACAGCAGGCATAGCTAGAAGACATTTTTTAAATAACAAAACTTGTTTTAAAATTATACTTCAAGCATTAGGGAACATTTTAGTATAGTAATGCACATTTTGTGTGATATATACAATTAAAGGTTATGTGCCTCATAGATATCATCAAAGCCTTTACAATCATCCCCGTAGGTGGCGGGCAGGTTAGTTCCTATGCCCTATGCATTAATAATTCGTTTTCGGGGGCCGCAAGTGGAGGAGCGAAAGAGGCCACTAAAGAACACCCAAAGGGCAGCAGGTTGGGCACCTGGGCTCTAAAAGACAGAATTCCATTTACTGTTTATTAAATAGCCTTTAAAGTTCCAGGGACTAGCCACCCCATTAGCAGGTCGTAAAAAGTTGTGCCTCTGACCTACCAATATTGTTTGTAATACACCATATTTTTTGGACTATAAGACGCACTGGACCATAAGAAGCACCCAGTTTTTAGAGCTGGAAAACTAGAAAAAAAATGTTTGAAGTGTTTAAATGAATTGGATCAATGCTATAAATCAATCAATGCAATACCAACTTTCTGCCACTAGATGTCACTAGCAGCCTATCATGGCACACAGGTCCTCTTCCTCACTGATCAGGAGAAGAGGGGAGGGCTGCAGAGTCTCTCCTCTCACTCTACAGCTGTGTCCGTGGAAGCTGCAGTGTGATTGCAACTTCCACACACAGGGTGGGAGAAATAGATAGGAGTTTATCTCTCTCTTCATTGCTTATACCAGCAGGGCTGACAGATGGAAAATCCGGCCGTGGCCACATCTCTCATCTGGCAGCTCCTTCACCTCCACCAAGATGCAACCACCCATGCCAGAGTGGACGTAGGTGGTCTCGTAATTCAGACCATAAGACGCAACCCCCCCCCTCGATTTGTAGGGGAAAGAGTGTGTCTTATAGTACGAAAAACACGGCATAAGATGATGTTCTACTTACATCCTAGGGGTGGTAATTTTGACAGGGCCATTTAACAATGGAAAACTGAAATGAACCATTGAAAAACAGGAATGAATGTAGCAATTGGCTTTAAAAACTTTGAAACCTTTTTGAAAAAAACTCATTGAATATGATTTAGTTTGATGCGATGTCTAACATTACCAATGTAATCATGAGATGGCATGGAATGACTGTAGTTTATCTAATGTTGTATAATGTTATTGTTGTATACATGAATAATATCTGTAATGTTGTATACTGATTTAGAACATGTGTTATATGCAGGGGTGCATATAACTTGTATGCATGCGGGGAGAAAAACTAGCGATGCTTGCGTACTTGAGTCAAGTCTGGCCTATTCCTTTGTTTTTTTCCTATGTTTCTGTCTGGGGCCCCTCTCGCTCCTCCACGACTTGACTGATGCTGGAGGCTAGCAGGTGAAATGGGACATTTTTTTTGACCTGCCGTCACATTTGGATATATGAATATAGCTCTCTGCCCCCAACAATTAATCCTTAGCTCCGGTTGGCAAGGATCAGAGCAGCTACAGATGCACTCCCTCTTCCTCATTAGTGAGCTATTTAGGTGAGTGTTTGGTACTTACCCATAGCCACCCCCACTAAGGAATACTAGGGATGGTGGCCATAAACATTTTTTATCCCCCTTTTTCCTAAATATGTTGAGAAATGGAAAACTCAACCAGGTTTCGTTTTATTTGTACCTCATAATCTGTATATACTGTTTAAGAGAAACATTTGAATATCATTAAATGTAAGCTTTTTTGAGGGCTTTGGCTATTAGGCAGATATTTAGATTAGTATTAACAAAGGCAGAAAAGTCAGAGGTCTGCAATGGACACAAATATATAGTGGTTTGGTATACTACAGCAAGCCTCAATTAGGTTTCGCTGTAGGTGTGGACCCTGACTCCCTCCTGTCAAATTAATGGACTGGCAGTGCTGGAAATGTTTTTATACATCAGGAATTATGTCATGGTGATATCATTATGTCACATGTTCAAAATAATCGCCATTAACCTGGTATTCCCCACTAGGAGATACACATATACATACATTATATACATATTGTTATGGTTCTGCCCGCAGATCCTGGGTTAGCGCGGGGGTACCAGGAGCAGGGAATCTATGCCACCCAAGGGTCTTCTCCCAGAGCCCCCCTAGCGGGAGATAGGCAGGGATCCCTTGAGGGGACCCTGTGGTCTTTTCCCGCACTCGGGTGGCAAGGTCCTGCTTCCCTGGTGAACCCCCCCCAGGAAGGTGCGGACTGAGGCCCCTGGTAGTGTCCCTTTAAGGGGGAAGGCGGTAGCGTGGTCTTTAGACGTAACGTGGGTCGAGGCTGGCGGAGTTCTAGGATAAACCGTGAGACAGGCAAGAGGTCGAGGCAGGCGGCAGACGAGACGTAGTCAAATACCAAGCGAGGGTCGAGGCAGGCGGCAGACGATAAGAAGAGTCGGTAGCACGCGAAGGTCAGGGAGCCAGAAGTCAAACGAAGTCGGGGATGGAGCAGGGTCAAATACCGGGTAATCAAAACAGAAAGAGCAAGCTCTGGCATTCACTATACACATGAAGCTGTAACAATCCAGCACAGGCTTGAAGGACTGGCAGGCTTTTATAGGAAGTGCTATCCCAGTCCCTCACAGGAGGGAGGGACCGTGACCTGGGGCACTCCCACTGCCAGTCCACTAGAATTCCGGCGAAGGCTCACGCTCGCGCATGCTCACGGGCGCGCACAGCATCGTCCTGTGGCTGCCGTTCTGACGACAGGGATGAGGCCCCTGACGATACCCCGGTGGCCCCATATGTGTCCCCAACACCAGAGTCCCCAGGAGAGGCAGGTTGTGCAGGTGAGAAGGTACTTGGCACCGGCGGAGGGGGCAACTGCCCCCGACGGGAACCGGCAGGATCCTGACACATATATACATATGTATATACATATATATATATACACACACACACAGTACAGGCCAAAAGTTTGGACACACCTTCTCATTCAATGTGTTTTCTTTATTTCACAACCATTTACATTGGTAGGTTCTCACTGAAGGCATCAAAACTATGAATGAACACATGTGGAGTTATGTACTTAAAAAAAAAAAAAACAAAAAAAAAACAAAAAAAAAAAAAGGTACAAATAACTGAAAACATGTTTTATATTCTAGTTTCTTCAAAATAGCCACCATTTGCTCAGATTACTGCTTGGACAACTTTAAAATTCATATTATAGCAAGATCCAAGCAGCCAACTAAAGAAAAAACGAGTGGCCATCATTACTTTAAGAAATGAAGGTCAGTCAGTCCGGAAAATTGCAAAAACTTTAAATGTGTCCCCATGTGGAGTTGCAAAAACCATCAAGCGCTACAACGAAACTGGCACACATGAGGACCGACCCAGGAAAGGAAGACCAAGTTTTGATTCCTCCAGTGAGAACCTACCAATGTAAATGGTCATGAAAGAAAACACATTGAATGAGAAGGTGTTTCCAAACTTTTGGGCTGCACTGTATGTATGTATGTATGTATGTATAATTTATAACACGCACACACACTGCCAAAAAGAGATTTTATCTGCATTAGCACTAGCAGTACCCATTCTCTAAACACACTAACTTATGGAGAGACATATTTTACAATTAGATGGCATGAGTTGTGTGCATTTACATTAATATTCTGCATTGCAATAAATACACTGTGACAAAGACTCCTATATCTCCTCCCATATGTAAATAGCTGCTCATGGGCAAGTTGTTCAGTGCCAGATTGTAAAATGTGTCTCTTCATAAGTTGCTCAGTGTGTTCAGAGAATTGGTACTGCTTGTGTATAAACACCTGCTAAAATGTCAGCCCTGCACACTGTGCTGCAGCAAAGACCTCCCTCCTGGCACTGGCCTTTTGGCTGGAGTGAATACTGCATGTATATCAGAGAGAACCAATTTGTTTTGTTCTGCCAAACCCTGTTCCCAGGATTAAGGCAGCTTGGGTTTTTTTGAGGCATTCAGTATTCTTTATAGTTATTTATTGAAGGTAATAAGGTTGCAAATAAATAATCATTACAGTTTAAATAATCCACATATGTCACAAAAATTGACAATTCAGTACATGCATGGTAACTACTCAACGCGTTTCACCAAATGCTTCGTCAGGAGTTTTGCACAGTACAATTAATTGTCATTCTGCAAACATCTGTAAGCAATGAAACATCCGTAAATAATGTACCTATACTTATATACGTAAAGGGAAGGTGGTTGTCCTTACAGATTAAATAATAATGTTATTGTGGCGTGGTACAATTCCGGGCCCCTTGGCCTGTCGATCTCTGTACTCTCTCCCACCCTGGTAGGCGATCTGAAGTAGTTGAGCACAGGGGGTAGTATTTAGAGTAAATGTAGTATATTAAATTAGTATTATGGTTAGAGTTGTACTAGAGGGGGTGGGTAAGAAAGTGTTCAGGGAAGGAAAGATGTAGGAGGAGTAAGAGGACCAGAGCCGGTCCTGCTCCCCACAGAGAAGAAGCTCATAGATAGGGGTGTGACCACCAGTAGATCCTCTGGTGAGTCAAGTGTTGGGAAATATGTGTTATGAAAGTGTGTAGGCGGAATATATGTGCCCAACAGTGTGTGTTCTGTGTATTGCGGGGTATATATGTGATTTAAGGGATGACTGTCTTAGCTAGTGTATAGGTATGTGAAGGGAAGTGATATGTGTATCTAAAAGTGAACCCCTAAGGGTTATACTATAGTGTGTAGGTGGTGAAGGGTATATTGAAGGAATATGTTGGATTGTGTAAGAAATACCCCAAGGACAGTCTGTGACGAAAGGCAAGGGAGGGGGAAGGAAAAAAGAGTAAGATCACCAGGAGCCCCAAAGAGAAGAAGGCGCGAGTAGGAGAGTGAAAAAGTAAAGACTGTACCAAACGTCCCCAGAGACAGTGGTAGGAAGTGTGCTGAGTATGTGACAGGGAGATGTGAAAACTAGTGTGTATGGTCATGAGTGAAAAAGGGGGTGAGTACTATGTGTGTCATAAATTGGAGGTAGTGTAACTCTAAGTGTCATGTGACCCCATCCGTGATGTGACAGTAGTGTATGAGGTGATGTCTCCATGTGAAAGTGAATATTGCCCAGCATAGCCCACTACAAAACCAAACAAAACCATAAAACACAAGTGTCTATAAAGGGTCCTAACCTAGCGTGCGTGAAATGAAATGAACCCACCTCTGTACTGTTCCAACATACACAGTCCAGACGTATGCGCAGTCAGCCAAGACGTGCTGCAGGGTAAGTATATCCAGATAATGTGTACATAAGGATCAAACGCCGGCACCATGTTGCCCAGCGTTGCATCCTTTATACCCCCCGCCGTCCCACTTGCTGTGGAGTGTCACCTGATCCTCGATCAGCCGGCTTGCGGGCGCGTCATCAGGGGGCGTGGTGGTAGTCAATAGTGTGGCCGGATAGGAGGGGATGGGTGGGAAGGGGCGTGAGGTGGGTGGGACTCAATCTAGGGGAGTATTGACTTGACAGGGAATACTTACACTAGGGCTACCTGTCATGAGATGGTGAATACTGCATGGTCCAGTCCTGCCTACTTTGCTGGAACGCTCTATATTTTTTATTGATATCTGAATAGCGGTCTCTTTTTTCCCCCTTAATTTTCTCTTCAAAATGTTGGGTGCATCTTATGGTCTTATAGTCTGAAAAATACAGTATTTGGTGACATTGCACTATATTGTTCTGTGTATTATTGTAAGGCAGCGGTAAAAACAACGGGTGTGCACAGTATGCATCACTGGGCATTCTGGATTATATAGGTGTTGCATCATTTGGCATGATACACAACATAGTCCAAAGAAAACTATTGGTGTATGGGAAAGCAAATCAGCAACCCTGAGCTGAGCAAGTCCCTCGCCTCTCCTCCTCTTGCCACTCTTAGAAGATGCCGGACAAGGACGCATCAGCGGGAGATCAGTGGACAGGTGAGCCTATGCTACCATTATCCCACCAACGAGGGCATGATTGTATAATATATATTGCGGCACATAACTTCAGAATAGGGGCACATAACCTTTGATGAAAAACATGCATTTTATATATTATCATGTGTAGCGGTGACACACACCTGGCATTCCTAATCAACTTTGGTACTCCTAATGACATCAGCAAAATTGTCTATGTTGCTCAGGAAAACCAGGTTTTCATATGACAGCTGCACCCAGGGGTAGTCCTAGGCTTCATAGCTCCCTGGGCTGTCACTGCACAATCTAATTTAGGTTTATTACACTGGGCTGTATAAAAAAAAAACATGTCTTCTAGCTATGCCTGCTCTCATTTACTCATTAAAATTCTTAAAAAGTCAATATAGATTGAAAATGTTATGTGTGTTATGTTTAGTGGTGCTGAGGGCTGCACTTGTGGCCCTTCATTTTAACTCAGTTGCCACCACTGCTTTACAGAATCATAAAAGCTGTACCCAGACTACTTTACATAAACTTAAAGTTTCAAATCAGTGTTTCCCCATAAAAGTTATTATTAACTATTAACCACAATGATTCACTTTTGTGAGATACTGTAGGTTTTAAAATGTTTATAAATGTGTTGTTGTTTTAAACAATGTTTTTAAAGATACTGATGTGAATAAAGATACATGATTTTTAAGAATTTATGGCTGTAAGTTGCACCTTCAAATTCAATGTTACACGGATTCCTTTTTTGTGGTGGAACATAATTGGGCCATCCCCAATCTATTGCCCCAAAATCAGGAAAATAAAATTTTGCATATTTAAAGTGTTATGGTGTAGTCATGATGTGGAGTTTAAACAACACTTGGCTATTTAACAGGGAAGAGTTTTAAAACACTCACCTGAGACCATCTTGTTTTCTGTCTGTCCCTGGGCCTTGAAGATGATATTTTTGGTCCTTGCATTTCTGGTGGTCCCCAAATGCTAAATGACGATTCATTCATAGACCCATAAGTATGCTGTGAAGCTGCTACCAATGGCCCATGGAAAAAAGAAGGTACTTTAGCAAATATCTAATTAACAAAAAAAGCACAAAACCATAAACCAAAATGGTCTTAAAATACAACTTCCACTCATATCTAGAGTTTTCAGTTTATATATAAAATTTTACACACTGTAGACGACACTGGTTTTCACTACAGTAGTTAACCTGATCAAAATTTAAAAAAAATAAGATATGAATATATATATATATATATATATAAAAAGCGTACCAGTGTTAACGCCAATATTATCATGTAGATTTAGAATATTGTCAGGGACACTATTTTCACTATTTGCCTTGTAGTGGTTTCCGTATACAGGATTATTAAATTCCTTAAACTTTAGTCTGCGCTCTTCCTCTTCAAACCCCTGAAAGAAATTCACACAAAACAGAAGAAAGGTACAGTAATCTTTGTGTACAATTGGATAAAAAAAATAAATGCCTTCCCTTTAGTATCTTACTGCTAACACTAAACAATAAAACATCTAAAAACATTGTTTTTTAGCATTCCATACATAAATATATATTAATACTACATTTATTAAAATTATCAATAAGACAAGACAGAAACAAGAGATGTGACCTAGGGCAGATCGGAAATAAATGAAGCCACAATCCTCTTAAAATTATAAACACAAAAACAGATCCCACAAATAAGGGTCATTGAGGTGGCTGGCCTCTGAGGATTGAGGAATGTTCTTTGGGAATGTATCACAGCAATGTTATAATTCTATTTTCACTTTTGTGTATTGATTATGGTCTGTTTTGTACCCTTGCTGTAATGTGGGGGTCTCGACTGTCTTGGCGTTAAGCTTGAGCAATAAAAATTTGTCATTTTTTATCTTCACCTGTGAGAATAATTGCCCGTATTTGTGTCACCAAAATCCCCACCTCAATGACCCTTATTTGAGGGTCTGTTTTCGTTTTATAATGGACTACATTAGTTAAATTATGCAAATACTTAAAACAAAGTCTTAAAATACCCTCTGAAATTTCTCTTGCTCAACAAGGAGTAATGATAGTTTATAAGCTTGCTGTTCTTCCAGCCTCTTCCTTGATTCTTCAAATGACAGCATCATCTTTTTGAAGTCATCATCTATTAAACAAGACCCAATCACAATGTTAGCAAGAACAAAAAAATAATTAAATGTAAAAAAAGTTGAAACTGTCGCATATCACCTATAAAAAGTATTGTTTTTCCCATATGAATAAAACGTTTCACACTTGTGTCATAGAGGCTTTCTGCATTGCTCTTTCCAGCAGCAAGCTCTACACAGAAGATAACAATGAGCTTCCTTCCCAGCTCATTGAAGGCTTCCAATGTATTTTAAATTGGCCCTATACTCCCCTATAGTGCACCATGGCATTCAGTCATGGTTAAAAGAAAAAACACACACCAAAAAACTACAATAGAATCTACACAGAAAGATTCAGAAGATGTTTTTAACCTTCAAACACTTATCTAGGACCTTTGCATTGCAGGAAGAGACACAGGAAGACTGGTATAAATGTAAAAATTTAAGTTCAACAAACGGCAATTGCTAAGGTAGGGGGACAGGAAACAGAAATGACAGCTTTAATGCTTATGGAAGTCACATTTAAAGTGCAATCTGTGCAAATCTTTGTAGATTTTCCAATGTAAAATTTTGATATATATATCCATAAATCAAATTTCAATCAGAAGCCTATGCTTCTATAATAAATTTCAGCCCTTTCTCTAAAATCTCTCTTAACCACCCTAACGTTATGGGCTTTTCGCACCATTTTTCATGGCACAAAAAGCCATTTCCCGGGCAATTGTGGCAGAGTACACTGTACTTCGCTGTGATTGCCGGCTCTCCCCCCAGCCCTCTACACACCACCAGTCAATTAGACGCCGGCGGTGTGTGGGGAGTAAAGCAACATTAACATTGAGGTCTATGGCGCCTCCCCCTCCATTAACACGGAGGTCTATGGCACTGTCCCCTTCGGTGTCACCAAAAAGGCTCTTTGTGACTGCAGCTCAGTAGAAATGCCTGCGCTTGCGTCCAAACCCGACAAGGGTGGTTTGATTCCCGATCAAACTGCGCCCGTACTTGCTTCAGACGCAATGCTAGGGATGTTAAGGTAGCCATTCACTGTTCTCTATTTCCGTTCAATCAACCAAAGAAATATAAAAAAAAAAAAAGATCTGTTTACGTTGATTGAATGGGAATATATTGCTGGTGCGATCGACCAAAAGTGACTGATATCAAACAGAGCAGTGATCGGATAGGTTGGTAAATTTTTGTTGATCTTTACATTTACATGTTTTTGTGCTTTCCAGATGCCCTCTTGTGGCAGAAAGCGTTAATGGCGCTTTAAAAACGCTTGGAAAACCTAAGTTTGACAGTCAATATTTAAAAAGATGAGATGGATAAAATAAACGATCATGCAAAAGGCGACCTGTGTATGGCTAACACTACCATATCCACCAGAACATGTTTTGTAAGTCAGTCTTTCAACCCTTTCCAGATCCGGACAGGCAGTCAAAACCTGACAACACCCAACCCCCTCCTGCCCCTGGGTGCAGCGCTTATATGCAGACCTGGTGTCCCTGATCAACATTGACAATTTCACTGATGTAGGAGCGCCAAAGTTGATTCGGAAAGCTGGGTACGCGTGTGACCACTTCACAGGTGAGTTGCTATGCCCTATGCATTAACAGTTAGGTTTTGGGGGCCGCCCAACAACACCCAAAGGGCCGCATACGGCCCCCTGGCCGCAGGTTGGGCACCTTGGCATTATGCGATCATTTAATACCCATGAGATTTCATGTAGATTCTTGTTTGTACACTAGAGGTCACCCTTTTTTTTTTAGTCCATGGCCTATACAATTCAAATAAAGTATTGCATTGTTCACACTATTTGATGCTCCCCACCCCACAACCAAAATCAAGGGAGTAAAACGTGTGCGTTTTACAGTGCATGCAAATGTGAGACAACACACATGCATTCACTATCTGCCTGGAAGGATCTTCTGTCTGCCATTTGAATGTTAGTCAAGCTGCTTGGCTCAAAGCAGTAGCAGACACAGCCATTCACATATAGATTACTGTATTTTTCAGCCCATTAGACGCTCCATTGTATTGTATAAGTCAGGGCATCCAATGGCCGAAAACAATTTCGGTTTTCTCCCACTCTGCTGGCTGGAGCTTTGTGCAGCTGTCTGACTTGTCCCCCGCCTCCAGCCCCAAAGGCAGAGCTGTATGTGAGATGGGCAGCTTGAGCTTAACTCGCATACAGTGCAAACACACAGTGCTGTGTCATGTTGCAAAAAATACCATAAATATACCAACATGGAGAGCAAATTGGGCAGAGCTGGCCAATGTAGTATTTATCTTATATTTCTGGGCAAATGCAAAATACCACTACCAGGAGGCTGGAAATAATAATATACGACTCCCTGATCCCATATACACACAGGTTTTTTGGCAACTATGGATATGTATATCATATATTATACATTATAGGACATTTTCCAAACACCAACGATTTTCAACAACAGTTGAAACCTTTGGACATGTAAATCATAGGACTGACACCTTAGCAGCTTGGCACCAAGCACAGACAATGGGATGAAGAAACAAACAGATGTTTTTAAAACCTCACTCGCTGGGTAATTCTATGTTAACTGGATAAATGTGTCTGTTTTGCGTAGGACATGTTTATTCTACTCAAATGAGCTAAAGAAGTGACTTCAATATTACAAGCCAATTACTACCAAGACCACAAGAAAATAATCACTCCTGTCAGACAATAAGTCAGCTAGCAGGAGAAAAATAAATTTAGGATAGACATTACAATGCCCAGTAAATGCAGAGAATATTGAGAATTGTCAATATATTTAAAATGAGATGTATTTATAGTGTTCTTACCACAAGGACTTCTTCTGGATAGTTCTGTTATTGGAATGCGAAGGGATATACTGCAACTTCTCTGCTCTTGAATCCAGCCTTTGTCCTCTTCCATATATGGCTGTGAAATTTCATTTTGTGCACTTTCTAAATCATGTTCTAGGTGATGTTTGAACTGGATGTCAAGGCTGCTGTCCAAATACTGCTCCTTTGTTAAAGAGACACTACCGTTTTCAGTGGATCGATTAGTGTTCTGGCTTTGCATACAATTAGAAGATGGGGCTTCTACATCATAAGATGTATTAAGCTCTGCTGCAGAATTCAGGACACATGATTTATGAATACCCTGAACAAATGTGCCAGAATGAGGATTCTGAATGTGTATGCTGTTCTCATAAGCATCTGTGGTATTTCTCATATCATCAACCCTGTGGTCCTGGTTGTTCTTGATGCAATAAACATCACCTTGAAAAGGCTTACTTAAATTGGTAACCAAATCAACATTTTCACCACAGAAATGTATCGTCTTGGATGACAAGCCCTTAGAATGTTCCTCTAAGTTTGGCATACCATCAGATGCATCAACTCTTCCAAGCCCCATGATTTTAACATTTTCTTTGTGATTCAAATTAGAAGCATTAACGTTTAGGTTTATGGCAACATTTCCAATGGATAAAGGTCTTGTGTGTTTTCTGTGCATTTTTGGACTTAAACTTAGCTCTGGGCTGGGAAGCTTGGCATAGGAACAGGTCAGACTTGTTATACTGCTTTCGCAATCAAGCATGCAGCTTTTCCTTAAATCCTCATCTAAAACTGTACTACCTCTTGACAAAATTTCTTGACTCAAGGATTTTGAAAGGTTTGGCAAAACATTTGGAGATGTGTTATTACTTTGACCAGAGGAAACTTGAAGTAAAGCATTTGTTTTATTTAGTGTGGGCTTGAACACCATTAATGGACTGCAGCTTCTGCTTCTCTTTATCAGTCTGGCTTTTTCCTTCAAGGATTCACTCAACCTAATAGCATCATTTTGATTGTTTGATTGGTCTTCCAATGAACTCGCCTTTGAACTATTCTTAAAGCGTTGTCTACTATGTTCTCTTTCAATATACTCGCGAGATTTCTTTAAGAGGTTCTGAAGACTCATTATATATGGATCTTGAGCATCTTTCGTCTTAGCAATTACATCACTTTTCAAAGAAGAGCCTACAGTAGAATTTGTTGCATCAACTTCAGCATGGTGTGTGGAGAAATTCTTGCCCTGTTACAAAAGGTATATTCATCAATTTAGGTTTTAGAAGAATCTGTTTGTACTGATTTTTCAGACTATTCCATTTAAAAGTGAATACACCCCTCACATTATGAGTAGTTTAATGTCATTTTACAAAACAATACTAAAAATATGGCACTTTGATATCATGTAAGTTAGTGTACAGCTTGTACAACAGTGACAAATTAGCTGTCCCCAAAAAATAACACATTTGCAAAAGATGTTCTTTGGATAGGACCCTGAGCATGTGCACCCAACTTCTTCCACAGACCAAAGTGGAATCTGTCCTGTTAAACGTCTGTATAGTCTTGGCCACTGTACTGCAGCTCAGTTTCATGGTGTTGGTAATTTTTTTTTATAGCCTAGCCCATCTGTATTGTCAGGGATCGGGGAAATGAAATTCCAGCAGTGAGTCAATTTTATTCAGAAAACAATCCAAAAATACAAAAAGCAGAAGGCAAAATAAGGTAGCTTACTTAAACCCTGGACCTTTAAACAGGAAAAAACAAAACCAAACTCTTTCCAGCAGTGGCAGTCTCTCCTCCCAGCTTCCCCTTCTCAGGGATCTCTGATGAGAGCAGCTGAGCCCATACCACTTAAGCCTTAACCCCTACCTACCTGCAGTGACAGCAGCTCACCCTGTCACAGTATGTAGAGCAACAATACTTTTTTCAAATCCTCAGAGTTCTTTGCCATGAGGTTCCATGCTGAACTTCCAATGACTGGTATTGGTGCAAGAGCTAAATTTAACACACCTGTTCTCCATTCACACTTAAGACCTTGTGACACTAACAAGACACATGGCACTGGGGAGGAAAATAACAAATTGGACACAATTTGGGCATTTCTACAGAGGGGTTTGTTGCCAGAGGTTTGGACATTAATGGTTGTGTGTTGAGTTATTTGGAGGGGACAGCAAATTTACACACAGATCTGCAGATGGACAATAAATGGATCATCCCTCTGCAGGGCTGTATATGTAAGCGTCAGTGTTCCCACCTCAATTAACTCCAGATTTGCCAGCTGGAGCACAGAGCTCTCACTGGCAGAACTGCAATTCCCCAGTATTTTTACCAGGGCTGTGGAGTCGGAGTCGAGGAGTCGGAGTCGGAGACATTTTTGGGTCCCTGGAGTCGGAGTCGGCAAAAAATGGACCGACTCCGACTAAATTTAAATGGGAATTAATTTTTTTTTAAATTAAAAAAAAATTACTTTAACCTCCCTAGTGCACTGCATAGGTACAGATTTCTGTACCAAAAGCGCACCATAG
>CM070039.1:56316885-56338983 GCA_036250615.1 Ptychadena robeensis
GATGCCTCAGGTGAAGGGGGCTGGCTGCCATTTCTGCAGACACAGGTATATCTATGGACAGGCCCTCTATACTTCCCAGTTCATGCAGCAGGTCTCCTCTCATAGTGATACTGCTGTGTCCTGGAGCTTAACAGGAATTAGCAAATCTCCCACCAAGAAAGACCTGCCAGCTTGCCTACAAGACAGGACATGGGAATCCCTGATTGCCACAGTGGAGACCTACAAACCAGGAACTGTTGTGAAAACTGATATTATGAGCTAGGTCGGGGTGTGGGGGAATCGACTGAAAACTTCTGCAAGACAAGTGACAGCGAGATTTTTAGAGCCGCGTTAGAGCCTAAACAGCCGGTGGGAAGCCGGAAAAAGTAGACGCCCACTGGTATTGACATCCCCTGGATGTAGGAATGTACTATTGCCACCGTCGTGGCAAGAAATGGCGGAAGACGCTGAGAGCCTCTCCATTAGATTGTTTGAGAATTCCCCAGGGGTTTGGAAAGGGACTATAGTTACTTTTCTCAGGCCACCAGAGCTCTCTCGTATTGATATGTATTTTGTTCAAAATTATCTGCGGCAGACTGGAGCCCATGCACTCTGTCAGGACCATTCCCAGTGTTTGTGACTTTATATCAGGACATCCCAAGACTAGGGTGGGTCTCAATAAGAATCGCCAGATGATTTAGAGGCGGAATCTGGATGTTTAAGAGGCGTTGTAATGATTACTTCACCTCTGAAAAGTTGGGTGGGGAGGTTTTCGTGGCTCCGTTTGGGAGGGGCACAAGTGTGTGCATGGGGAACTAATCACCAGTAAGTACAGTGCATGGACTTGACCTTACAAAGACACGAATGACACAGTTGCCCTGGAGGACAGACACAAGCGGATCTGCTATGGAGATGCTCAGAGAGAGACTAAGGACACTCAGGGAGAGTTGGCTGGCAATTGGCATGCCAGGAGGGGAGGGGCCTGAAGTACATGTCCCATAAATATTATGGAAATTTGGCATAACTGTGGGAGCGTTATCGGCTGTGCAGTCAGTCACCGGTGAAAAAAAAACAGGTGCCCACATGCATGTGCCATAAAATACGACAGACCTTTAATCCCCCGTGTTCAGTCTTGATAGGATTGCTTCTGCTTTCTGTATTATTGGCACCCACTACAACCTCCATTAGGCAAAAATCAATCTAGGTATTACTATCATCGCGGGCACCTGAGGGTTCTAGATTCTCTTGAGCAGCCTATATACCCCCTATTTGAGTGGGTAGCATCGGTGAATAAACAAGAGCCCGGCCCTCGGCGGCTTTACCAAAGCCTATTTCTTGAATATTCACATCACCTCCTGGGACCCCTCAGCATTTGTTTTTAACCGGTCCACGAGGGAGGCCTGATGAATCGTATTTCTGTCCTTCCCAAGAAAGGAAAGACCCCAGAAACTATCGGCAAACAAATTAAAACCCACACCCCAAAGCCAATTTGTACACTTAGACCAGCCTGGTTTATCCTTGGTTGAAAGGCCAAACAAAACAACTCCCTGCGGGCGGCTACTTATATGTAACATTAAGCTCTGCGCTGACCCCTCTGCCCTAGTTCGCTACTTCTATCTACAGGACATGAAAAGGCATTTCATAGGGTGGAGTGCCCTTTGCATGTTGACTTGGATACTGCCCTGTATTCGAATCCAGTGGTAGGTTGAAGGTGCTCAAAACAAAAAATATATTGCCCAAATTTTTGTCCTCATTCAGATAAGGGTAACGATCGACTCCCTGGCTCATTTTATTTGTGAGGCCGCCTGTACACAGTTTGTGGGTTAACAAATCCCCAAGAATAGCTGTTCCATAAATTAACTAGGCCAAAAATCCAATGGGGGTCTGGGCCTTACGACCTTCCTACCTTACAAGGCTATGTAGCGCTTAGTAGGGTTTTGCATTGGACAACCATGCGGTTTTGAAGCTTGGTCACTATGGAGAACGATTTGGCTGGTGGAATCTTCCCATGATCCATGGTGCCATACCACCAGAAAGGCCTGTTCAGTTTAACGTCCCCACTGACCACGCATACGTTGCGACGTGGGATACATGAACAAGGTGGTAGTGGACACCGTATCCCTCACCTTAGGGGGATCTTCAGGTTGTCTTTTTTTGCGCTCAAGAATTACAATATATTTATGTCCTGGTGGGGTCCCCTCAAGAACCCCCTTTGTTCAGTTTTCAGGGAAAAAAATTGGGAAACACACGATGGATTCATGGAGGTACTCGCAATTGATTGATTGTCTCCATCCCAAAAGGGGGGACCCTCAGGGACTTTCCTACTGTTACTCAGTGGGAGAAATTGTTGTATTACCACAAAGGCTCCCGATCATTTCAATCGCCATTACACACTTACAGGTTCAGATGTCTGCTCTCAACACCCTTATTTTTTAGTGGAATAGGACTCAGAGATGGGAAGAAAACTCACAGAGGGCAAAAAAACTGAATATCATCTATGCAACATGTCTCATCACTCTCTGGTGAAGGTGGCTCCGCACTTTGTTGGAGGGGGTGTGCGGGGCCAAGGAACCTTTTACACAGTTGGTGGGCATACCAGTACATTAAGCCTTTTTTTTTGGGATCGGAGACAAGATCGGAACAGATTGACCACATACTCTGTGCGGGGGGAGCTAACCCCGAATGATATGGCCTATTGCCTATGCCCACCACACCCCGTTCCTGTTGCTAGAATTAGAGATGGTGTACCTAACCTATTAAACGCGGCTAAAGCCGTGATACCGATTTGGGTTTAAGATTTAAGCATCGCATCAGGGAGATCGCTATGACCGCACTATGCTAATGGGCCACTTGGCTTCTTGTGTCTTTGAACATGATGCACCACAATTGAAGGGGTTTTGGTGGGGGGATGGGCTTATTAGAAAAGTAGTAGCTCTGACTTGCAACTTTTCCTGTCTTTGCCACATTGAATATAAGGTGGACCGAACTTGCTGTGTTTTGTTCCCATCTTTTTCTCTTTGTTATTATTTCTCTTTTTTAGATGGGCAATGAAGAGCGTTGAACGTTTTCACACTAGATGTCGCTCATGTGGATCATCCTTGATTATATGCAATCATTTTCCATACTTTCTTATCAGAATTTCCTTTATGGCCTCAGTTTAACATGTTCTCACTGCCTCCAAATGTTTATTGTAATGCAACTTTGATTGTTCTATGTCTTATGTTGTAGTTTTTATTATTAAAAATTTCAATATAAAGATTTTACAAAAATAATTACCTTAAAGGTGTACCTCTAAACAGAAACAGCTCTTGACCCAGCTAGGTGGAAAGATTTTAACTAGTGACTTTCAGTCATAAACCACCTCAACAATGACTTAACGGGGGCGTGGCAACGCTCTAAGCATGATGGCTGCTGATCAGTCACAACGGCTTATCAACATGCTCTACAAGCTAACCACCAACGCGAATGGCAAGTGGGAAACCCTTACCTACCAGGACCCCCCCGGAAGCTCCAGCTCGCAGCAGACCAGCAATTATACCGGAGCTATTTAGGACAAGAAAGAAGTCCTTTCACGCGCCGATGGAGGCTTCCAAGATGGCACCCAGAATGAAACATGCACAGCGGGACTTTCACAGCCAGCAATTACCAGGAATGGGGATATGGAGGAGTATATCGCACTTGACCGACCAACAGGACCATTTCAGACAAGAGATATCTGACATGGCTTGCAGACCTCAATGGGCGTTAGTCGTGGCGGGAGATCTCCGTAAAGACATCATGGAGCGTAGGGCAAACACATGATTGGCGTGAAAGCGGGTGCCTCCACCGAGACAGGACATAATTCAAGACCGGGAAACTGACAGACCAGAAATGTGTTCGTGATGAGAAGGCATTGATGACTTAGAAAACCAGGGTCTAAATAAGTGTGAGAGGCCATATCAGGACATTACAACCGGACCAACGCACATACTCTTACCCTATTTTATGAGCTTCTAGCAAGCCTCTGGATTACCCCTATTGATTTGAGGGCTGACAGGGCCTACTCCCGAAAGGGCTCAGATGGATGGCCAATCCCTGTGACATCATCTGCTGTCTCCAGCACTTTCTACCAAAGGAACTGATTCTCCGCAAGGCCAGAAGAGAGGGGACTGTCACTTTTGCAGGAAACCGATTCGCTCTTCCAGGACTATCAGGTCTGATGTTTTTTTTGCTCCAGCAGAGAGGGCCCTGCACCCATCCTGAATAAGCTCAACAATAGAGGAATTGCCTTCGACGGCAATCCCTCTGCCTGAGGCCACCCCGGGGGGGCGCAAAGCCCGTCTCCACTCCATGATGAGCTACGACAGTTTTTTTACGATTCCCTCCACATCCCCTTACGCCACTAACCAGAGTGGATCATGTTTCAGGCACATGAACTGTGATTGATCCCCAACGGGATTCCCAACCTTGCTTCCACCTAATGCAGACCTGGGGGGTCCCCCTCCAGATCCAGGCGTCCCCCAGAGAGCCCGAAGGCCCAAGCGGTTAACAAACCCCAGACCAGGTTGCACACTCAATTCGGGAGTATGATCAGCCACAGTTGGTGGGGTGGGGCTGGGTGGGGGGGGGGGGAAACACCTTGAAAAAATGGATGGGACAAGAAAGAAACCATCGAGTGGATAGAGATCCTACAACATATAACGCAAGATGAACTGCACTGTGACCGCCTTTTGCTTTGGACTGCATCCTGCATTGTAAGTTACAGAGCATGTCATCCTTGCGGATCACTGCATTATTGGGATGATTATCACTTACTATAACGGTTTACCTTGGCTTTGGTTAGCTAGAAGTTATAAACTACCAGTGGAACATTGTTCCCTACGATGTTCTTGGCAGAGGGCGGGACCCCACGGGGACCATGCTAAATTTTTGTTGTTAATTCAGCACAGGCTATTGTGTGGATTTTACCCCCAGAGTGAAGCAACGAGGCTCAGTCACCCATTGTTGGACTGGTTTGGCTTTTGGCTTTCTTACCACTCTAAGTTAATTAGTTTCGGAGCCGATGTTAGGATTGTTAGACCGACATACTCCTGGCAGGGCACCAAAACACAGGCGTAACAGAACAGTTAGCTATCAAAGACGCTAGCCCCCGACACGCTAACAGCTTTTGCTGCTTTTTTAAAACACTTTACAACCTCCCAGCTACGGAATTAGAGGAGAGGGGACAGAACGGTTAGCAAGCAACCAAGGACTTATGGTTGAGTCGGGCTTGCCAACAGCTACCAGGGTCGGCGGTTTTTTTTGTGTGAGGAGTTGGGGGCTCAAGCACAGAAATGGAATTCCAAGCGGCATTGAAGGGTATCGAGCCGGGGGTTAAGTCGCCTTTCAACGGCGTATACAAAATGTTTGTAGATTGTACTGACGAAACCTTTTGTGGGGGCACTCAACTCCATCAATCACCCCCTTCCCGGCCCAATCCTCCAGCGCAGATAGTAGTTGCTGCAAAACCTTCCCAAGATCCCCAGTTGTGCGGTAAACTCAGAAAATCCTAATGACTTAAGCGGTTTTAAATTCAAATTATAAAAACCACACACATACATTAAAATGACAAATACTCGCAGACAGGATGCACCCA
Organism: Ptychadena robeensis; assembly: GCA_036250615.1. Lineage (NCBI taxonomy): Eukaryota > Metazoa > Chordata > Amphibia > Anura > Ptychadenidae > Ptychadena > Ptychadena robeensis. The sequence goes on from CM070039.1 coordinate 56,322,479, forward strand.
CGTGAAACATGCACAAGCCGGGAACACGCCAGCACCGTAACCTGACAGAGTGAGCTCTAGGGAGCAGCCATGGGGATGGCGGCGCAAGGATTACCTCACCGCGGCTAACACCGGCGTGACCCGCAAAAGAGACCAGGGAAGGCGAGGCGGAGAGACAAGGGTATACTAGCCAGTTCCTTACCACAGCGGCCAGAGGGAGAGGGATGGCGCAAGGATAGCCAGGACATCGGCAGTAAAGCCTAGAGGAGCGGTCAGGCGCATGAACCAGCATTGAGTGAGGGTCAGCCACCCAGGTGCTAGGAGGAATGGGGGAGGACAGTGAAGGAACATGAAGGTGAAGGACTGTGGCGACTTACAAAGTAAGGACACGTGAACGGATTGATTGATGGTGGGAACTGTGTGAAAGTAATTGTTAAGCCCGAGCAGAGATATAACACAACTATTTCCAGAGCTGCAGCCATAATGCTCTCAACCACCACAATACACAGATGTCCCATTAACCCGTTCAACAAGAAAGCCGAGATACACTTACCTTCCAGCAGCAAGACTTTTCAAACTTGATACAGGAGGGTCAGAGAGGTGTTGTAGAGCAGAAATTGCTTATATAATATTGCCAAGATATTTCTCAGATGTATGTAAGAAGTCAACCAGGTTAAAGAGAGATCAGCAAAGGCTAATCCAAAGACGTACAATCCCTTACATGAGGAACGGAAGTGAAAGAGCAAGATAAAAATATGTGAATTACAAACGTAATAAACGGAGGCCTTGAAACATAAGTAGACAAAAACAAACATTAGGATTAGAGGATGCTGGGGAACTACCCCAATGAGGGGATCATTAAAAAGACTGCAACCAAAAATCTTCAATAAGAAAATAATAGAGATCAAAATGGACCATGATCCATCATAGCAGTCACAGATTGAGGAGCAATAAGACAGCATCCTAGAGGATTGTTAATGTGTTGTGGTACATGATACTCGCTGAAGAGAAAAATAATGATAAAGCAAGAACATTTAAGGGAAATCAAAATGCGGCTTCCATAATCCAACTGTATAAGGACATAATTGTGGACATTTACAAACAAGGTAGGCAATTAGCTCCTCTCGTAGAAGAACTAAGGACCAGAAGATTTCCCTACAAATGGGGAGGGATATCCGTTGCGCTGATCGCCACATAACAGGGGAAAAAATCAGTGCTCCGATACCCGGAAGATATACACGGTTTTGTACGAGATGGACAGACCCCCAAAGAAAATACCAGGCTGGGAACCTCGACCCACCAAGGCCAAACATACAATACAGGACAAACATGGCAAGAGTGGGCGGGGAAAAAGGAGGAAAAAGTTTGGGAAAGCAGTGTACAACACATTGAGATCTTGAAGGATTAGAAAACATGGAAGATAGGAGATGAGACTATGGATATAGGGGTTATAAACATATTAAGGGGAAGGACCGGGGGGGGAGAGGGGGGGGGGTGGTGGGAGAGAGGTATGGGTGGGGGACATGTTTTTTTTTTTTTCTTGCTCTTCTTCCCCCTACTTTTTTGCCAACGCCCCCACATCACAGAGTAACCTAACACTTAAGATCGTGGGAAGGTTAGTAATTCCTTAGTAAGCTTTTTTTCCACCCTTTTTTCCACCGTATATCTCTTCTAGTGGTGGCGTTCCCTAATAAAGGGCGCTAAAAGATATAAAGATGCTGGCGCAAACCCGGGAAAACCAGAGGCCTTTCCTCCCACCCACAGGTCGACTGATTACTATGCCAAATTCCCACCTCCTACCCGTTACGAAATCCTACACCCATCATCACCAAACTCTCCACCCCCACGTCCATTCCCACGCCATAACGCCCCATTCATATCTTCGATCGACCAACATCTAAGAACACTCCATGTCTCCCACCCCACTAGTCGCGCTCTTCCATCACCAAGAAATCACCCATCCATTAGTCCCGTACCCAAAAAAAAAACCCCCCTCTAGTCCTAACGTACAAATTGAAGACCCCCATCGCATGGGTGTTGGTGTAAGGGCAGATACAGGGGTGCAGAATTATTAGGCAATGGTATGTTTGAGGAATAATTTTCTTATGACCAACAACCATTTCTCAATGGAACCCAAAAAACCAGTAATATCAAAGGAATATTTTGGAAGTAGTTTTTAGTTTGTTTAGTTTTAGCTAATTTTAGGGGGATATCTGTGTGTGCGGTTGACTGGTGACTATTACTGTGCATAATTATTAGGCAACTAACAAAAAAAATAATTTACCATTTCAATTATTTATTTTTAACAGTTGAAACCAATATATAACATCTCAACATTCACAAAATACCTTTTGACATCAAGCAGCAAACACAGCCTCCCAGACCAATGTTCAGAGAGGTGTACTGTTTTCCATCCTTGTAAATCACACATTTGTTGATGGACAACAGGTCTCAATGGGGTTCAGATACAGGTGAGGCAAGGAGGCAATGTCATTCGGGGGGTTTTCTCTTTTATACCCGTTCTGGCAACCCACGCGTGGAGTACTTGACCGAGTTGGTGATGGAGCATTGTCTGCATGAAAATCATGTTTTTCTTGAAGGAATGCCAGATTTTCCTGTACAAAAGCTGTGAAAAAGGTGTCTCCAGAACCTGGCAGTAGGACTGGGAGTTGAGCTTGACTCCATTCTAAACCAAAAGGCCCCCCCACACCCCCACAACAAGCTAATCTTTGAGTGATACCAGCCCAAAACGTACTGCCACTCCACTTGCTGGCGTATGAGTCGAGACTGGAGCTTATCTGCACTTTCACGCAATCCAGCCACATGCCCATCCATCGGACCATCAAGACCACTCTCCATTTCATCAGTCCATAAAACCTTAGAAAAATCAGGTCTTGAAGATATTTCTTTGCCCAGTCTTGGACGTTTAGCTTGTGTGGTCTGTTCAGTGGGTGGGGTCGTCTTTCAGGGCCTTTCGGTCTCTGAGGGGTATTCGCAAACGCTTGGGCTTTTGGGACTCAGTGATGGTTGCAGATGCTGTGAAATATGGCCAAAATGGTGGCAAGTGGCATCTTGGCAGCTGCCGCTTGACTTTTCTCAGTTCATGGGCAAGTTCAGTTATTTTGACGACTGTTGTTGTGCTACACACGTCTTGCGACCCCTGTTGATATTTTGAATGAAACGCTTGATTGTTCGATGCTAAAGAGCTTTCAGAAGCTTTGAAATTTTAAGAGTGCTGCATACCTCTGCCAAGATATATCAATATTTTGACTTTTCTAAGAGTCAAGTCCTTCTATTTGACCCATTTTGCCAAAGGACAAGAAAGTTGCCTAATAATATGGCACACCTAATATAGGGGTGTGATGTATTAGGAACCACCCTTCTCATTACAGAGATGCACATCACCTCATATGCTTAAGTGGTAGTGGCTTTCGAGCCTATAAAGCTGGAGTAAGACAACATGATAAGAGGATGATGTGGTCAAAATACTCATTTGCCTAATAATTCTGCACTCCCTGTAGGAGGGGCAGTCACATGGGGAATATTAAACGCTGATTTCACAGCGGTGATAGCAATATGAATATCAAGATAAGTAAAATGACTGAGACATGTAATTTTAATTAGTTTGTTAGCAATGTAAGGTTAACACATTATATGGGTCGTATTAACGATGGTTTTTCGCATAGGGGTCAATTCCGTGGTCATTTCAATGGTTTACAGCAAGGACACACCCCAAGGATCCCAGGAGGAGTGGCAAAGGACCTGGAGATGGGAGTAAAGAGAAGGCAGGGGTATGTAAGAAAAAATAAGAACAAGGTACCATGGAGTATAAGATGTTTTCAATGAATGTGAAGGGGTTAAACTCCCTAGGTAAGAGAAGATTGGCGTTTCAAGAGATAAAAGAATCCAAGAGACGCATTATGACAGCAAAGGCTCATTTAAATTTGTGCAAAGATTATTCCCTAAAATATATCAAGCATATTCTGGTGATAAGAAGGCGGGGTGGCGATATTAATGATATCTAATGTACAATTTGATATGACTGCAGTAGACATTGACACAGAAGGGAGATTTATAATATTGAACGGAAGGATGGGTAGCCATGGGATAACACTTTATTTTAAAATCACATTTAAAAATTTATATATACCAAACACCAACCAAATCACGTTTTTGACTAAATTGATAGAAAGGGTTAACTCAACCCAACACGAATATTTGATTATATGGGGGGATTTTAATATGATTATTACACCAGAAAGGGATAGGGCAAAGATAATAGATACAGGCACGTCCACACAAACAGCAAGAACTGCGAGGAGGTTTAGGCAGTTGAAAATTAATTTGTGCTTCCAACATATGGTGGGGAACCGGCGTGCCAAAATAAATCTACAAAACAACAGGGTCTTTAAACCACACAAGCCCTGAGTAGCAAATGTTTTTCGATAGAACGAAGGCTGGGGGACTTTAAAGGTTCCAGGTGTAAATGAGTATTCTCAAAGTTGAAATAATAGCGGTAAAGTAAAACAGAGTAAAGATTTTAATGTCCATAAAAACAAGGTGTTCCAATCTTGGTATGGATGTAACACTTGACAAGATGTTTCCAAAATCACCAGGCCCTGGTTCTCATCATATAAACCATAAGGATGGTGGGGATGATGAATATTAGGCGGACTTATAGTCAGGCCACCCCAACGCGCGTTTCGTCCAGATGGACTTCCTCAGGGGGTAACAAACGTTGAGTGTCTTGGAAATCAAGTGTCCGATGGAGAATGGGAGAAGGCAACATCAAGGGTGGGTCCAGAGAACGGGGGGCTCGTAGGTACAAGACCTACATAGACCTTTAAAAGGCAGCCATAGTAAGTAGGTAGTAATGAAGTAATTGAGGTAAACGGCGTATCTCCAAACGTAAGGTTTGAGCCGTCGTAGGTAAGTAAAGGGGTCAAGAGGAGCTCCCTCAATGAGGTTCCTTCCCGGTCAGTCGCCAGATTCTGGAAACATCTTGTCAAGTGTTAGATCCATACCGAGATTAAAACACCTTGTTTGTATGGACATTAAAATCTTTACTCTGTTTTACTTTACCGCTATTTTTTCAACTTTGTGAATACTCATTTGCACCTGGAACCTTTAAAGTCCCCCAGCCTTCGTTCTATCGAAGGACATTTGCTACCCAGGGCTTGTGTGGTTTCAAGACCCTGTGTAGTTTGTTTTGGAGGTTTAGGCAGTTACTAAAGTTAAATTCATTGTATGATTTATATTTTATTATCTATAGAAAACACACAAACACTGGAGGTTTAACAAGGATTTAATTGGGGATGGGGCAATGAAAATACATGTAGGGCAGACAATAAAAGAATATTTTGAAATAAATGAAGGATCAGTCTCCTCAGAGGGGCTCCTGTGGGAGGCCCATAAAGTAGTGATAAGAGGCCAATGTATAGCGCTGTTAGCTGCTAAAAAGAAAAATTATAACCGGCAGAAGGAGGAGTTACAGAAAGAGTTAAAGAAACATGAAAATAAATTTACATATCACCCAACTATCCCTCTATTACGGAAGATAATAGCAATTAGAACAACATTGAAGGAGACCGCCATAGAGAAAATAAAACGTAAACTTTTATACACCAAACAACTTTACTATGATAAAGGCAACAGGCAGATAGACTACTGGCTAGGAAATTAAAGAAAAAAAGGTGGAAGGAACCCTGTAAAAAATTCAAAAGGGGAGATAACATATGACCCAAGGGAAATACTAAAAGTGTTTGCTAATGTGGACTATAGAGATCTATAATACTTTCCAAACAAACAAGAAAAAGAAAGAGATATTGAGACATCTATAGAAAATGTCCTAACAGAGGCGAACTTGCCTAGACTAAAGCCCCCCATACACGACTAGATTTTTCATCCAATCAACTCAATTCAATCAATTTTTTGGGTTCATTGGTTGAAAATCTATGGCAGCCCACATGGTTAGATCAACCTAAACCAATTAAAATTGGGAAAAAAATTGATTGAAAAAGGATTGGACATGCTGGTAAATTTTAATTGGTTGTATTGAAATGCATTACACTTTCAGTCTATCTACAGAAAAGTTGATCAAATATCTGTTACTACAGTTAACAAACATACAATCAATCACAGATTTCCCTGACCCCAAAAAATTGATCTTTTTTAGTTGATTGAACAGAAAATCTAGACGTGTATGGCTAGCTTAAATCAAATACAGAAAGAGGAACTGAATAAAGAGATAACTGTAGAAGAAGTGAGACAGGTTATAAAAAAAACCTTCCCAGAAATAAAGCCCCAGGACCGGATGGACTGACATATACATATTATAAAGAGCTTGGAGAGATAATACTGACACGTATGACGAAACTTTATAACGGTTTTATGAAGGGAGAAAAAATTCCACAATCTCTGACACATTACTTTGTTTCAGTATTTTTAAAACCAGGGAAGGACCCATCGGAATGCACAAGTTACAGGCCTATAGCCTTGTTAAAATCGGATTTGAAAATATATTCTAAGATATTAGCCAATAGGCTGATGGGGTATTACCCGGACCAGACGGGGTTCATCCCGGGACGCCAGGCGGGCGACAATACTCGAAGGATAGTAGATTTGATAGATATAGCCAATCAGATCAAAACAAAAATGATAGTATTGAGCCTTGACACTGAGAAGGCCTTCGATAGGTTAAGTTGGCCCTTCCTCTTCGGGACACTGAGAACATTCGGTATAGAGGGAGCTTATTTACAGGCAATAAAAGAATTATGCGCAGAACCCTCAGCTTCAGTGAAACCCCCATATGAGAGCTCAGAAACTTTCCCTATTCTTAATGGAACATGTCAGGGATGCCAGCTTTCCCCAATATTATTTGTATTAGCGATAGAAGCATTAGCATCCCATATCAGGAACAACATAGACATAAAGGGTCTGAGCATAGGGGAAAAATCATATAAGATATCACTCTTTGCATATGATGTATTATTACCATTAACCCAGGCCCTAACCACAATCCAGAATGTATTGAAACTGCTAAAAGAATATGGGCGGATATCAGGATATAAAAATAATAACTCCAAAACGGAGGTAATGTATCTAAATATGGAAGAACGAGAGAAGAACAATCGTAGGGAAGTATATAAAAAGAGGTTGAAAGATGAAGGGATTAAGTACCAAGGAATAAATATTACCCCTAATTATGAAACTCTCTATGAGAGCAATTACCCACCAATTTTCACAGAAATTGAAAATATGTTTAAAAACTGAAAACCACATGCAATATCCATGATAGGGAGGATTGATGCAGTTAAAATTATGATAATGCCCAAATTACTCTACTTATTTAACACACTACCAGTTAAAATCCCGAAAGGGAAGATAAAGAAAATACAGCAGAAACTTATGGAATACATCTGGGCTTATAAAACACACTTTTCTCAGTGGAGATGATGTGTGTGGAGAAAGAAAGAGGGGGTAGGGGAGTCCCAAATGTGGATAAATATTATATAGCCTCACAAATAAGACCGATTAAAATGTGGATGGATAGAAATGCTGACATCAGGTGGACACAAATTGAGAGTGAGTGGTCTGGGATGGGTAATTTGGGAGCAGTGCTGTGGAATCAAGATACAAAAGAAGTGAAAAGTAGACGGACAGGCCCCATAGAACATATTAAAAGGTGTGGGATTATAGTAATAAAAAATATAGGCTAATGGGTGAGATATCAAGGTTGAACCAGTAATAGATAACTGCAACATTCCAATAAGATGGTCAAGTAAAAGTAGGGAAATATGGGAAGCAAGAAATCTATATCAAGTAGCAGACATAATCTCTGAAGAGGTAAGGCTGAAGACGTTCCAGGAACTGAGGGAGTCAACCGACATGCCTGAAAGCGAACAATTCTCCTATCTGCAGGTCCGCCACTCTAATGGGTAAGGTAAGAACTAAATTCCCTTAGAACGTAAGGTAAGAACTAAATTCCCAGACTTAACTATGTTTGAAAAACTGTATAAAAGGGGATCCCAGGCCAGGAGTAGCTATCTATCGGTCGTTAGAAGAAGGGAGAGAATAGAGATTTGCGTATATGAATAAATGGGAAAAAATTATAGGTATAGGTAAAGAGTTTACTAGAGAGAAATGGAGTGAGATTTGGAGAAATGCAAGGAAAGTATCTGCTTAACATATAAAGAAAATATGTATAACATACTATACCAATGGTATTACACACCAGAAAAACTACGCAAGATCTACCCGGGGGCATCCGATAGATGTTGGAGGTGCTTGGAAGGTAGGGGATCCATTGAACATATATTTTGGACATGCCCTAAGATAGGTGGTTTCTGGCGAAATGTAAACGAGATCATACAAGAAATCACTAATAGTGAAATAATAATGGATATGAATACCCATATTCTGGGACTAACGATGAAGAATTTAAATAAAAACAACAGAAATATGGTAAAACACAACAGCAGCACGTACCTTAATTGCTTCCAGATGGAAATCAAAGAAGGCACCTGCCTACACTGAGCTAATAAATAAAATAGTGGATTTAAGAACTATGGAATATTTAACAGCACTGTTATATGATAATTTGGAGAAATTCTATAAAGTTTGGGAGATCTGGGATATGTCAGTAGAAAAGGGTAATCTCTTGAAGCAAATGACCACGGAAGACCATTAAGGATTAAGATCTGAATCAGGAATTAGAAAAAATCTGAAATGTAATAACGATATGTGTTAGTGATGGATGTAATGTAAGGTAAAAAAAAAAGCAAGATATAAGTGTAATATTATATGTAAATTGAAATTGAAAAAAGGAATCCATTCCCTTCCCTTATACAAGCGTCTCTAGTCTGACAACAAACATTTACTTCATTATCAGCGAGAGTTAAGGCTGCCATAAACGCACCAAGCGGTGGCCAATTTTGCCACCGACCGATGGGCGTGCACACTCGCCGATCGGGGGTGCCCACATGGGGTGACAGATCGCTGACGCCCCACAGCTCAGCCGGCCAGAGGACGGACATGTCTGATAATCTCTGGCCGATGCTGTTAGTGTCAGCTTCAATGAAGACGCTGGTCTCCACTAACGGCCAGCACACAAAGGGTGCCGGCTGATGCTGTCAGCTCTGGAAAGCAGAGTGATGACGTCATCACGCTGCAGTGTGGAGCTCACCTGAGCTGATCTGTCGGCCCCCACTCTGAATGTGTGTGAGGGCCTTTAGGCTAAGGTCACAGTGGGTGCTGTAATGTTATGCACGGCACTGCATTTATTCTTATAGCAGACTGTTTGTTAATATTTGAAGTGCGACATTTGAAGTTAATCTTTTTCTATTTTTTGTTAAAAAAATTAAAAATTTAAAAATTTAAATTTAGTAGGAGTCGGAGTCGGTCCATTTTTTGCCGACTCCGACTCCAGGTACCCAAAAATGTCTCCGACTCCGACTCCACGACTCCGACTCCACAGCCCTGGTCATTATATGTGTTTACAAAAGGTATAACAATATAATAAACATTTGTTTGTCCACATACATAAAGATGCATAATATAAAAGACATTACACCACCTTACACGTTTCACTCATAACTACTTCTTCAGGGGCTTTAATCGTGCCAAATAAGATCGCTGTATAAAATATCAAATAAATGGGCAGCAATGAGAATCATCATCAACTTTTATAACAGAGTGAGACTGGACTTTTTTATTGATTATAGATTTTTGTGTGGTTTTTATTGGTTTTAACATGGAGAGGAATGGAGACATTTGTAGATAGTGGAACAGCCATCCAGCTATATTCAGTCGATTTGTGGGGTTTAAGACACACTGACAACCATGGTGAGGTACAGGGAGATAATCTTATAAGGGACACATAAATAGGGGACAGTTTGTGAAACTTAAGTGGTGGGGGAGACATGGACGTTCTGGAAAGTGACCAGAGAGTATCCCTCATTATGTATATATTTTTATGATTGAAGGTTGGTGACCTCCTACCTATTTACAAAATTGAAAAACTCAGAATACAACAACTTTATGGTCTAAATAAGGGAAAGAAAAAAAGGACAGGTAAACTAACCCACCATCAAGCCCTAGAGGTAATGTAGAAAACTAATGCTGATTAATAATTATGTAATATTGTTTGATATTTTTAGAGCACGGGTGTTCTTGATAAAGTCTACAAAAGACGAAACGCGTCAAACAAATCCTAGCGCAATTGAATCATTCTTGAACCCTTCAATAATGGGGGTCTGACCAACCACTTGACAGGAAGAAACGGGGACCACCATTTGTAGGAGGCCCCCATTCCTTCCTAGCATTTATCTCAATATTTGTGTATGTTTATCTAACAAACTGTCAGCTGTTGTTGTTTTGTCGAATCTTTTTAGTAAATTACACCCCAGATGGGGTTAAATTGTCTTTGAAGTCTCTGGCTTAAAATTATTTTGGCAAACAAAAAGACTCTCAGAAACCCCCTTCTTTCTATATGTTGCCAGCATATGAAGTTTTCTTGTTGCTTGAGACTGGATAAGTTAGGGATGAGGGTCTACTCACTGGACACATGTTTGTTAGTATGACAATATAAACTAGTTACATTAACTGGTGAATGCCTTCATGCTATATATCAGGGCTACTCAAATATAAATTTGAAAGGTCCACTTACCAAACTTACCAAAGAGGTCCGGAGTTTGGAATTTTACTGTGCACTGCCGGCGGATCGGCAGTTTTCACGGCGCTGACCCAGTCCGCCGGACAGAAGCCTGACGTAGTCGAGTACATTTATATAAATATTCTCCCTATAGTCTATACAAGACACTCAAACATATATATTTAATTACTAGACAAGGGGCACCTCACAAGTATATATTGAGGGGTCAGTGGTGGGTGAAAGGGGAAAGAGGACCTTAGGAGCCCTGGGATGGCCATTTTCTCTGCTCACAAAGCTTCCTTTAGGAATTTTTAATATAAATTCAAGCTTTTATTAACCTTCCTGTGCAGGGCCGCCATCAGAAATTTTTCGGGGCCTCCTACCACTATCACTCCCACTCCCCCCGGCCTGAGGCCTCCAGAGAATGCCTATCTAGGTGTGCATATAACTTTTTAGTGAGCTCCTCAGAGGAGTACCAGGAAATGGTGTTTGGTACTCACCCCATATGTAAGGTGGTCTCCCTCACTGTCCTCTGCATCAGCCTTCTGCATGGTAGATTCTGCTCCAGATAAACCTCCCTGTTCCTAATTGAGCCTCCGATTAGCTGTCTCCATCCACAGGTGAGCTGTCTCCATCCACAGCATTGCAACAAAATCTCTTTGTTCAACACAGGGATTTTAGTGGACATGGAGCTAGGGCTTTACATATGCCTACTCCCTGACTTTCAACCCCCAGATGCTCCATCACCCCTTTTTTGGATTAGTAATTTACAATTTGACACCACTATCTGCAACCTTTTATAGCTATTACTGTTTCCCTGCGGTTATCCAAGTGACATTAATTGTATGCATTTAACAATAAAAACTGAAAAAAATGGCAAATCTGAAAAATGAGACCACATCCAAGCAATATATTATAGGGGGCTTTTTAGTAGGAAGAATTGTGCTCAGGGATCTGAAAATTTGCATGGATGTAGTCTCAGGTGTTAACTGGTAACCTCCAAAATGTCAAGGTTCTACCATGCAGGGTTTTTAAAGATCTATGTGTTCAAATTAGGATAAGTGAAGCTCCTCTCCTTCACTTCAAAGCATCAGCAGGAGGGGAGGAATGAGCCCGGGGCAAGCGGCAGCAGCCGGTCCACATGTGAACCTATTTGGGGCCGGATCCGGACCGGGGTCCGCCTATTGAGTACCCTGGCTTTACACTATTGGTCAGCCACTTCAGATAACTTCACTGAAACTAGTTTCACTGAAACGTTTATACAGTAACGTATCATTGTCATAATCTTAGTTCTAGTATTGTATCTATAGGCAGGTTATCTTTTATGAACAAAATGGGCCACATGCAGACCAAGATTCCACCTCCAGAGAGGGGAAATGTGTGAAAACATTGAGTTAGACTTACCGGTAACTCTGTTTCCAGGAGTCTTTTCCAGGACAGCGTAACATGAGAGGTAGGCTCCACCCCCAGAGGGAGAAAACACAACACCACCATAATCGCCATCCTAATCCACCTGGCTATTGTGGATTTAGATGCTGCCTTCCCTTTCCTAGCTCTTGTAGGTATAATGAAGAGCAATGGACTATTGCGAAAAGGTTTGGTGAAGTCAATATACCTAAGGACCGCGTCTCTGACGTCTAGGAGGTGAAACCTCTGCTCTGTGGGGTGCTTAGGGTAAACACAGAAAGAAGGCAGGATCATCTCTTGAGAATGATGAAATCTGGATGCCACCTTAGGCAAAAACCCCAGGTCTGTCCTAAGGACCAATCTGTCTGAAAAAGTCTGCAAGCACGGGTCATGGATGGACAGCGCCTGAAGCTCACTTACGCGCCTGGCAGAAGTAATGGCCACTAAAAATGCAGTTCTCCAGGAGAGGTGACAATCATTTCTATAAAGGGCGCCCTAAGCAGACCATTCAACACCACTGATAAGTCCTATTGCTGGAAGGAAGACAACTTAACAGGCTTGCTTCTGGTAACCCCTCTCAGGAAGCGGACAACCAAAGGCTCTAGGGTCAAACGGTACCTCAAAAAATCACTTAATGCCGCCACCTGTACTTTAAGTGTACTAACTGACAGCCCCAGTTCTGTCCCCTTCTGAAGGAAATCAAGTATGCTGGGTAAGGAAACCTGGGAACCCTGTACCCTGATCTGAAAATCTTCCAGACTTTCTTGTTAATTTTCCTAGTGGAACCCTTTCTGCTGGCCAGAAGAGTGGTGATTACAGCTTCGGAAAGCCCTTTTGCTCTCAGCAGGTCTTCCTCAGAAGCCACACTGCTAAGTGCCACGACTTGTCCTGTCTACACTGAATAGGCTTTTGGTGAAGGAGGTCTTTTGAATCCGGAAGGAGGACCCTCTGCCCATTCCAGCACCTCCGTGAACCAAGCCCTCTTGGGGCAAAAGGGAGCCACTAGATAAGTGTCATGGATTCCTGTCTGAACATCTGTAGCACCTTCGGTAGCAAGTTAAACGGGAGAAAAGCGTAAGACAAACGGAAGTTCCAAGGGTGACTTAAGGCATCTACAGCTATGGCTGGATCCCCCCTGGTGATCTAAAAAAAACTGGGGGCACTGGTTGTTTATTGCTGAAGCGAACAGATCTACCCCCGGCAACCCCCAATGATCTGAAATCAGATTGAAAATTGTCCTGCTCAGACCCCACTCTGACTCCCTGAGCTGAGTCCGGCTCAGGAAATCCGCCTTGACGTTGAGGGACTCCTTCAAATGAACCGCTGAGAAGGATACTGTCTCCCCTTCTGCCCAGTGAGTGCTCAGATATGCTACAGTGGTAGCGTTGTCTGAATAAATCCTCACTACTTTTCCCTTTAAATTGGCTTGGAAATGTCTGAGCGCGCGGAACACGGCCAGGAGTTCTCTGGAATTTGAAGAGCGACCTGAATCCGCCTTGGTCCCTTTTCCCTGGGAGAAGGATTCTCCCAAATGAGCCCCTCAACCCCAGGCGCTGGCGTCCGTAACCAGCAGAACCGGATCTGGGAAAGCCTAGAGAAGGCCTTCTGACAGGACCTGATCCCTGCACCACCACCACAGGGATCGGATAACCCTTGGGGAAAGGAGAAGGGGCTGATCTAAAGTGAGACTTCTCCCGTTCCAAAGTGCCAACACATGAGCCTGCAGTACTCGCTTGTGCGCTTTTGCCCACTGAACCACAGGGATGGCGGACACCATGAGCCCTATCACTGACATGGCTGTCCAAATGGAGACACTGCAGCTGGATTACTGCTGAGGATATCTTGAACTGCTTGGCCTCTGGCAGAAACAATTTTTGGGCAACCGAGTCCACTAAATAACCCAAAAATTAAATATTTACTGAACCGGTTGAAGACTGGACTTCGTCCAATTTATCAACCAACCCAAGCCCTGCAAAAACTGCAGAGCTTGGGACAAGTGGGTCTGCAACTCTGCGCTGGTTCGTGCAAAGAAAAGCAGGTCGTCCAAGTATGGAATTACAGGGACCTGTTGGAGTCTTAGAGAAGCTTGCGCCTCTGCCATAATCTTGGTGAAGATGCGGGGGGCAGAGGCTAGGCCGAAAGGTAAGGCTCTGAATTGAAAATGCAGAGTGTTCCCGTTCCAGAGAATCGCTTACCGTAAGTACTTCTGATGGCGCACATGAATGGGCACATGCAGGTACGCATCTCGTAAGTCCACCAAAGCCATAAAGCAATCGGGAAACAAGAGATTCTGCATGGTGAAGATGGTCTCCATGCGAGATCTCTTGTAGGCTATATAACGGTTGTGGATGCTCAGGTTCAGGATCAATCTGAATTTTCCTCAGGGTTTCCCCACCACAAAGACGTGTGAGTAGAACCCTCTGCCCTGCTCTTGATCTGGGACCCGAATCAGAACGTCCTGATCCAGCAGTTCCCAAATCAAGGGCATGAGTGCGTGAGCCTTGATGGGATCCCTGGGAGGGGAGATCAGAAAAATCTTGACGGGGGGAACTCCTGAAACTCCAACTTGTAACCCTGGTCGACTATCTGAAGCACATAAGGGCTGGGAGCAATGTCGCATCAAGCCGACACAAACTGGCGCAGTCTTGTCCCCACTGGTGTGCGGGAGTCAACAAGACTTACCCGCTGGGCTGGGCGGGTTAAACAGAACTCCCCGTCCTCTGCCTTTGCCCCCCTGCTATTGGTTCCTCCTGGGGGTTCCCTGGGCTTAAATTCCAAGAATCTCTGGTTTCGAAAAGGTAGTTTCAACGGAAGTTTGGACCGTTTTGGCGGAAAAATCTTTTTCCGATCGGCTGTCCGATCCAAAATGTGTTCTAAATCTGGGCCGAACAACAGATCCCCCGAGAAGGATAGACCACACAATCTGACCTTTGAGGCTGCATCCCCCGTCCAGGTCTTAAGCCACAAAGCTCTCCTGGCAGAAACAGGCAAATCTCCAGTTTTAGCCGAGAATAGTACCGATTCCACAGCCGCATCGGCTAGAAAATTGGCTGCCTTTGGCTCCCAAAGGATGGGAATTCCCTCGAGAAGCTGTTCTTGAGGAGTCCCAGCTTCCAGATGGGATTGGTTCTGACCCAACCAGAACTCTAAGTTTAAGTGTAGGCCCCCCCCCCCCAAAGATTGGCAAGGGGTCAGAGAGCGGGAGATTTAAAAATCTGGTGGTGGTGTGTTTCCTCCCTCTGGAGGTGGAGCCTGTCTCTCATGTTACACTGTCCTGGAAAAGACGATTGGGGAAAAATGTGTGGCCTGTGTCTGGGACAGACTATTATCTATTGAAGTTGAACCAGGTAACTTCAATAGTCTGTTGTCACCCATTTAGAATAATCACAGGATGTCCCCATCCAAAGCAATGAACATCAACCGTGGTTTACAGTCATGTCCGATATCCCTGTTTTCGAGCAGGACCAACCAATTCCACAAAACAGGGATAGCTGCAATTGATATGGGCCAGACAGATGGCCGTGAGTGAGCATGGTGCTCGAAGCAGCAATGTATGAGAGATTTAATGGGAAATGCATGTAGCAGATGGGAGGGGTGACTCCACAAAGTGTTTAGCTAGACCCTTCCGTAAAGTCTCATTTGTACTGGGTGTTCAGGTAACTTAAGGTGGGTTTACACATCTAGATTTTTTTCGTCTGATGAAACGAACGATTTTTTGGTTGATTGTACAAAAATCTAGAATGGCAATTTGGTTCGATGGATAATTTTTGTTCGATAAATAGACGAACGATGTTCGACAAAAAAATCTATCAAAAAATCGAATCGGCAGTTGAACGAACAAAAAATCTACACGTGTAAACCCACCTTAAGGACTGAATCTTCCCAATCATGGTCAGTATTAGCACTAGATAGATCTCCTTCTCAGGGAGCTTGTCTTGAGCAAGGAACACACGGTCCCCACGCAAAGCAATGGACATCAACTATGGTTTACTGTCATGTCCCATATCCCTTTTTTTCGAGTGGGATTGATTGGTCCGGCTCAAAAACAGGGATGGCCACATATGATATGGGCCAGATAGATGGCCGTGAGCAAGCACTGAGCTTGAAGCGGCCATCATCCTGGCCCATATCTACACGGGTGTTCCCTGCTTAAGGATAATTTGATAAAGTGGGCATGTCTGAGAATGAAAGAAAAGTAAGGTCAGTATGGTGGAGATCAGTGTGGGAGATGCTCGATGCGGAGGTCAGTATAGGAAATGCTCGATGCAGAGGTCAGTGTGGGAGTTGCTTGATGCGGAGGTCAGTGTGGATGAGGCTTTATGCGGAGGTTAGTGTGGGTAAGGCTTGATGCAGAGGTCAATGTAGGTAAGGATTGATACGGAGGTCAGTGTGGATAAGGATTAATGTGGAGGTCAGTGTGGGTGAGGCTTGATGGAGAGGTCAGTGTGGGTGAGGCTTGATGCAGAGG
>CM070039.1:56344260-56355415 GCA_036250615.1 Ptychadena robeensis
GTTCTGCTATCTCTGTACCATATCCCTTGTCATTGCAACCTCAGACCACTATATATTTTTTGTGTATGTATTGTGTTTTGTCTAGTGTGCCCTTAAGGCGATCAAATATACAATTTAATCTTGTGTTTAATCTGGTATCTCAATCACGAATCCCTACGTGTGTGTTTGGCCTAGAATAAGCTACCTTGGGTGAGCTTTCACACCCTATATAACCTCTAGCGGACAGGGCTTGTATTAAACCCAAAGCTGGTGGCAGGTTTTTCCAGGGCTGAGCTTGCGCAGTTTACTGGGTCAGTGAAAGGCTAGCTCAGCCGGTGACCCTCTCTGTGTAGCCGGTGACCCTCTCTGTGCAGGCGTGACAGAGAGAGGCTGTGGAAAACGGTACTAGGCTGACCTTGTGTACTCACTTCAGGAGGACGGAACGTCAGGCTCAGTAACCCAGTGACCCATACCTCATCCTGCGGGCTCTACGTAACTTGCGTCAGGCTGGCCCGGGGCGGGGTATTCGTCACACCTCATTTTCTTCCATTGTCTTCCATTGCAAGATTCTTCAATAAAATTCTTTACTCTTAAATACCAATCTTTTATTATCACTATGCAAAAAACAAAAGAAAGGACATTGGTTAGGCATTGCAAGTTCTAACCTTACAAAATATTTAGATCTAAGAAAATAAGTAAATCACCTACCTGAATGAGAAATCTGTAAAGTATAAAGTAATAATTTTCTAGTAGTAAACTAAATAACTCACCTGGTTTCTGAAATTCATTCCATGATTTATAGAAATCTGTTAACCTCCCTAGCGATATGCCCGAAGTCAGTTCGGACAAAGGGACGCTGCAACTATCGATACGCCCGAACTGACTTCGGGCACATCGTGGGAGCTCACCTGCTCCGCCGCCGCCATCTTCTCCCTCCGTCGTCTGCTTCTTCCGGGTCCCGGAGTGACGTTACGGAGGCGGGACCCGGTCCCCGGTCTTTTTTTAAATCTTTTTTTTTTACTTTTGAGCTGGATTATAGAAATGTCTTTCTATAATCCAGCTCAAAGTGGATCCCGCTAGCAGAAACGCTCACGCTGAGCGTTTCTGCTAGTGGGATCTGTGTCCGGCTGCACACGAGCCGATCCGAAAATAGCCGAAGTCTCTGGCTATCTCCGTGATCTGCGCTCGTGTGCCGATGAAGTCATCCGGCCGGCGGGAGATTTAAAGGTACAGAATTTTTTTTTTTCTTTGATCTTTTTTCATTTGTTTTTATTTTGATTGGATTGGATAAATGTTTTATCCAATCCAAATCAAAAGAAAAGAAAGCAAGTGTAAACTTAAAAAAACCAAAAAAACAAATGTTTTTCCCCCCCAAAATTTTTTTTTCTGTACCTCTAAAGCCGCCATAGCGCTTTATTCTGTGGCTGATTTTGCGAATGATCACCATGCGCATTCGGGGTGATCGCTTGGTGATCAATCGCAAAATGAACGCGCCCACCTGGAGCAAGTACTGGTGCAGTCTGAACGTGAATCAAACTGCGCCCGTGCCGGAATCAGGCGCAACCGCTGGCTCTCTGTGTGCCTGCAGCATTTCTACAAAGCTGCAGGCACACAGAGCCTTTCCGCCCCCATCTGCGTCATCGGTGACGCCGTTGGGGGCGGAAAGGCAAAACACTGTATCACTTTTGGTACAGAAATCTGCACCTCAGTGAACCGCCAGTGAGGTTAAGTAAAGGATCGTTTGGTTTGAACCTGTATTTTTATTTCATCAAAACATTCCCATCGCGGGACACTTAGGAAAAAGAAACAGGAAAAGTGGGGGGACTTCAATTGGAATGTTTTGATATCTATCCACTGTCAAACCTTTGCTTAAAATCAAAGTTTTTTATTTGTAAACAATACCAAAAAATAAAAGAGAAACAATGTGTATAACAGGAACACACAATAAAGAAAAGTTTTTACCCACTGCTGGCGGCCAATTGGTCTTACATCCAACAAATGGATAGTGATTGAAACATGTGATTCAATTGACACATATAGAGACAACACCTCTATGTTATGGAGCTCCAATGTTGGTTACAGTGTGCAGTGCTTGAGCGACATCTTTTGCCAAATATGGCTTCATCAGGCTGTGCACCTTTTTCAGTGACTGTATGGAACTATGAAAAGAAGGCTTTTTTAAATAAGGTTCCAATGTAAACAAAGCAAAACAGTAATAACTTTTACTGAGGAGGATAATATTACAGACCATATCCGTCAAAACGGAAATCATCCTATCACTTTTAAGCACCCAGCCGACAGAGAGTTAAGTCCCAAAAGAGGGGCTGGGGCATCTAGAAAGTTTTACTTTATATAAAGGGTGAGGTTAGGGATCGATATATTTCCATGTGTATTTCAAGAAACAAGATACTCTAAATATAGGATATATGGACATATATAACTTTTATCTGTATGAAATTTATATACTAAGTAACATTTAAAAGGTTTATATTAACAAATAAATTACTATGTACATAAAACATGACTTAAATGTGTAAGAGTTACAGATTTAACTTGGGACCAGACTCTCTATTGTCTCCTTAAGATTATAATTAAACATTTTCAGCAGTGTCTTGTTAATAATATATCAGTACCAATTGTATGTTTGACAATACTTATAGGTTTAAGCAGTCCTACCTTGTGGTTAAAGCGCTCTAGCAATAAAGGACGTCCGCCATGCCGTTTTGAAGATTAAAAAACTTCCACAATGGAGAAGAACTTGTTTAAGCAACTCTCTGCTGGGATGTCAGCAAAAGTGAGACCTGTAAGGTGGGATCGCAAACTCTGCCCCTAAATAGTGGACCGTGCCCTTCCGTGTCCGCCCCTGGATCTACCTGCGTTCCAAGGGTCGGAAGTGTGTGGTCCGGGGAGGTTGCGTCCCCTGGCAGGTCTGATGTGGGCGAATCTGTCCGGCGGATTGGAGGATGTCAGTACCGAAGACGCTGGCTCCAGATACCAGCGTCTGTGTCACCGGCAAATAGCCACTCCCCTCTCTACGTCGGAGTAACCCTGCCTCTGTTGTCCAGCTGGGAGTGATGTCAGAAGACATCAGACTGATGGAGAGAGCTGGAGGGGCAGGGTAAGGCAGGGAGGGATTGTGTCCATCCGATCATAAAAGATCGGTGGTTACTCGACCTCCCTGTCTATCGCCCAGGTATAGAGGGATTCCTCAACGATATCTCCCCCACCCAGCCACCACTGGACAAATTATAGCACTGTGGTTCCCAAAAAAATCGGAGGGCCATGTATAATTCACAAAGAAAGATTTTTTCAAACCTGAGTTAACCAAAGATTTTATAGCTGATGGGCATATATATATACATATATAATCATAGACATCTAGAGAATTATAGAGATCAGATTATCCTTATTATGGTATACGTCTTAATGTTTCTGAATTATCATCCATATTTTTTACGTTTTGTTTTTGATAAAAAGTTTTTTTTCAAAAGTGCATAATGTGTAAAGTGCATGTATATAGAGTGAAATGTATAAATAAATTTAATATAGCTGTGCTTCATTTGTTGATGCTAATATTACTTGATTTTGTTTCTAGCTATAGTTAATTAAAGTGCATAATATATAAAGTGCATATCTATAATGTGCAAAACTGTATAAAGTTACGTGTATGGATAAAAAAGGTGTCCATGTTAAAATGTTGCAATGCTTTGGTGAGAGATAAAAACTTATATATTATCATGTATGTGTTCATATTTTTAAACATGATAGTGTTATTAATTTTATATATTAATGCATAAGCTTAAATGTGTTAAAATAATATTACAAATTAATCAAAATATGTGACCGAATTCTCCTGATTACCTAGCACATTAAGAACCCTCCCTAGCCTTACCCCGCCCCTCCAGCTCTCTCCATCAGTCTGATGTCTTCTGACATCACTCCCAGCTGGACAACAGAGGCAGGGTTACTCCGACGTAGAGAGGGGAGTGGCTATTTGCCAGTGACACAGACGCTGGTATCTGGAGCCAGCGTCTCCGGTACCGACATCCTCCAATCCGCCGGACAGATTCGCCCACGTCAGACCTGCCAGGGGACGCAACCTCCCCGGACCACACACTTCCGACCCTTGGAACGCAGGTAGATCCAGGGGCGGACACGGAATGGCGCGGTCCACTATTTAGGGGCAGAGTTTGCGATCCCACCTTACAGGTCTCACTTTTGCTGACATTCCAGCAGAGAGTTGCTTAAACAAGTTCTTTTCCATTGTGGAAGTTTTTTAATCTTCAAAACAGCATGGCGGACGTCCTTTATTGCTAGAGCGCGTTAACCACAAGGTAGGACTGCTTAAACCTATAAGTATTGTCAAACATACAATTGGTACTGATATATTATTAACAAGACACTGCTGAAAATGTTTAATTATAATCTTAAGGAGACAATAGAGAGTCTGGTCCCAAGTTAAATCTGTAACTCTTACACATTTAAGTCATGTTTTATGTACATAGTAATTTATTTGTTAATATAAACATTTTAAATGTTACTAAATATACAAATTTCATACGGATAAAAGTTATATATGTCCATATATCCTATACTTAGAGTATCTTGTTTCTTGAAATACATATGAAAATATATTGATCCCTAACCTCACCCTTTATATGAAATAAAACTTTCTAGATGCCCCAGCCCCTCTTTTGGGACTTAACTGTCGGCTGGACGCTTAAAAGTGATAGGATGATTTCCGTTTTGATGGTTTCTCTTATGCTCAGCACACCTGGACATGATTAATCACATACACATTCAGACTACCTCCGGGGGTAAGTGCCTATGCCTACTTTATTTTACTGCATATTGTTATAAAAACAACTTACAAACTATATGGTCTGTAATATTATCTTCCTCAGTAAAAGTTATTACTTTTTCGCTTTGTTTCCGTTGAAACCTTACTTAAAAAAGCCTTCTTTTCATAGTTCCATACAGTCACTGAAAAAGGTGCACAGCCTGATGAAGCCATATTTGGCGAAACATGTCGCTCAAGCACTGCACACTGTAACCAACATCGGAGTTCCATAACATAGAGGTGTTGTCTCTATATGTGTCAATTGAATCACATGTTTCAATCATTATCCATTTGCTGGATGTAAGACCAATTGGTCGCCAGCAGTGGGTAAAAACTTTTCTTTATTGTGTGTTCCTGTTATACACATTGTTTCTCTTTTATTTTTTGGTATTGTTTACAAATAAAAAACTTTGATTTAAAGCAAAGGTTTGACAGTGGATACATATCAAAACATTCCAATTAAAGTCCCACCAGAGGGGAACTTTTCCTGTTTCTTTTTCAGACATCTGTTAAGATAAAAAAACCTGGCAAAGTAGAAAACAAAATAACTGTCTTAAATTTAGAGATTTGTTTGATACATAGAACCTTTTACCATTACTCATCCTCTTTGGTTGTGAAGTCAATAGACCTCATTTTTCCAGATCCTTCACCATTTAAACTCTTCTCTAGATAATATGACATGTAGCTTGCTCTTATCAACACTTCAGCATGTACAATGTCTGCCATTGCAAGAGTCTTCAAAAAATCTCTACTCTTCAAATACAAAAATCTAGTATTATCCTATGCGAAAAAGATAGGAAATAGATTAGACATTGGAAGATTGAAACTTATAAAATATTTATATATAACAAAAGAAGTAAATTACCTACCTGAATGAGAAATCTGTAAAACATAAAGTAAAAATATCCTAGAAGATAGATGTATATCTCACATTGTTTCTAAAATCCATGGCATGATTTGTGGAAATCTGTAAAGTATAAGAAAAACCTGGCCAAGAACAAAATTGAATTTCCGACCTGATTTCAGAGATTTGTTCTATACATTGTAGCTTTCACCATTATTCATCTTCTTTGCCCTAATTCAAAGGGCAAGACCTATTTCTTCCAGATCCTTCACCATTTAAAACCTTCTCTAGAATATATGACATGGGGCTTCCATTTTTCAACTCTTCAGGCTGTACAATGTCTTAAGGATGCACATTTTCTTCCATTGCAAGATTATTTAATACATTTCTTTACTCTTTAAATACAAATCTAGAATTATCACTGTGTAAAAAAGAAAGTAAATAGGTTAGGAATTTTGAAAAGAAAACAATCGGTCCCCATCTAAAGTAATGAATATCGAATAGGGTTTTTCCAATACGTTGGAACCCTGTTCAGCTAAGCTTCTTTGAGGAAGGAAGGCTGGACGGCTCAAATATTTAGTAGAATTGAGCACTGTGTATGTGCACAGCGCTCGAAAGTCTATTGAGAAATCAAGCCGTATATGTCTAGATGAAGAATTTAAAGGTTTGGATGTTGATTAGGGGGTGCCAATTCACTATTGCTTCTGCTCTAAAGAAAGAAAGACAGTTCCATAGTCTGTCTCTCCAGCAGAAAAGACCTACTAGCACAATGGTGGGCAAAGTATGGCCCGGGGGCCATTTAAGTCCCATACAGCGTTTTTATCAGGCCAGTGCCGCTCTCTCCTCATTTATTTCAATGGCATGCAGGAAAAGTCATTGGACGGAGGTTTGAGCAGCACTGACTGGATTAGATGTGGCATCCACACACAGCCTGCTGCAGGAGGAAGTGCACCCTGGTCCAGAGGGGTAGACCATACCCAATCCTCTCCACTGCAAGAACCTGGCTTTAGTTCCCTATGGGGAAGGGCTGGCTGCATTGTTCACAGAAAGAGCGCTAAAAAGCAATACAACTTTTAGAGACAGAGTACCAACCTAGCAATTTACCATGAATTGCCGTATTTTTTAGACTTTAAGATGCAATTGGGGCCACAGGTGGTCGCATTTTGGCTCCCTTCCAGCTCACCCAGCAAGACGATTAGCTGGGGAGTTGGAGGAGCTGTCAGAGGGTAGATCCGCCCATGGCTCGATCTAACATCTGTACCGTTTTGTTTATATCAGCAGGGTATTGCAGAGCCCTGCTGATATCAGCAATAAAGAGCAGAAAGATAGAAAGAGCATGTGATCTCTCCCATCTATCTCTGCCTGTGTGTGGGAGCTGCACTCACTCTGCAGCTTTTGCACACACAGACGTAGGGGGAGACAGGAAGACATATGAAGCCGTTCCCCCTTGGCCTCCCTCTTCCTAATGTGTGAGGAAAAACGAGTGGCATCTTGTGGCTGAATTTGGTATTGCATTGATTTGATCCATTGCACCAATTAAACTTATTCATTTAAACACTTTAAATATTTTTTTCTGGTTTTCCTGCTCTTAAAACTGGGTGCGTCCTATGTTCAGGACAGACATACAGTACATGTATACATACACACAATATATATATATATACACACACACTACGTGTTTATACACACACAAAATGTATATACACACCCACACACTACACATAACTATTGGGACAACGACACAATTCTAAAATTTATGACTATATACACCACCATAATGGGTTTGAAATGAAACAATGTGCTTTAATTTGACAGTATTTACATCCAAATCAGGTGAACGGTGTAGAAATTACAACAGTTTGCATGTGTGCCTCCTACTTGTTAAGAGACCAAAAGTAATGGGACAATTAGCTTCTTAGCTCTTTCATTGCCAGGTGTGTGATATTCCCTCATCCCAATTACAACGTGCAGATAAAAAGGTCTAGAGTTTATTTCAAGTAAGCTATTTGTATTTGGAATCTGTTGCGGTCAACTCTTAAGATGAGATATAAAGAGCTGTCACTATCAGAGAAGCAAGCCATCATTAAGCGGAAAAACAAAACAAACTCATTAGAGAGATGAGAAAAATATTAGGCGTGGCCAAAACAACAGTTTGGAACATTCTTAAAAAAGGAACACACCAGTGAGCTCAGCAACACCAAAAGACCCGAAAGACCACGGAAAACAACTGTGGTGGATGACCGAAGTATTTTGTCCCTGGTAAAAAAAAAACACATTTTACAACAGTTGGCCAGATCAAGAACATTCTCTAGGAGGTAGGTGTATGTGTGTCAAAGTCAACAATCAAGAGAAGATTTCACCAGAGTGAATACAGAGGGTTCACCACAAGAAAAACAGGAATGCCAGATAAGAGTTTGCCAAACAACATCTAAAAAAAGCCTTCACTGTACTGGAACAACATCCCGTGATCCCAGAGACCAAGATCAACTTGTACCAGAGTGATGGTATATTTATTGATAATGTGACTGCTGACAAAAGCATCAGGATGAATTCTGAAGTGTGTTGGACAATATTATGTGCTCATATTCAGCCATATGCTTCAGAACTCATTGGATGGCATTTCACAGCGCAGATGAACAATGATCCAAAGCATATTGCAAAAGCAAGAGTTTTTTAAGGGAAAGATGTCAATCACCTGACCTGAATCCAATCGAGCATGCATATCACTTGTTGAAGACAAAACTGAAGGGAAAATGCCCCAAGAACAAGCAGAAAATGAAAAAACCCAGTGTGGTGATGTCTATGCATTCCAGACTTTAGGCTGTAATTGACTGCAAAGGGTTTGCAACTAAGTATTAACAAGAGGAAGTTTGATTATGATTATTATTCTGTCCCATTACTTTTGGTTCCTTAACAAGGGGACGCACATATGCAAACTGTTGTTATTCCTACACCGTTCACCTGATTTGGATGTAAATACACTACAATTAAACCTGACAGTCTGCAGTTAAAGCACATTTTTTTGTTTCATTCCAAATCCATTGCGATGGTGTATAGAGCCCAAAACTTTAGAATTGTGCAGATGTTCCAATATTTATGGACTGACTGTACAGATTACATACACTCTTCTTAGTTATGTAGCTACTTCCCTGCATGATCCTGTTGGTTTATCTTTCTGCTTGAACCTCCCCCACCCTTCTGTTTATCTGGCAGTGGCAGGGGATTGGGCGCACTGTGTGCAACCTGCAGAGAACTGACAGCAGGGAGAGCCAATAGGCAGTGGAGTTTCCTCTGTCTGACGTTGTACCCACAGAAAGCACTCCAAACGCCACCAGACACAAGCATAAACACTTTTCCTGCATTCTCAGACATGCCCACTTTATCAGCAGTAGCCAAGAAATCCCAAGACAAGCTCACTGAGGAGGAGCTAACTAAATTTAAGATTGGGAAGAGTTCAGGCCTGGGTGGCACAAACACCCAGTACAAATGAGACTACAATTCCCAAACTTTTCCCAAAAAAATTCTGGAAGCCCTCATAGATGTAATCCCTAAACAGGAAAAGGACCCCTATCATTGTCAAAATTATCAACCCATCTCTCCACTCAATGTAGATGTTAAATTTTCGACCGAAATGATGAGAGAGAAAATACTACACTGGCAATAAACGCCAATTACCTTCTAGACAGAATCATTAAAAGGATACAAGCCCTGAACTCTAATCCCACTGCTGCTGTACAAGTGAATGGCACTGTTGCAGTCTTTCTTCATTACTAATGGCACACACCAGGGTGGTTGGCTTCCCCCCACCATTTTTTCTTGTCTGTGGAACCTCTCGAGACACATTGAAAAACCAATTGGCATGCATCTATGCGTGCCAAACGAGGTGGCTGTGCATGCCGTCCTGGGCAGGCGTGCCATCACGGTTCTAGGTCATCAAATGTCCCATGGTTGCCTTATTTTCAGATTCACCCCTTCCTCCTTAACTATAAAAACCATCACTAGGTAAGACCTTCACTTGGTCCCTTTTGGAATTTGAGGAGGTATGCGCAGGCAATGGTCCCTCACATAATGGTTTGTCTGAACCTGACTACACTTACAAATGTAGGTGATACTGGGAGGAAGCCTTAAGTGAAACATTCTCTGGGGCACAATGGAGATGTGTGCCTCTTAGCTCAAAAAAAGCAGAAATCTAACTACTAGCTATTGTCGACGTGGTACTTCACACCTGAATGCTGCACGAAATGAAACTGCATTCCAATCCATTATGTAGATTTTCCCAGGCTCGCTTTCCCACATCTTCTGGGAATGGCCCCCCATTAGGGCATACGTGTCAAGTTTGGGCATCTGAAAACCGGGGGGGCGTACAGCAAGTGACGTCACTTCCGGTACATGGATCGGGGGGCTTTCCGCGTTCCACGTACAGGAAGTGACGTCACTTCCGTCATCCGCCGGCCTTTTGACTGATCTAGCAGGGAGAGGGCGTTACTCTCCCTGCTAATGTTCCACCCGCTTGTGCTGATAATGTACGAGGTGGGACATTAGCAGGGAGAGTTACGCCCCCTCCCTGCTAGATCAGCTCGATTTCAAGAACCCGGGAAAAATCCGGGATTTCTTGAAATCGGGATTTGGCCGGGAAAGCCACATAAAAACGTGACTTTCCCGGCCAAAACGGGAGGCTTGACAGATATACATTAGGGATTTCTGGAGATTGGTACATGAACAGATGCAGCACATCCTAGGATCCCAGGTCGCATTCATGCTCATTTCCTTTTTCACCTTACTAACCCTGCACCCTCTGTAAATATAAAACTGTAGTATGTTACATGCTGAATGCCACTAAGACCTTAATCCCCACGTATTGGAAGGCCACTGCTGTGTCTAGTATTTGGGAATGGCTCAGACAGGTAACATACATCTGTGAGAGGAATATTCATATTACATATTAAGAATAGCCGCCTGACCCAGTTCACTAGAATGTGTAGATGTTTGCAATATATTGAAGTATGTGACGACCGTACTGTACTTTTTGTGCTCTGTGTGATCCTCTGTCTCTGTAGTTGAGGAATGATTTGTCTCTGGAAGGTAAGAGTGAACTTACCAGACCTTCTTCATGCCTACTGTATTTTATTGTTTGGATACAAGTGATCATGTTTTAAAGGAGATTGACCCCACACTGACCCTGTAAATGTGCCATCATCCCAACAAATATAGATAAAGGGGAAGACTGAACTTCAAAAAGGTCCTACTATTGCATTTGTCATGCCATTAGTAGGTCAAAGGGATTTTTTAGGCATCGAGGTGGTTAACAATAGTACATATACGTAGTAAATGATAAAAAAGTCAGTTTTTTTCAAGTCCTTGATCGTACATCAACGTTCACACACGTGAATCTTGTAAGTAAGTGTTTTCTGTCTCAACGCGTTTCGCGATGAGTTCGCTTCATCAGGAGATTGTAGCATAAACACAATTTCAAAGACGGGGGGGGGGGGGGG
>CM070039.1:56384160-56395318 GCA_036250615.1 Ptychadena robeensis
CGTCCCCAGAGCTCCCCCAGTGACCTTAGACTGTCCCCCATGGCTGCCCCCCCATCGCCCCTGTGGCTGTCCGGGCGCCCGATACCGACCCTGTGGATTTGACCGATTTTTCTTCTTGGCGGGACTTTGCTAGACATATTTCTACCAGCCAGGACTTTCGCTCGCTTGTTCAAGCGGCAGAAGATGCCTGTCGGTCCGAGATAATCTATTGCGCACGGACTTTCGCTATTTGTCTGATCGGGTTGGAGCCGGCATCCTCCCCACCACTGTCTCCTGGGGCCCCCCTGCCTACCCCATCTGCTTCCCCGGCCTCACAGGCCTCAGACCTCTGTCCACCTGACTGGCTGGGGCCTACTGCCGTGGTGGCTGAGTTCTCCCCTGCCTCCCCTGCCTCACAGGTTCCTGACCCCAGCCCACCCGCCTGCAGGAAGCTCCCTATGCCTTCGTCGGCTCCCCATGTTGTCCCTCCTGTTCTACGGACCCCTGTCCCCTGTGCCTCCATCCCCAGAGCTCCCCCAGTGACCTTAGACTGTCCCCCATGGCTGCCCCACCATCCCCCCAGTGCCCCTGTGGCTGTCCGGGCGCCCGATACCGACCCTATTTTTCTTCTTGGCGGGACTTTGCTAGACATATTCCTACCAGGCAGGACTTTCGCTCACTTGTTTAAGAGGTAAAAGATGCCTGTCGGTCCGAGATTAATCTATTGCGCTATACTTTCACCATTTGCCTGATCGGGTTGATGGTCTAGATCATGGGGCTCAGGCCTTAAAGGCTGAAATCCATTCTCTACATGTGCAGTGCACTCTTATGTGCTTCAAGCCCTTTTTAATAATATTCTGGGTCACCCTTCTACCACTGCCATAAAGTTGGATCGTGCACACCAGGCCCTGCGCCCCAGGGGCCCCCCCTCCCATCCCCGGGATGTAGTTTGCTGTGTTTATCACTTCATCACTAAGGAAGACATCATGCGTAAAGCACGGCCCATG
The DNA here is from genome assembly GCA_036250615.1 of Ptychadena robeensis. Lineage (NCBI taxonomy): Eukaryota > Metazoa > Chordata > Amphibia > Anura > Ptychadenidae > Ptychadena > Ptychadena robeensis. Next base: position 56,385,147 of record CM070039.1, read on the forward strand.
CAGAACCTTGAGTTTCATGGCGCTCCTGTACAGCTGTTTCCTGATCTTTCCAAATACACGTTGCAGCAGTGCCGGGTCCTGAAGCCGCTGCTCACTCTCCTCCATGATGCTGACCTTCGCTACCATTGGGGGTTCCCTTTCAGCCTATCTGTTCATACTGGTGGAAGAACTTGCGTCTTCACTGGTCCAGAGGATGAACCTGGTTTTTGCCGTGATGTGGGGATACCTGTCCCAGCTTTACCTGATTGGCCTCCTCTGTGGATTACCCTACCTCAGCCCTTGCTGCTTTGGACATGCCCTGGCCCTTCCCTCATCGCCATCTATGGACTCGCTCATCCCGGCCTGGCGGCATTGTCCTCGACGGAACCTTGGCCTTCGTTTTTTTGTTTTCTGTTATTTTTTGATTGTCTGCGTTGCCATGACACTGATGGACTGCAGGGATAATGTTATTTTTATTGCTGCTGTTATTGCTATGTTTATTTTTATGCCTTTTTGCTCTGCCCATGTGTCTCTCTTTTTCTTATGGAGCTCATAGCTTTGGTTTAGTTTCTTATGGCGGGCCATCTGGTATGCCTGGTTTGCTTTCCTGGTGTTCGTGTGAGCCACATTCCCCCCTGGAGGTTCCGGCGTGTCCCCCCTGTCCTGCCTGTCATGCTCCCCTGCGGGGAGCCCCAAATTCGGCTCAGCTCCCTTTTCTTCGGTCGGTGTACCGGCGTTTGTTTGCCTCTCCCCATCGGTACTTGGTGGTTGGTGGTGACTTTAATATCCTGTTTTCCCCGTCGTGGGATAGGCTGGCGGTCTCCTCTTACCTCCCCCGTCCCGTGGATCACTTGTCAAGGGCCTTTCGTCAACTGTCTCGGAGACATGCGCTCTTTGACACCTGGTGGGTCCATCACCCTGGTGACCGGACCTTTAATTTCTACTCCCATCGTCCTGCTGCTGTGTGGTCCTCTGTTAGTTCGGCACTGCCCTGTTTCATCGGCTCAGGTATTAGCGTTATTTTTCTTTTCCCTCATCTACCATGGTTAAGCTGATTTCGCTGAATGTCATGGGGCTGCACTCCAATACAAAGCGGCACCTGACCTTGAGGGAACTCAGATGCTCTGGGGCGGATGTGGTGTTACTGCAGGAGATGCATTTTGACCAAGGGGGATCCTTCCAATTTGCCCACCGCTACTTCCCTCATGCTTATCAGGCATCCTCATCCCGTAAGCGGGCTGGGGTGGCTATCCTGTTTAAAGCTCATACCCCTTTCCAACTAGAGGACTCCTATGGTGATCCGGATGGTCGTTACCTGATACTTCATAGCACCTGGCAGGGTCTTGACATAAAATTTTGCAACATCTATGCCCCAAATTCGGCTCAGCTCCCTTTTCTTCGGTCGGTGTACCGGCGTTTGTTTGCCTCTCCTTATCGGTACTTGGTGGTTGGTGGTGACTTTAATATCCAGTTTTCCCCGTCGTGGGATAGGCTGGCGGTCTCCTCTTCCCTCCCCCGTCCCGTGGATCACTTATCAAGGGCCTTTCGTCAACTGTCTCGGAGACATGCACTCTTTGACACCTGGCGGGTCCATCACCCTGGTGACGGGACCTTTACTTTCTACTCCCATCCCCATAAAACGCATTCTCGGTTGGATTATTTCTTTGTCAATAACCCGACCCTGCACTCCTGCTCCTCTTCCTCTATCCTTCCAATTCCCTGGTCCGACCATGCCCCGATTATGCTGTCACTGGACCTTCGGTCCCCTTACCTCAGGAAGTGTCATTGGCAGTTGAATGACTTTCTCCTTAAACATGCCCCTTCTGTTCAGCAGTTAAAGACTTCCCTCCGCCACTATTTTGGAAAATGTGTCCCCTGAGGTTTATTCTTCTACAGTGTGGGAGGCCCATAAGGCAGTGTTTCGAGGCCAATGCATAGCCATCTCCTCGGCTCTGAAACGGGATTCGGAGGCGAAGCGTCTGCGCCTGGAGGCGGACCTTCAGCACCTTGAGACAAGGCTGGCCCTTCGGCGCCTTGAGACGAGGCTGGCCCTTCGGCATTCGTTGTCCATGCTGCGGTGCATAGTCTGCCTTCGCTCACAGCTGCGGGCCTTGGCTTTGGGTCGGGTTGAGCGCTCCCTCCTTCGTGTCCGCCAACTGAATTATGACAAGGGCAACAAGGCCCACACGCTACTGGCTAATAAGCTTCGGGAGCAGACTTATTGTTCTTCTCCCCAGCAGGTACTTGACGCGGGGGGATTGCTCAATCCCATCCTGACAAGATTTCCCAGCTCTTTCATGACTACTATTTCACTCTGTATAATAATCCGTACATCCCTCATTGCCCCCCCCCCCTCCCCTGCCCTGACGGATCGCATGCACCAGTTCCTCTCCTCGGGTGGTATGCCCCGTCTGTCCCCCGAGGCCTGCTTAGAACTAAATGCCCCTATTGCTGAGCAGGAGATCCTTGACACTATTAAGACGCTCCCTTGGCGTAAGGCCCCGGGTCCTAATGGTCTGCCCTACTCCTATTATAAGACGTTTTTCCCCATTCTGGTTCCCCATATGGTGGCTTTGTTTAATGGCTTCCTGTCCGACCTGCCTATCCCCCGCGATATGCAACAGTCCTTTATTACTGTAATCCCCAAACCTGGTAAGGACCATTCTCACTGCGCCAACTAGCGCCTGACAGCTCTCCTTAATTCGGATTAAAAAATTCTTCACTAAACTGCTGTCTCTGCGGCTGACCCAGTTCCTTCCCGACATCATTCATAAGGATCAGGTGGGTTTCATGCCCTTCCGCCAAACTGGGGATAATACCAGACGTGCGGTTGAGGCCCTTTTGTTGAGCTTAGACGCGGAGAAGGCCTTTGACAGACTCAGCTGGCCCTTTTTGTTTTCTGTTCTCAAGCATGTGGGTATTCACGGCCCCTTCCTGCAGGCCTTGTCCCATCTTTACTCCAATCTGTCGGCTCTGGTCCGTACACCGTTTGCCTCCTCTCTGACCTTCCCCATATCTAACAGGACCCGTCAGGGTTATCCTCTGCCCCCTTTGCTTTTCGCCCTTTGTATTGAGCCCCTGGCCTGCCACATTTGGAAATCCCCTGATTTGCATGGTATTCCGGTACGGAATCAGGAATTTAAAGTGTCTCTGTCTGCAGATGATGTGCTTCTGTCCATTACCCAGTCGCTTGTCTCCCTCCCTGTTCTTCATGCCCTGACGGATCACTTTGGTCTTCTCTCTGGCTACAAAATCAATCGTTCAGAGTCGGAGGCTCTCACCCTAATCTTCCGGCTCCTACTCACTTCCTGGCCCATCTCACTTCGGTCTTCCCTTACTCCTGGTCTACCACCTCCATCAAGTATCCGGGCGTTCATCTTACACCTACCTATGCTTACCTCTATAAGGCTAATTTTTCCCCCCTCTTTCAGGATATCCGGGCCCTCCTGCTGCGCTGGAAGACCCTCCCCATATCATTTTTTGGGCACATAGCGTCTGTAAAGATGTCGATTCTCCATAAATAGCTGTACCTTTTTGAGACCCTGCCGGTTCCTGTCCCCTCTCCTGACCTTTGGAAGCTCCAGAATGACCTGCTTAACTTTGTGTGGCATTACGGGCATCATAGGATCTCACGCTCGGTCCTCTATGCTCCAAAATCACAGGGGGGGCTTGCCTTCCCTAATCTTCTTAAATATTACCTAGCTACGCATCTCAGGGCGCTTGCATCCTGGACTTCCTTGAAGTACTTTAATAGATGGACCGAGCTGTAAAACCTGTGGCTGCCCCGCTCTTCCTCCCTGTTTTCTATTAATTTTACTGTTGCCATTTGGCGGCGGACGAGGGATTGGTTTCAGTTACGTGCTCCGGCCTCTCTCCTAACGTCCTTTTTGTTTACGCCTGCCATTCCGGACAGTCTGACAGCGCCTATGTCCTCTCCCTGGTCCTCTAAGCGATTGTTAAATTTTGGGAATCTGATTGATGCTTTCACCAAGAAGCTGCGCCCCTTTGGTGAGCTGATGAAGAAATTTGGGCTTCCCAGGGGGGCTTTCTACGGTTATCTCCAGACACTTCGCTCTTACCTTCGCATCCCATTTGACCATCTTTTCTCCGTTGACCCATTTTGAGCGCCTTTGTTTGGGTGGTTATTCTCAAAAGGGTCTTTTGTCTGCTATTTATGGGATATTGGTGGCCTTTACACCTGACCCGGACCCCAAGTTTGGGTACATGCTGCGATGGGAGCGGGTGTGGAGATTCCCTATGAGTCCTGGCAACGCATTTGGAGGAATGCGGGTAAGAGCTCGCTGTGTACTCTATACAAGGAAAATATTTACAAGATCTTGTTTCACTGGTATCTGACCCCTGATGTGTTGCACTCTATTTACCCTCAGACATCCGACTGTTGCTGGCGGTGTGACGTGGAGGTGGGATCTTTGTTTCATATTTTTTGGCAATGCACCTTAATTGCCCCATACTGGCGCTCAGTGGGTGACCTGCTCGAAAAGGTGGCGGAGACGTATGTCCCTATGATCCCCTTACCTTTTTGCTGGGTCTGCCCCCCCCCCCCCATGCCAGCAGCAGCCGCGCCTAGGCGCCTGCTGTCTCATATTTTGACGGCGGCTCGGTGTCTGATTGCGGTTAAGTGGAAGTCTACTGCTCCCCCTTCCTATACGGAGCTGCTAGCCCGGATCCATGATGTTCGCCTGATGGAGCGCATGTCGGCCTCCATCAATGATTATATGGAACGGTTTAATGCTAGGGGGCTGTGATGTCCCTCCCTCCCCCCCCCCCCCCCCCCCATTTTTTTTCCGTTGCTCTGCCCTCTGGGGTTTCAGGAGTGGACCGGCCTGGGGTGGAGGGTCTTTGCCGGCAATTCTCTTTTTTCTTTTTTATTTCCTTCTCTTCCTCTTTTTCTCTAGTTTTCTATCTTGTCTCTGATTTCCTTCTTTTTCTTCTCGGGGGAGACCCCCCTATGTTATAACGGTTCATTGACTGTGATTTGTATTTTTATATGCCACTCTTGCTTGTCTTAGCATACGCTCAAATTATCCATGCTATTTTGGGGCGGGGGATGGGGTTGGGGGTGCGATCCCGTGTGGCCCTCCCCTTTCCTCCTTCCTTGTGTTATTTTTAGTTGCACTATTGTGTTGCTTTAATTTTTCTGATTTGTGCTGGAATTTTGGCCAATTTCTCTTGTATCATTTGCTCTTCATATGTTCTCTTCTCCCCCCTTTTTTGTATTTAAGGTTTTTCTGTGATGTTCCTGTTATGTTTTATTTTCTTTTTTCTCTTATGTCTGTAATGTTTTATTTTTGTTGCAAAATTCTTTAAATAAACAGTTATACAAAAAAAAGAAGGGGACAATGATTGGCACAGAGGGATCAGAAGACATCCCACTGAAAATAAGTCCTAGGGCATATTTTGTCATTTCAAAAAATATAAGACAGTGCCTTATCATAGGGGAAACATGATAGAAGAAACATCTGGAATAGTGACTACTGTGATATTGTTAAATTTCTTTGTAAAATAATTATTAAAATGTAATATTCTTTGCAGGTAATTAATGCTGAGGTTGAGATAAGCTATGTATTGTTGTAACTAGATGTATTTAGTTAATAAAAGAAACGCAAATGTTCAATAAAAGAAACTAGTTTTTTTATTGGTTGTAGACAACATTGTTATGTATAAAAAAGCATACTGCAAATCAAGACATATGGTATGGATAGTCAAGTAAAGTCTCACGTCCCCAAAAATCTTTATGTATATGCCCAATTTTTGCAAACCATACTCGGCTATAACCTTTGTCACTTTAGTGTGTAAAACCACAAGGTAGCTGCATTCCAAAAATGTTTTGTCAAAGCGCAACTTGACCAAAACAGGAATATATTTGGAGTTTCTGCTAAACATTAATGTTTTCATTACTTAAAGCGGACCTACCACATTGTAGGTCACTTTGCACTATCGGCATCAGGCTGCCAATAGATAGGGCTATATCACTGTCACAGATAAATAACAAAATCTTAAAGCAAGAGAGACGAGTTTTTCCCCGAGGTTAAGCACCTCCCATGCTGGTGACCTGTAGCCTGGGCTTCATCTTGTCATAGCTGAAAGGGCTGCTCGGGAAGGAATCATCTCCCACTGTCTCTGCAGCCCACAAACTCTCTGCCTAGTCCTCTGTTGATGTCACTGTCACAAGCCGCGTCTGCAGCTCTCCTCTTGTCAGCAGAAAAGAAAGTGAAAATCCCCCTCCCTCTCCCCTTCTCTGTACTCGGCCATTCATTTGTGCTTGCTGAGCTGTCAAGAGTGTCGGGGTCTTTCGTAATAAGCACGCCTAGGAGGCTATAACGAACACGTGGATGCATGTGAGTGCAGAGCACAGATTGAGATGGTGGTAAGGGGATGAAGTTAAACCAAGTGACATGTCGCACATGGGAGGTGTTCTGATCAGTGCAGTGCTCCAAATCCATCCTGTGTGTCCTTCACACCATCACCTCCTATCTACCTAACCTCAACCTCAGCCAAATACCTGTGTTGCCCCCCAAATCCATGTCACCGCCCCCCATATCAACATCACCCATGCACTCCACTGAACACCTCCCTTCTCCATTATCTCCCCATTCATCTTTATCATATCCATCCTCTCCTTCTCTTTGTGCTTTTCCCCTGTCACCTAGTGTCATCTTCATCCTATCTTTCACAATCAATTGCCATCCCTTGTTGGGATTGGTAACATTATGTCTGTCAGGGGGTAGGGGCACCTTAGTAATGTCCAACAGAAGTGGGCGGAAAGTGCTTCAGTGCCAGTAGTCCAGTACTTATAAGATGGTGTTCCTTAATAGGGAATGAGGAAGTGAAGATTGTAAGTAACCTTTTTTTTCTCTGTGTAAGCAGTTTTCACAGTATGTATACTGGCTGACAGGTGTGTAATATGTCCATGTAATGTATGTGGGGGATTTTTTATTGAGTTTACAACCGCTTTAAGAAATCATACATCAAAGTTCCATTAAGGGAGTGTTTCCACAACATTTTCTTACTGGCTTTGCTGCTTGAAACCTGAATCCTCAACATATGTACCAATTTTTTTCCATTCCATTCTGTAAGTTCACTGTGTGAAAGCAAAATCTGGGCATACACAGGTTGATTTTGTAGGTTGATATTCATGAAGTTCTTTTCTGGGTATTTGTGTCATGTAAATCTGCATGGGTATGCCGATTTTTATGTAAACATTATTGGGGTGATGCGAATATTGCGAAAATCGTCACTTTTGAAAATTCACACACATTTGCACCATGTTAAACATATATTGCAATAAAAAAAAACCGAATATTGCTAAATGGGAATATTTTCCGAATGTTTTCCATGCCACGAATACGAATGTTGCCTATGCCGCTCATCACTAGTGACCACCACTGGAATGGCCGTAAATGGGCACGTCTATGTGTGTCTTTAGAAGTTTCAGCAATTAACTGTGTAACAAAACTATTAAAATATATCTAAACCATGTTATGTGCAATCTAAACTGTTGCTCATATGAGCTTTAAAAACACTGTTGAACTTGTCAACCTTTCCTATGCCAACTTTACAACAAACATTATCTATCTTTTCTTTCAGAGTACTCAGACATTTAGTGCGTTCATGCGTCTCTCCATTCTTTGCAGCTCCTGTTTACATATGTTTAAATTGAGGGCAACTTAAGTATGTGAGCGGTGCATGCCAAATAGGCATTCGGGATCTGTAAAAAAATGGTAAAATAAGAGATGGAAGGAAGCTTAATTTTAACAATGATGCTGAAAAGTGTATAGCAAAATTGGTTCATGGGATCTACTGGAGTATTTGCACAAAGCACTGTTACACCAGAGTAGTCTGGCTTGCAGTACAATAGGTCTATGCAGAAAACCACCCTCCACGTTACATAACCCTGTGCAAACTGCATAGCATCATCTATCGCCGGGGTACTCAATAGGTGGACCCCGGTCTGGATCCAGACCCAAATAGGGTCACATGTGGACCGGCAGCTGCAGCTCATTCCTCCCCTCCTTCCTACTCAAAGCCAATGCTTTGAAGGGAAGGAGAGAAGCTAGAGTCTGTGTTGTAGCAGATACGTCCTCCCAGCCAATCAAAACGCAGGCAGGACACACCCTCTTTCACTCTAGCTAAGGCTAAATTAACCTGTGTGAGACTAACTTTAAACATGCATAGCACAAAAACCATAGTACAATCATGAAACTTTCAGGGTCAGTAATGCATACCTTTTACTACATACACCCCGAGTTTCATACATACTGCATACATGTTTTCATACTGCTGCATACATGCTTTCACTTATCCTATTTTGAACTCCTAAATCTATGAACCCCTGCACGGTAGAACCTTGAAATTTTTGGGGTTACCAGTTAGCCCCTGAGACTACATACATTCAAATTTTCAGGTCCTTGAGCACAATTCTTCCTACTAAAAAGCCCCCTATAATATATTGCTTGGATGAAGTCTCATTTTTAAGATTGCCAATTTTTTTCAGTTTTTATTGTTAAACGCAGGGCCTTTTTTACTGATAAGCAGTTGAAGCCATTGCTTAGGGCGCCACATTAAAAGGGGGCACCAAAATGGCAAGAAACGGGCCTGGTTGAGCATTTGATAGCTCCTTCCCCTCGCCCCAGGCGCCCCTCTTCTCTCTCTCTCTTCCTTCTGCTCTGTGTCTCTGGCCCTCAGTCCCCTGCCTGTGCACATCGGCACCACCTCTCCAACCACCCCATTGGCTCCATCCTCTTTGATTTACCTTTTACGTTTACCATTAGCAAGGGGAGGCAGCCGGGTGCGTCCATTGGTGGAGCGGCTCCCGCGCCCCGCCCGGCCTTCATCCCAGGCTGCAGCATCCACATGGATGAGAAGCAATAAGAGGAGCACTTTGTACATGGCATAGCCTGGGAAGTCTAACAATTCCAAGAAAACTTTCTTTGTCTCCTCTGTTAGCGGACTCTAGGCTGCTGGGCACCCAGCGGGTCCCATCTGATCTCAGGAAGGAAACTTGAAATAACAGCCAGCCAGTAGCAGCAGTAGTGGTGTGTGATCGCTTCTCTGCCTTTTGGCTAAGATCAAGTGTAGTATCTTCCCTTGCTCTTAGGAGTGTCTAGGCTTCAGTGCTAGGACGGGAGAGAATCACGAGATCTATCCAAGCCATTTGGACCTGCTTGGGGTACCCTCTTCTCGGCCTTGCACTTGTGCTTGCTGCTATTTGGTTGAGGCTTAGTCCCCTTCAGGAACGAGATTGCGGTCTTCCCTTACCCCTCTTGCTCCACTGCTTCGGCAGTGCTAGCTCAACGGTCCTTTTAAGGACTGAACAGGACTTTCAAGCAGAACCGGGAGAAGCCGACGCCAAGCCTTCCAGCCCAGCCGAAGCGGATCCCCTACCGGACAAGACACCCGAAGACCAGGCGACCCCAGGAGCCGAGGAACCCCCCGAACATTTGGACCCCTGAAGCTTTGGACCTCCCCGGATTCCAGTGCGGAACCTGAAAAAGACAAACCCACCGAAAATGACGAAGAAGAGCAACAAGAAGCAGGGAAACTTTGCCGCCCAAGCTCAGAAGGCGACATCCACGGCCCCAGCCGCTGACCCCATGGCCGCGGTACCCCGGTTTCCTGACGGGGTTCCTACCCTGGAACCTTGGATGAAGCAGACTGTTGTCCTGAGGCTACGAGAGGTGGACGGAAAGGTGCCCCAGATGACACCGGATGTGTTTGGGAAGATGGTCATACTGGCCAAGGCTTCAGCAAGGCGGAGACCCTGTCCATGCAGACCTTTATGAGAGGTATTTTCTATATTACCTTTGTCTCATTACAGGTCTGCAAGAGATTTTGGCAAGCTGTGAGATCGCCCCCCCCAGAATCGCCGTTACGAAGGTTCGTAGCCAACTCCCCCATCCAGCGGGAGATAAGGCGGGTCACGGTGTCGATGCGCAGCCCCCACGTTTCCGGAAAGGATATCACCACTTTCCTCCAGAGGTACTGTACCGTGGAGCGGGAACCCACCCGTATACTTGACGGCAACGGCTTCTGGACCGGTAAGTGGGCCTTCTTTTGTAAGTTGAGGAGGTCTCCCTCCGGGGAGACCGAGCACCTCCCTCCAGTATTCACCTTGGGATCCTCTCCCGGAATTTTGTATTACGAGGACCTCCCCCGTACCTGCCGTAGGTGCG
>CM070039.1:56412259-56427613 GCA_036250615.1 Ptychadena robeensis
ACTGTCAGAAGGAATAGCAATGTTGTTACTCACTGTTAAAAGGAATGGCAATCGGACGGCACTAACAGGTAAATGTTGGGGGCCAGGTTGATAAGCCAGTGAAGCAGAAGGGCAAAGTAGTCCACTTCACTGGCTCTGCTGCAGGGGGGGGGGTTAAGAGTGCTGCAAGGACATAGGGTAAAAAATGTAAATGGGTGTTAAAACCTAGCTCTAACAGGAAGAGCCAGACAGGAGGTGCTAGAGAACCAAATATGGCTTGGGAGCCCCACTTTGCTGACCCCTGCCCTAGGTGATGAGTAGAGATTGTAGATTTGTTTTTGAAAATTCAACCAGTTCAGATTTGTGAGTTGTTTGTAAAGCCCCTGAGCAAGATATGTTTACTAAACTTGCTGGAGATGTAGAGAAGGGTTTAGGATATACTACAAAAAAGAATGTGTTGCTCTAACACAAAGAGTTTTTACATAAATTAAGTTCAAAGTCAAGTTAAAATATCAAAAGTTAAAAATTTTAGGTTCAATTTGAACCCAATTTATACACAATTTGACATGTTAAAGCACCACTTATTGTTTTCAAATGTTTCCCCAACCTTTCTTTACAACTCCAGCAATTTTTGTGAGGATACCATTTTCAGGGGCTTTGCAATTAGCTGACAAAGTTAGCTAGCACCATGCGAATTTTGCACATGCAAAAAATTCAAATAACATTTAAAAATGGCGATGTTCGCATGCGAAATAGCGGCACGACAAATCAAAACCAAAGTTATTTTTTAAGTTGAAATTTCGATTTAAGTCGAAATATCAGGCTGACTTTTGACTTTTTGGGCGAAAAGTCAAAATGACCCCATCAAAATTCAACTATGCGAATTTTCAGCGAAAAAGTCGAAATTGCTACTTAAAAATTCCCACTGCGATTTTTTCGACCATCCCTAATGATGAATTTGCTTCATGCGCACACCATGAGACTAAAATTGAGGAAATTGAAGGAAGAACAGAGACTAGCATGTGAAGTGCTGATCACTAATTTGCTATACAAGGGTCAGCTTGAGCAGCTAAACCCTAAGAACCCAAGAACCCACTACTATAATGATCACAATGGTTCATCGTTCACAAATTTATAATATTTTTTATGTTTACATCATTATTGTTTAATAAGTTATAATGTTTTAAATATTTTATACATAGTTTTATAATTTAGAACTGTAACTATAGGAGATCGGTAGGATGGAATACAGGTGCAGATTGGGGATATAGACCACAGAGTGCTTTGGACAAGAAGGATGAAAAGGGGTAATCCCTTATTGACCGTATGAGCCTTTTAAAGACAGGATGCAACACTAAGGGGGAAAGACCCACTTTAAACATAGAGAATCCCAGCCCTGGTGATGAAAGTATTTATTTGATAAGCAGAACCGGACTCCAGAACTGCATCTAGAGCAAAAATACAACTACAGGACATCAACAAATCCAAAAAATACTTTGGAGATTTGAGAGATTTGACTTCAGTTGCATGCCATTCTTGTATGATTCTTTATACTGAAATATGTCTCTCTACCAGGGACCTGAGAAGGGCAAACTGAGACCAAAAACGTCTACATGGTAGAAGAAAGAGTTAAGGCTATGTTTCCACATCCGTCGGGACCCCCTCCGCTAAGTGTATTGCTTGGTGGGGGTCCCGACGGAGAACATAAACTTTACCTGGTTGGCAGATGCTGTGTTTAGACATCCGCAGATGCAGAGGCTCAACGTACTCCACTACGTTCAGCCTTCGGTGGAAGTACTCGGCGCTGTGAAGACTATGAACCTATCCGCCGAGTAGGTAAGTGAATGTGCTCCGTTGGGACCTCCTGCCAAGCAATACGCCCCAAGACCTCTGGCATCTGTATTCTCCGTGGAAAGGGGTGGAGCTGTCATAGCAGAGGATACATCAGCTGGCAGCATAGAAGCAGGAAGAGTTTATGGAGCAGTTCGTAAGAGCAGAACTGTGCTAGTAAACCCCCATTCCCTATCCCTGTCTATAGTCTTCTTATATCACCATTAGAAGCAGCAAGAACTTCTTTACAAGTATGATCAACAAAGCAGAGTCTCCTATTACAGGGGAGTCCATGTAAACCCTGGACATGCTGTCAGAGATCAGCGTAAGTAGAGAAAAGAGGCTATTTAGGATTTATGTGTGTGTATTGCCATAAAGTATTTTACAGATACTTTTTTTTACCTGTAAGAAATTTAAAATCTTGGATTAAAAGAACATACTTTAATTGTCGGTACAGATCTGTTATTGCTGAACCTTATCTCCACTCTTACATGCATGTTATTTTCATTGAAATAAATATTTAAAAAGACATCAGCTTATGTATTTTACTATTCTTAGTATATTTGAATATATCAAACAATTATGACAATGAATACCTAAAATCATATATTAAATCCAACAGACTTTAAAAATAACTCATCCTGAAGAAGTGGTCTATGTAGACCACAAAACGCCTCAATGAAGAAATGAGGTTTCAGACCTCAACTAATTACTTCAAACCATTACCTGTTTCCCTATTGCAAAGGTTTTGTACCTGGGCAGGTGAAAGACAGAAGGATCTGGCAGACACTGGACAGGTGCAAGAGATGTCCTCTGACAGAGTCAAAGGCTAGGGGACTTTAACGACCACGTGGTTAAATAGCAAACAAACAAAACAAAATGATACCATAGTGTGTACAAAAATTTTCATTTTAGTTTCAAAACAATATATAACATAGTCCATAAATGATCATAGGATCACAAAAGAGCGCTTGATACAGTCCAACAAAAGGGAGAAAGCGATATACTGTCCTTGAGTCACCCTGAGCGCGTCCATGCACCCATCCAGGGTCAGCGGCTGAGCCCAGAAGCTGTTCACAAAAAGAAGTTGACGTACGTTTCGTCAACTTCTTCTGTACTGTAGTACTGTACAGCACTGACTTCTAGGACGCAGACGGAACAACACCTCATTCTACTTAACAATCCATACGGACCATACCTTTGACTTAGGACTTTTACTGCTTTACTATTTATGGGTATCCCACTGCTGTGGGGTGCGATATTCGGTCTATGCAGATGGGCTCCCCACTTCTTGGCTTAGCTCCGTTTCTGGTTTTATTTTTGATGTGAACCCTGATACAGTGCATCATTATGGTATATGTCCCCCCATTCACCCCCTGAAGAAGTTGACAAAACGTACGTCGGGGTGTCTTTTTGTGAACAGCTTGGACGCGCTCAGGGTGACTCAAGGACAATATATCGCTTTATCCCTTTTGTTGGACTGTATCAAGCGCTCTTTTGTGATCCTATGATCATTTATGGACTATGTTATATATTGTTTTGAAACTAAAATGACATTTTTTGTACATACTATGGTATCATTTTGTTTTGTTTGTTTGCTATTTAACCACGTGGCTGTTAAAGTCCCCTAGCCTTTGACTCTGTCAGAGGACATCTCTTGCTCCTGTCCGGTGTCTGCCAGATCCTTCTGTCTTTCACCTGCCCAGGTACAAAACCTTTGCTATATATTTTTGGGATGTTGGTCATTTTAGGTAGAAGGGAAATATAAAATTTCTATCTGTTTCCCTATTGGTCATACTGTAAGACCGCCTGCTGTCTGTGTGTATAAATAAACAAGGCCAGCTATCTAGAGGCAGGCAGCATACTGACCCAACCGAAGAACGACGATGTGACGTTATTTCTGACGGACTGCGCATCACCACCACCACAAGGTCTTCCCGATTGATCGTTTGGATTTGCGTAATTGGCCGCGAAGACAAGAGATGGTAGAAATTGCGATAACAGATAGTGAGCCTTAGTTAGGAGGTCCAATTTTCACAGTTTTCAGTAGAATTCAAAGGGGGCATATTTTATTTCAGGCAGCAAAAGGCTGGCTTAGAGGTAAGATCCTACTTCTTTATTCTCATATTTGAGAAAGTTTTTGCTGCCTGTGAATTAATTTGTGCTCTCTAAGCACAAATTAGAGTTTGTAAGGTGATCTAGCAGGCAGGCAGAGGTGACCAACAGTATACTGAGAATTAGAATTATTGTTTTTGTTCTTTGTGTTCGTTTTATGTCTGTCCACTAAGTGGTGTTTGTTTTAAAATTGTGTATCTGTGGGTCTCATCCTTGAGCAAATCTTTTGGTTTAGGAGGATTATATTGCTTTTTATTGTTACAAAGTTTCAGTTTGGAGGTTAGGTAGCAGATCTAAATTGCAAACCAAGGTAAAGTTTTTTTGCAATTTAAACTACCCTGCCTTTTGTGATTGTGGGCCCAAGTTTTTGACCCTTGTTGAGTGTTGAACAGCCTACGCCATTTTGAACAGCCTACGCCATTTTGTTTAGACCAGTGGTCCGCAAACAGTACAGATATTTCAGAACTACATAGCACTTGTCTTTAGAGGGAAGCAGCTGTTTGGCTATGTCCCCACTTGGGTGATCTCCCACGATTTTAACCGCGACGCGGTGATCGCCCTTATGTATTGAAAGAGGCTAATCCCTTCTGCGGTGAGTGTGCATGATCTGAAACGCGTCTCACTGCGTTTTCCATCGCGGAGTGGCTGATCACCCAAGATCAAGCCCAAAGAGGTCACTGGATGCGTTTAAAAACCTGGTTGGTAAAAAAAAAAATTTGTTTTTAAATGCCTCCATTCATTCTCAATGGGTGCCATCAGGGGTTGAGCGGGATCTTCGTGCCGCAATTATGATCACAAGAGACAGCGGGAGATCAGCAAAGTGGGGACCTAGCCTTTGTACACTTTGGGCAGCTGGCTGGACCTGAACAATGTTTGGTGTTATCTGTCCTCTATACATAGAATATGAGGAACTACTCATGACCCAATAATTACATATGATTACAGGATGTTGTACATAACCTTTTAAGTGAGCTACTCAAAAGAGTACCAGGAGATGGTATTTGGTACTCTCCCCATATGTAGCGTGGTTTGAAAGTGATGTCTCCCTCACTGTCCTCTTCAACAGTGCTTTTCTCTTGTCAGATTTTAGTGTTACATGTGCCTACATGGTTTCTTTTTGAACATTTTCTTAATGTTTGTTATACCTCTCTGCTGTTCCCTACAGGCTATTGACTGCTTCCTCTTCCGGGATAGGGGGTTTTCTTAAGGAAGAGACCATTACTTTTGATATTCTGTGATAACATTGTCCTTTCGTGTGGGTGAAGGAAGAGTGTTGCATAGTGTATAACATAAGGTTATTTGTTAACTAAATGTTTCCCTTTTTATTCTACTGCTCGTTTTTCTGCTCTTTCTCTTTTTATTCTCCTATCCTTTATTCTCCCTATTTCTCTCACTCTCCCTCTTTCTCCCGTTTAAACCACTTGTGCTTACCCACTCTTTTCCTCTGTCTAATGGCCCCCATACATGCACAGATATTAGCGGCCGACAGATTAAAAACGATAAATTTTTAGATCGGTCGACTGAAAATTGGTGCATGCCCACATGGTCCGATCAATTAAATTTGATCGTAATTGTGAAAAAATTGATCAAAACATGATCGGACATGTCGGAAAATTTTGATCGGTTGAGTACAAATTGAGTACAAATTCCGATAAAAAAAAAACGATCAAAAAAAAAATCGATCAAAAATTGGTTATTCCATGTGGAGTATATTCTATTTTCCATCAATCAATCTCCAATTGTACGGTTGAAAATAATTGATCGTTTTTAGTCTGTCGGACACTAAAATCCGTGTATGTATGGGGGGGGGGACATAAAACTCCCACACTATTTACCTTGCTCTTGGCTAGCCCTCTTTATTCATTCTCAACCAACACATTCTCTGTAGGTTTGTTGTAAGGAGGAAAATTCCTTTTAGTTGCGACCAAAAGGGCTTTGTGTGCTGTGAATTCGGATTTTATAGGGAAAAAAACAGTGAACTGCTTAGCTGCTTGTGAGGAGAAAAAGTGGTCCGTGTGAGTTTTGTTATTTTTCTTCCCCTCGAGGTCGAGGTTTTGTTTACTTTCTTGATTTTGTCACCAGGTGTCCGTGGTTCATACCGGAAGCTTGGGGGACGGAACATGAGGAGGTGAACTGAGGGGTTTTCTCTGTTTCCATCTGTTTTTCTAGACACCCTCTCTCAAAACCTATTGGCTTGACTGAGAAAGGTTCAGCTATCTCTCCCTTGTTCTTACTTCTTTCCGCTCCCTCTCACCTGCTGTCATCACTACAGGCATTGGGGACTTTTATCCTGTGGTCAGGGCGCTGTTTTGAGCCATTTTAACACAAGGGATAAGTAAGGTGCCTGTGGTTCATACCTGTCCGGGTCTCTCGGGAATTGCTCCTTTTGTCTGAATGGAATACGGTGAATAGTGTCCGTGGTTTGTACTTGAAGCCCTAGGCTACTCAAACTACGAACAGGTAGGGAGCGGCAGTGGTCTACGCAGTGGACGTAGACACTATAGGTGGGCCATCTACTTGGAGAAAGCTTGAGTATTGGTGTAGAGAAATCTAAGGGACAGAAGGGTACCACTTCTGAATTCAGGATGGCACAGGAGCACTTGAAATCCACTATGAAATCCAATATGGAGGGGGGATTGTTAAGCCCCTCATGGATTGACACAAGTGGTCTGCAGGTTTAGAATGGACCATCCCTAAGGAAGGGATGTTTATGGTCTGGATCTGGGAAAAGTTTGTCCGTGAGTTCCACTCCAGACTCCAAACACATGGGTCATTAGAGAAGACCACATTGTGGGTGCAGTAATTGAAATCGAACATAATCATGTTCTCCTGTCCGGCCAAAACTGCAGAGAGCAATAATGATAAGGACGAGACAGAGCTGCAAACAGGTTTAAATTTGCTAGCAACTCAAGCCTCAGCTATTCTGCTCCACTGCCACCACCACCACCACATCCGAAATCCGCAGGGGGCAAGGAATTCTGTAAGCAACTGACAGACAAAATGCCCACTATGTATAGTGTTGTGTCCCCATTCCAGTTCATGACAGCGTTCCAGAGCCCAGATGAGGACACCTCTGTCTATTAGCAGAGGTTAAAACAATGGGTAACATATGCAGGGTTCGAACCAGGTCCAGATGCCCCAGATAACACCCAGCCAGTATGTAATGTTAAAGGCTAAATTTCTGGTGGACTTTAGTTGGACGGGCCTTGTCTTGGTAGGTTTACAGTTGTTCCATATTCCTTCCATTTCTGAATGATCGCTTGAACAGTGCTCCATGGGATGTTCAAGGCTTTGGAAATCTTTTTGTAGCCTAAGTCTGCTTTACATTTCTCAACAACTTTATCCCTGACCTGTCTGGTGTGTTCTTTGGACTGTGGACTTCATGGTGTTGTTGCTCCCAATATTCTCTTAGACAACCTCTGAGGCCGTCACAGAGCAGCTGTATTTGTACTGGCATTAGATTACACACAGGTGCACTTTATTTAGTCATTAGCACTCACCAGGCAATGTCTATGGGCAACTGACTGCACTCAGACCAAAGGGGGCTGAATAATTACGCACATCCCACTTTGCAGTTATTAATTTGTAAAAAATGTTTGGAAACATGTATGATTTTCGTTCCACTTCTAACGTTTACACAACTTTGCATGGGTCTTTCACGTGGAATTCCAATAAAATGAATTCATGTTTGTGGCTGTAATATGACAAAATGTGGAAAAAATTCACATTACTTTTGCAAGCCACTGTAAATTCTCAACAGAGAATAGTCGAGAATAGTAAAGGTGGCCCACCCAGGGTACTCAGCATTGCCTAAAGCTGAACCGCCCAAACAGAACTGGGAAAGGAAAATGATTTGAAAATTGGAACAATTTTATTGGATACCACATGTATTAAAGATAAATAAATAAAACATACATATAGATCAACCATCAGAGGGAAAAGGGCCCAACCAAGGTTCAGGGTCCTTAATTGTCCTGTATCTCCCAAAAACACTAAAAAGCACCATGCACAAGACACACATGCACATGAAATTTTTTTATAGTACAGATTCTTGTTTAAAACATCAAAGTAAGGCAGGGTGCAAGAAAGGGCACCACGCTGTTCCATAGGTGTCAATCACCTCATACCACCTAGCCCCTCTACGACTTTCGGCCTGGGTGTATGGCCTCATCAGGAGGGGATCGTAGAGGGAATTGGTGCTACAGGTATGGTTCTGCATAAATAAGTGGAGACAACAAATTGGGAGACATCCTGATGATTGTCAATACTTCAAAGCTGTTCAAATGTAGTTCAAAAAGCAAAGATGACAACACAATATGGTTCCATGTGTTATTAACAGTATGCTGTGGACAGACAGAGAGGACATAGCCAATAAATTAGATATACATCCACCCTTTAATGCAGTTAGCTCTATAAATATCATAAAGTATGCTCCATGTTTCTTGAGGAATTGCCATATCCTCTGTGCCTTATTGACACTTACAGGTCAACCAGTGACTCTTATGGAGACAAAGCCGCTGAACTGAAAGTTAGGTCAACACTCCGAAGCAGTCTGATCTCTATTAGTTTAAGATGATACCCCCTTAGCGCCTAATACTCACACATTACTGGTTTCTATCCCTCCTAAAGCTTTGTACCTAGTGTTATTGATTTGTCTAATGCCTTATTTTCTGTTCCACTAGATCCACAGTGTCAATACCTCTTTGCATTCTTGTTCCAGGGTAGAGAGCTGATGTGGACCTGGTTACCACAGGTGTCCATGACTAGCCCGTCCTAATAGAGTTGCAAACTAAAGGTGGTATTAGACCATTGGGTCCCAGAGGATACGGAGGTCGCCCTGTTACAATATGTGGATGACTTATTAGTTTGTTGCTAGGACAAGGAGTCATGTTACAAATACACCATCTCACTACTGAACCATCTGACATCCACTGGGAATAAGGCTAGCAAAAACTGAATTGTTTTTAAGGGGAAGGTTACTTTCCTCTGTCACTGTATCTCAGAAGGGTCCCGACACCTGACAACACAACAGGTACAGGTTCTCAAGGACTTCATCCGACCTTGAGAGCCCTTCTAGGTCTGATAAATGCAGTACGTCTGGCCAAATATGAAGTGGCTCTCCTTACCCCTCACGCTGAGACAGTTTACGATCCTCAATCCTGCAAGCAATAGACCTTTTTGTAGACGGTTCCAGGTATTACATATCAGATGGTTTACCTTACACAGGCTAATGCTGGGCATACACATACCGAGCAGGTCAGACAGACCTACTCCGATGTGTGCAGAGATGCTAACGTGATGACGTCATCACGTTAGCATCCCGTTGCATTATGGGCCCCTTCAATCGGCCGGGCACCCTTTGTGTGCCGGCCATAAGCTGCAACGAAGACGCCGTCTTCATTGCAGCTTATGGCATCGGCTTCCATCGGCTCGTGCCGGCCAGAGATTATCGGACATGTCTGTTCTCTGGCTGGCCGACCTGGGGGGCGACAGGGATCTGTCGCCCCATGTGGGCACATGCCGATTAGCGGCCGATTTTTAACCTGACCGACGGTGCGCGCGCGCACGCCCGTCGGTCGGATTAAAGGTCGGCCGCTTATCGGCATGTGTATGCCTAGCATAAGCTGTAAAAGAGATTCTTTCCGAGGTTGTCTATTGATAGGTAATACCTGAAGCCATCGAATCGGACCAGGGGACTCACTTTACCAGACAGGTTTTTAAGGAAATTTGTGAGGCCCTTAACTTGAACCAGGGTATCTACACTAGAGAAAGACTAAATGGTACTCTTAAGAATAAGATCTCTAAGATATTCGCCAACATGGGTAAACCTTGGCCTGAGTGTTTGTCTATTACCCTGTACTCTGTGCATAACACCCCAAGAGATTCTGTTTGGGAGTAGGCCCAAAACAGGATTGTACTTTCCTCAGCAGCCAGCTGTCGTCTTTACATTCTCAGCTGACAGGATATGGGCAGTCTCTTTGGCGGGAACTCCAAAAGATACATCATAGAGTTCATGAATCTATTCCTGATTCATTAGAGTCTATAACTGGTTTGCATTCCATCCAACCAGGTGACTAGGTGGTCATAAAAAACACCAGGGACTAGAGGTGAGATACACCAGGATGTACCAGGTTCTTTTAACAACATCGACCTTCCTCAAGGTCAAGGAGCACAATGATCAGGTGCATCGTTTCTATATACACTAGTTGTTTAAAGTATTTTGGATATTGTTATAAGGAGTCACATCCAAATTTACTTTTCAATATGCATTTGCAACTAGCAAAGATGGCAAATAGGTCCAAGTGCTGGGTCTGCTCCAAACCATCTCTCAGCCAGAGCATCCTGGCAATGGCGGCAGTACATGCCCTTTATGACATCAGGGTGGACATGAGAAAAAATAGTCAGGCCCCATCATGCACAATTGAAGAGGAGGTTTGGAACCCCTTTAAACTTCTGGGGGCTTTGGTGATATGCTATTTTTATTGGATTGTTGCTTAGAGTGTATGTCCTGATGCTTCTCTGCTTTTTTTCCTCCTCTATGTGATGTTGAGAATTACCTGTTGCTTGGTGAACCAAGTTGCAAAGAGCCATGTAGAGGACCATGTGACCATTCCATAAAGATCATGAAGATCAGAAACAGGAAGAACCATCGCCTTTTTTTTTTTACACAAACTATGGACTGTCCACAAAAGAACTAACCTTCTTGGAGACTCTTTTTGAATTGTTCTTCCTAAAGAAGCTTTGGTTGAGGACATCGACTCCCTGAAGGCCAGCCTGGACATTGTCATCAGGACATAAAGAAGATCAAGAATATTAGGCCAGTTCTTCCTTTTATTACATTTGTAGTGTAGCATGTTCCCTTTTCTTTCTGTACCCTTTAGAGGTGTTGGTTGGAGTGATTGTAGTGTTAGAAAGCCTTTGCCGTGACAACATATGGCGAAAAAGGGGGGACTGATGTGGAAATTTGTATTAAATCTTATTTCACCATATGGTCGTCACTGGCCACACCGATGCGGGGACGATCATTCGTATATGCATCTTTACGATCAACCTTTGCCCAATCGTCCAATATTTCCGATTCCCATCCGATTTGCATTCAACTGACCTTTGCCCATGTAACTCAAAATAGATCAGACACAGGTTCAGGAATCCACAACTGGAACTTTTGGGGGTGCAGTTGCCACTGGCGACCCTACTGCAGAAGGTGAAGAGAAAACAGGCAAGCAGTGACATTTTGCATTAACTGTATCAAGATATCCTGACGTTCGCTCTGATGCCTCACTTCCTGTAATAGGTCATGAATGACAGGTGTAGTATTGAGCTTGAATATTAAAATTTTTGAATATATTTGTCGAATATCGGCTATTCGAGAATTCGCGAATATTCACAATCTCAAATATTCGCATTGGCATGCTTATGGGCATGGATTGCGAATATATATTCGCAATGCGAAAATAGATAACACATGTGACCATCTATTTTAAAGGTAATTGCAAGGTGATTATAATTGTGAATCTAGATCGCGATTGTGAATATTTGCGAATATAAATTCGAATATTAGTAGAATTATTCACGAAATATCGCAAATTTGAATATTGCCTATGCCGCTCATCACTGGACAGGTGTAGAGTGACCAGCGGGGGCCTCAGTGTACTGTCACGAACCAGCAGGTACTGTACCCACTGTGCCACGAGTCTAACCTCCTCTAAGGGCGTTGTTAAATAAAGCCCACTCGTTCTTCATAATACCCCTGAAGGTAGGGATAGACTTTCCCGAGGGGAACACCAGGTCACTACCTCTTGAGGAAGGATAGGCAACTGGTCCAGGGGATACCAGAGCAAGGTATCAGAGGCACAGGCGTCATCAGCAGGTCGGGTCGTAACCAGCAGCAACAGTGCAGGAACAAAGGATGAGAGCATAGTCACACAGGCAAAGGATCAGGGCAGGTGACACAGGTACAGGTCAGGCAGTCCATATTGACAACAGAAGAGTCAAGATTGGCAGGTGTGGGTTAAACAGGTACCAGAGTCTCAGAACACAGGCATGAATCAGCAATCACGAGCCTAAGGCTATGTTTCCATTACGTTGGGATCCCTCTGCTAAGCGTATATAGTAGATAGACTTACCTGCTCAGATGAGACTCTGTCTTCACTCCATGGAGCTGCTCCGCCAATGTAAGGCTGAAAGTAGTCAAGTACGTTCAGCCTCTGCAACGGCGGATGTCTAAACAAACCATCCGCCGAGCAGGCAATGTTTGTGTGATACGTTGGGATCCCCACTAAGCGTATATATAGGGGTCCCGACGTATAATGGAAACAACCCTTTAGAAGGACACAAAGACCTTAGGGCTTAGGCTCCACTATGCGTTAAAACCCTGCGTCTGGGATGTTGACGCTTCCATTCCAAGTCAATGGATGTGTCTACATATCTGTTGGTGTGATCTATCAGCTTGTGTTGCATTAAAATCAACGCAGAGCACTGCATTGACATTAACGCAACATAGGCCAACGCAAGTATGGGTGCGTTGACACACCCATAGAAAAGTAAATGAGTCCGTTGAAATGCAGTGGTATGCGTTGTTCGATGTATTGATCAATTCATTTACGGTAAAAAAAAAATACAAAAAAACGGATACGTCACAAACACATCCCTTAACGCATCCCTGACGGATCGCTGATGCATGGGTTGCGTTTATTTGATCCGCTAACGCATTGCAGCCTTAATGCAAAGTGGAGCCTAAGCCTGTCACTGAGGCACCTGTGAGAAAGGCAGAGCCACTCTTATAACTGCAGGAGGGACACGATTGGTCAGCCAGGACACATGTCCAATCCCTTAAATCCCAGGAAGTGGCACCCGCTGGTTCTTTATAAAGTGCTACAGCATGCTGTCACCAGGGCTGAGTGGGAACTTTGGAGAAGATCCCAGTACAACAGTAATTTTCTCTGAATACGGCGCCCTGTTAGTAGGGGGTGGCATCGCGCAGCAGCCACTGTGATAAAAAGAATATAGATTTTTTTTTTTAAAACAAAGATTGGAGTATCCCTATTATAAAATGTGGTGTGCTAATTGCAGAAAAGGCACATTGTCAATGTAACTGAATATGTATTTATTTTTTAACAAAAATGTGCCTTAACCCCCCTGGCATTACAGGCTGTTTGCTGCGTTTGCCCAGGCAGCGGCTTTTCATGCCATAAAAAATGGCGCGGAGTACACTGTACTGATTGCCGGCTCTCCCCCCCTCCCAGTCCTCTGCACACAGCCGGTGTCAATTAGACGCTGGCAGTGTGTGGGGGAAAAAAGCCATGCCGTAGTGCCATAGACCTCCATTAGCAGGAGGTCTATGGCACCGCCCCGGAAAGGCTCTGTTTTGCGCCCGATCCTGGCACAGGTGCAGTTTGATTCACGATCAAACTGCGGCCATACTTGCTTAAGGCGTAACACTAGGGAGGTTAAGTCCCTCACACATATTTAGATTCAAATCATATTTACATGATTTTGGTTAAAAAAATTGTATGGTAAGATTGTAAGGCGTATGGGGGCCTTCATGCCGGGATTGGTAGATGCTGCCAGACAGGCCATACACGTTTAGATTACCTGACGATCTGCTGGCAGATGAACTGCACGTGCCGAGAATCGACCGCACACCCTTTGTGTGCCGGAATTTACTTTGATGGGTTCCAAAGTAAGGAGATCGATCAAAACATTATGGACATGTCATAATGTCTTAGACCAATTTGTGGCCCAATTATGGCCCGATTTAAGGCGGCACATTGATTCAGCCACGTAATGAAGCGCGTATGGGGGCTTAAGGCTTGTCTTTTAACTATTAAACTGTGTGGTAGTTCAGCTCAAACGGCGTCTGTAAATAAAGTAAATCCACAAGAACAGTATTTTTTTTATTTTAGGGCTCCTGCCCGTATTTATTGGCAGCATGAGTCCAAACACAAAGTCACTCTCACAGGAGTTAATATCAGCTAAAGAAAGTCCTGAAAATGCAGATCAAAACAACGGTTCCTTCCTTTAGGAAACTTTAATGGCCTGCCTCCTAGGGTGGCTTCAGTCTCTTTTGTTGAGACACATCCAGCCACCTCCCTGATGTCCATTAGGTGTAATTCCTGGATGGAATGGGAAGGCCCACCCAGTTCCTTCCCTCCCATCCCAGAATCCCAAAACAAAAACAACACAACAACCTATTGTTGTTGTCCAACACTAGTCTGGATTCCTTCCAGGATACACCACCTGATGGTCCATTAACACAGTGACAGATGACCAGTCTGTCACAACTGTTCCAACACTTAATGGTGTTAATGGCCAACAGAGGGTTTTCTACTATACAGAAATCGAATGCCGTACTTATATCAACAGAAAACCGTGATCCTGTATGGATGATTTTTGTATTTATATTTTCTATTCCTGCTAGTCATTTTCCTATAATTGGGCCATAGAATTTATTTTTAGTCAATATTATATCTTTATCAACTATTTTACACATTATCTTAGAGAAAATTCTATGTTAACTTGGGTGTATATTGCCATTGTTGTTTTCCTATTATACATCGCAGCCTGCTATTGGGCACTGTAGGATCCCTACACCCAACCAGTGTACACTATTTGGCACAATGTTGTCATACAGTAAGTGCTGTGTAAATTGAAAAGGTATTTATCGAGTTATTCATATTTCATTATTAATTCAGCTTATTTGCTAGTCTTTAAAGATCCAGGACAATAAGAAATGCACTTATCCTGAAGAAGCCATGATGGCAAAACATGTTGAAATGGGCACATGGTAGCTGTCATTCTTTAGATAGATATTGTCCAATCCTATATGTAATTTATATTTCTTGGAGGTCTTGTACTGATTTCTTGGAGGTCTTGTACTAATTAAGGACCCCAGAGAGGTCCTATGGCACGGCAGCCCGAAAACCAACCGGCGGACGCCTAATGTGGAGTCTGCTGGTTGGTCACGTCAAAGCGTCGTTTACCTGGCGGTTAAAAACCGCCAGTCTAAATTTACCCTTAGGTAGCAGCACTGATTGACAATCAATTTCACATGCTGTTGTGCAAATGCAATAGACAACAGGTGGAAATTATAGGCAATTAGCTAGACATTCCCAATAAAGGAGTTGTTCAGGTGGTGACCACAGACCTCTTCTCAGTTCCTATGCTTTATGACTGACGTTTTGGTCACTCACTCCAGGATCAATGCAAGCTGTTGCAAGAAGGTTTGTGGTGTCTGTCAGAGTAGTCTCCAGAGAAGTCCAGTACATCAGGAGATGTGGAGGAGGCCATGGGGGGCAGGAATCTGCCTGTGTATGGCTTCCTTAACTGTCAAACAGACCCTGTTGTAACCCTTCATGTTCATATTTGTTTTTATTATTATAGCACAATCAAGCCTTCTTAAAACAGAAGGTATTTACACGGCCCAATCCA
>CM070039.1:56453876-56464933 GCA_036250615.1 Ptychadena robeensis
AGGCGCAGTCACGCGCATCACTTCTGCGCATGCGCGCTGGTTGCGTGAGGGAGGCGGGCGCCGGTATGCGTTCCAGCGGACTTCCGGCCGGGTGAGCAAATATGACGTGCGCAGCTGCGACTGGGCATTCAGCGGCAGTCAGTTGGAGACTGTGATTCCACGTGCTGCATTCCTGCTGTATCTCTGCTGTCACGCCAACGCCGGTCTGTCTGCCTGCCCAGTAAGTACCATGCTTCCAGTGTGGGTAATGTTGCTCAGGAGGGATGTGCTCTAATGTGTGGTTCATTGTTTATCTAGCCTGCCTCAATATGCAGTCCCCCCCCCCTATTGAAGAACAGCCTATTACAAGAAGGTAGGTACCCTCTCCATATGTGGATTTTCTGAAGTTACAGTATGAGGCTGACCTCTTGTCATGTTGGTTTCAGCCCTGTAGGTTGCCAAGATGCACCTATTCTTCGCCATAGTTGCTCCATCTCCTGCACAAGACGCCTGTCTAGGGACACCCCATCTCATGGCCAATGCTGGGCCTGCCCCGCAAGGGCTCTGCCAGGTAAAACGGTCTGCCAGACCTGTTTTATGGAAACGGCCAGGAGCAGGGAAACAGATGATCAGCGGTTGGCGCTCCTGGTTTCCCAGTCAGTACGGCAGTCATTAAGAGGCCTGACACAGTCAAACCCTGCGTTGCCTGGTCCATCTACTCAGGTCAGAACCCTGGACCCAGTGGTGGCCCATCCGCTGGAAGCCTCAGCTGCTACAGCTCAGCAGGAATGTTTGAGCAGTTTTGATTTTTACCTGGTGCAAACTTATGTTAAAACCATAAGGGATACCTTACAGTGGGAGGATGACCCCTCAGATCGTCCAAGTAAAAAGAGGTTTTTCAAGCACCTCAAAAAGAGGGAGCTGACCTTTCCCTTCATTGAGGAGATAAAGAATATAATCCTGGAAGAATGGGCCGTCGTGGAGCGCAAGCCCTACTTTCATAACCGCTTCTCTAAATTGTAGCCTCTTAAGCAAGCGGAGACTAAGCACCTGGATCAGGCTCCCCAGGTGGATGCGGCAGTGATGCGCCTAGCAAGGCACGTGACTTTACCCACGGATGACATTACTTCATTCAAAGACGTCCTAGACAGACATATAGATCAGGACTTGCGGAAGGTATTTTTGTCCTCTGGGGTGGCCTGCAAACCTGCAGTGGCCCTGACATCTATTTCCAAAGCCATGGAGTCGTGGGTGGATACCATTCAGGCGGCACAGCCAGCTGATGCTCCAATTCCTCATTTACAAGATATCAGGCTGACGGCAGCATTCATAGCAGAGGCGACCATTGATATTATCAGAGCCTCTTCAAGGTCTATGTTGGCCTCAGTTACAGCCAAGAGAGCCCTATGGCTCAAGCCCTGGATAGCAGATCCGACTTCAAAACAGAGTTGGTAAAAAATTCCGTTTGAAGGGCTGACACTATTTGGTAACAGACTCGACTCTGCCATTGCTCGAGCTACGGGCGGCAAGTCGGGATTTATTCCTCAAGACCGGAGGAATCCTCCGCTCCAGGAAGGCACAAGGGGTCCACTTTGACCAGGGCGAGAATACAGGCGTCCCTGGAAATCCTTCTCTTCCTTCTCCAAGAGGGGCAAGGCCACAGCCGGTCATCTTCCCCAGGTCTGCCAGGTAGGGGCACGTTTGGCCGACTTTCAGCAGGTCTGGGTCGAACACATTCCAGATCCATGGGTTCTGAGTACAATTTCCTTGGGCCACTCCTGGGCCTTCATCTCCCAGCCTCCGACAATGTTCAAGGAAACGACCCTTCCCACAGGTGTTCAGAAGGCCGACACCCTGCTACAATACGTACAGGACCTCATACTACAACACGCAGTGATTCCGGTACCCCCGGAGGAACACTTCAAGGGAGTATATTCTCCAATCTTTCTGGTGACCAAGAAGACTGGCGTTTGTCGCCCGGTCATAGATCTGTCAGCTCTCAACCAATACATCCGGGTGGAGAGTTTCAAGATGGAGTCTCTTCACATCATTCTTCGTGTAATCAGCTCTCGCGACTGGATGTTGTCCATCGATCTCCAAGACGCTTATCTTCACGTGCCTATCCTCCAAAGCTTTCAATGCTATTTACGCTTCGCCATCGTGGGCTTCTATCTGCAGTTCCGCTGTCTTCCCTTCGGGCTCACCACCTCCCCTCGGGTGTTCTCCAAAGTTCTGCAGTCACTAGTAGCACATCTGCGGACTATGGGAATCTGCATTTATCATTATTTGGACGACATCCTCCTCCTGCATCAGAGTCGCCCTTGGCTCCTTCAAGATCGGGATCAAACTCTTCACACTCTCACCAGATTTGGCTGGATCGTGGACAGGGAGAAGAGTCATCTGGAACCCTTTCAAGCCTTAGTTTACTTGGGGGCGCACATAGATACGGTATCAGGGGAGGTGTTGCTTCCAGCGGAGAAAATTCCAGTGATTCTGCAGAGATTCTCCTTCCCTCTCGCAACTTCGACGCTGTCGGCACGGCAATGTCTCAAAATCATAGGCACCCTATCATCGACTGCTCCAATGGTGAAATGGGCGATGTTGGGGCTTTGTCCCTTTCAGAATGGCTTCCTTAGCCAGTGGTCCTCTCGGACGCTTTCCCAGGAGATATGCATCACTCAGGTGATGAAAGACAGCCTTCTCTGGTGGACCGACCTTCGACACTTACGGGACTGTCACTCCATTCGCCCAATTACGTGGCTGCAGGTCACCCCGGACGCCAGTCAACAGGGATGGGGCGCAACCTTCCGAGAGTCTTACGCCCAAGGGGTCTGGGACAACGGGGCACAGGAGCTGGTTTCAAACCGTCTGGAGTTGAGAGCGGCATTCCAGGCATTGCTGGCCTTCGAACGTCACATCAGGGGGAAGTCGGTGATGATCCTCTCGGACAACACCACCACGGTGGCCTATATCAGTCGGCAAAGGGGCACTCAGAGCTCCACTCTGATGCAGGAAGTGTTTCCACTGATGGAGTGGGCAACATGCAACCTGCATCACACCTCAGCCACTTACCTGCCGGGTAGGGACAATCTGCAAGCCGACTTCCTGTCTCGATCCTTGATCGACAACAACGAGTGGGAACTGGACCAACGAGTCTTCCTGTCACTGACCCGATGGGCATTTACACCACAGGTCGACCTGTTCGCCTCCTCACTGAACCACAAGGTTCCACTCTTCTACTCCAGGTGGCCATGCCATCAGGCGGCAGCAACGGATGCCTTGTCCACTCCTTGGGTCTTCAGGACGGGCTACGCCTTTCCTCCAACGCCACTCATCCTACAGTTCCTTCTTCGTCTCAAACAGGAAACATGCCTAGTTCTGGCAATTATTCCCTTCTGGCCACGACGCCCGTGGTTCCCATTGCTTCAACAGCTCAGCTCTCGCAAGCCACGCAGGCTCCCACGCTTGAGGCACATCCTCACTCAGGGCACGGTACCACATCCGAATCCGGACAGGCTACAGTTGACAGCATGGGTGCTGAAAGGCGGGCACTCCGGGCCTTAGGGGTTGCGGATCCGGTGATAAGAACCCTTCAGTGTGCACGGAAACCAACCACCAATGCTACATATAATCGAATCTGGACGAGATTTTCAGACTCCATGTCTTCTATGGGGTTGGACCCCTTGCACCCTACAGTACATGACGTTCTGATTTTTTTGCAATCTAGTTTGGACCTCGGCCTCAGTAGGAGCTCACTGAAGGTACAAGTGTCTGCCATCTCGGCTATCACTAAAATTCGCTGGGCCCAGCACGAACTTGTTATGCAGTTCCTTCAGGCCGTCTTACGCCTGCGACCTCCTCGTCAGCCGCGTTTCCCTCAGTGGGATATGCCTTTAGTATTGGACTTTCTCTCCTCGGACTCCTTTCCCTCAGCTTGCTCCAACTTATTATGGCGCGTGACCCCTTGGACGTGGGCTATTGCCTCCAGGAATATCTCCGCCTTACAGAGGACTTCCGGACCTCCAACTCCCTGTTCGTCCGCCCCTTTGGGAAAGACAGGGGTTCTGCTGTGATGCCACGACTGGTGGCAGCCTGCCTCGTCAGGCTGATTTCTATGGCTTACAGGGCACTAGGCGTTTCGGTCCCAGGGGGGATAAGGGCTCACTTGACACGGAACATGGCAGCCTTGTGGGCAGCAGAGTCTAAGATCTCCTTGGAGATGATCTGCAGAGCAGCTTCATTGGCTTCGGCCCACACCTTTTTGTCGCATTACAGGGTTGACCCGGCAGCTCTTACTACTGTGCAATTCGGCCGGTCAATTCTGTCCTCTTCTCACAAATAAATTAATTCGGTGAGAGTTACGTAACACTGCATGTAGGGAGGGGGTAATCTTTATAGTTAAGAGATCCTATCAGGGGATAGAGGGGCGGAGCCCCCCCCCCCCCCCCCCCCCCCCCCCCCCCCGTCAGTCACTGACATAGAGCGTCATCAGGAAAGGAAAATTACGGTAAGTATGTAATTCAATTTTCCGTATTTTGCGGCTCGTACATGATCCTGAATCCTTATTCTTAATTCCCTCTTTGTCTCTCCCACATAGTATGCACCACATATGCATATCATTATATAAACTACTAGTGTGTTAAAGATGTTATGTCTTTATGCATTTGCTAATGTTATGTTTGACCCCTCTAGGATGTAGGATGTTCATCAAGTTTTCCTTAAGAGATCTGGCTTTTCTGAAAGTAATGTCCGGGTTGTCCATTGTGTAGGTATTGTCAGTGGTAAGTAGATGCCAGTGTTATACAATTATTCTACGAAGGAGTCAATGCAGATTACTCTGTTCCACCAAAAGACTTGACCATGACCAGATATATGAGACATTTTCTAACATCAAGGGAGAATACCCCCTTGTACCAATCGACCACAGGAGGTTTGAAATTTAAGGGGGCTTGTTTTAAACTGAGTTTACCTAACTAGGAGTCTGCTGCTGGTTGACAGGCTCTTGGAATCCGGAGTAAATCTCGGTCATCAGCAAGGTATTGGGGGGATGGGAGACAGCTGGTATGTTCTGTGTGTCTCTCCTCCGCTGGGACTACTTGCCACAGTGACGTCAGGAAGCCAAAATTGTGGAAGGTTCCTTCTCAGTTTCACCTTGGTTTAGTTTGTTGGGACCAGAAGTCACATGTTTTGAGAGGGTAGTGGGAGGCTCATTGTGAAAGAGCATGTTTTAAATCAAGAGTCTGTGTTGGTGCTAGCCATACTCCACACTCTGTGTGAGCTCTCTCTGGACTTCTTCTAGGTAAGATGGATATTTAATTTCCCAGATGTACTTCATATGGCATTATGTTCTTCTGACCGGAATCTAATCTAGGTCTGTTGGTTTTAGGTACCGCCCCCATTAGAAGACCCAAAGGAGGTAGGTGGCCCTTGTGAGAGCTTTTTAGAGATTTATATGGATCATGAATTTTTCCTTTCTCTTTCTTCCCTTCTCTAGTATTCATCAGCTCCTATGATAGACCACATTCACGACATGATGGCTCTCATTCCAGTTCAAGATGTGGATCCTGCAATCACCGCAGTTACCGCAAACGTTTCCATCGCTCTATATCATCAGGCCACTCCACTTCATCCTCCCTTAGCAGGAGGCCACATCATGGCAGTCAGTCTGCACAGGATAAATTTTGGGTGTGCCCCAATCCGGGAGCTCTGGGCAAATCAGTGTGCAAGGCATTCTTTTTGGACGCAGTCAGATTCAGACAATGTAAGTCTCAGCAAGTTGCTCAGCAGCCGATTTATCGCTCAAGGTTGACAGATAGGAGGATATGGAGGATTCCTTACAGGAAGATGTCCAAGATGGCTTCTATTCCAGTGAGGTACAGCCATTTGTAAGGGCAGTCCCAAAAAGAAGCATTTTTTTCAAATATTTCAACAAGAGGATGCTCATGTTGCCATTTGTTGAAGAGGTAAGGGACAATATTTCTCAAGAATGGACAACGGTCGCAAAATGTTTAAAGACTGAAGTTCTTTTGTTGAAGTTACACCCATTCAACCCCTCTGAGATCCGTGACCTGACCCCCTGCGACTTGCCCAGCACATAATTTTGCCATTAAAATTATGTCACCTCCTTTAAGAAACCCTAAAATCACCTTATTGAGCAGCAACTGAAGAAGGACTATCCTATGGCCAAGGCAATTTGCAAGCCAGCTTCCAAAGAATTGGAAAAATGGGTAGAGGAGATCGAGGTGGCAAACAAAATCGTTCAGGATAACCCAAGATCTATCACTCTTCGAGAGTTAAAGCAAACCTCCTACTTTATGTCGAATGCTGTGTATCCACTGATGTATCAGCCCGTGTGATGTTGTCATTGGTAACCGCAAAGAGAACAAGCTTTGAGGGCTTGTTGCTCTTTGGTTATGAGTTGGACAAAGCCATCAAGAAAGCAACAGGAGGAAAACCTGTTTTTCTCCCACAGGACCGGAAGTTCATTCCCCAATGCAGACAACAGCTGGGCAAGAGTGGATTCCGTAGGCTGAAGGATATGCACTCCTACAAGCCTGGCAAAGAGTACCATAGAAATTGGGGAGCTTCTCAGAACCAGATCCAGAAGTCTACCATTTCTGCGAAGTCTTTTTGATGGCTTGTTCATTCAGGCCTGTCACCTAGGACTTCATCTGTGGGAGACAGGTCTGGGAGACAACATCAGGGATTCCTGGGTGTCCGACAGCCACTCCTGGTCTTTTCAGACTATGCCTCCTTGCAGTTTTGTACAAATATTGCACCAAAAAAAGCGTTGGTTCTGGAGTCCTATGTACAGGCTTTGTTGGATCAGGACACCATTACAAAAGTGCCGGCTGATCAACGTTGAACAGGGGTGTACGCAACCATCTTCATGGCCAGCAAGAAGACAGGCGATTGGAGGCCTGTTCTAAATCTTACCACACTAAACAATCACATACACAATTTGATTCCCCTGCGATTGTTGTGCGATCAATCGCAACATGTGATCGCCAGACAATTCCCACCTGAAACTTGGATGGGGATCGAGGGTCTACATCCAAAGTAATGACAATAAATCTGGAAAAAAACATGTGGGATCGCTGTGCGATAAATTTTTGGTTTGAATCTGGTCGATCGCTCTAGGTGGGCTGCGTTTGATTCTTAAACGCTCAATAGCCTCCAACGAACGCAGGAATTGAGCGAAAGATCTAGCAGTGTATCCTTGAGAGAGCCAACTTGCACCTACACAAAACATGATATTTTTAGGCTTTGCTGTCTCTGCCTCAAGAAAAAATAGACCCGCTTCTATGTCGTCCATCCATCCACAAGCAGCGACACATTTCACAGTAAGGCAAAGTTAGTGGGGACCATGGTCTCAAGAGGTGCCAATGGTCAAATGGGCTTTGTGGAATCTCCACCCATTTTAGTATGGCTTCCTACATCAGTGAACCTAGCCCACAGAATATTTCTTACTTCTGCAATACGAACCAGCCTGAAATGGTGGCTGATCCCTGTCAGTCTATTAAATTGTCACTCCCTCAAGCCTATCCAATGGATCACAGTGACCTCAGACGCCAGTGCCCTGGGATGAGGAGCAATGTGGCGGTGCAGGCCTGCTCAGGGTCGTTGGCCTCGGATCCTCAATGGGTTAGTCTCCAATATACTAGAACTAAGGGCAGCTCCTAAGAAAGGATTCTTTTAAGTCGATCATTTTAAAATCTATTCCTTTTTAGCTGAATCTATCCACCGAAAGTGATCCAAAACAAAGAAAAATCGAGCTATGATCGAACATGTTAGATTTCAGCCAATCATTCAAGTATCCAATGGTTATCTTGGTATTTTGAACTATTTCGGATGATACTATGGAGCATGCACACAGGGCTATGGAAAGGAATTGATTGGTTGTGAAAAGATCACATTATGTTTTTCAAATAATTCTTTTAAGTCAATCCAAGGCAAAATTGAAATAAAAGCACTTTTGCTGTGTGTTTCTGTGCCCTTTCCCACACTCTGAGGGTTCATTGAGAGTCTAGAGGATAAAAAGACATCTTGGTTACCCAATTCCACACTGCAGTCTCCTCCTCTGTGCAACCAGTTCTACACAGCCTTATCACCATGCCACTTAGAGAAACTCTTACATCATCTTCCATAATGCAAAGCCAAAGCACCTACATTTTATGTGAGACCACCAAGGGCCTGCCTAGAGCCCAAAGTGCATGACAAAAACAAGAGTTTTAACCTAGCAGTGCTAGACTCACCCCAATGCAAGAGTCACTTTATTTTTAGACCAAAGCAGTAATCAACTACATAAGAAAAATTCTCACTAAGCAGGGAAACACTGCAAAGCTCCTGACGAGCTAAAAATAAATAAAGGGAGAATACCTTAAAAGACTTCAAACCTTCCAATTTTTTTATGGAAGGTTAATAGTTTTAGGGTCCTAGGAGCCAGATGCATCACTGGTAGAAACAACAGGCTAATTTGATGTTTACCACATTTATGGGAGCCAAAAAAAGAGTTTTCATTAACTTGGGAGTGTGGCTGTAGATTGTACATTAATTAACGTTCAATAACAGAGGGAAGCAGAATTCCAAAGTTACAGATATTTGAATTGCCAGCCTCCACAACAAATTTATCAATTTTGAAAAGTGGATAGAAAGTGCAAGAAACACAAAACAATTGGATAGTATGGTATATACAGTACACCAGAGACCTCGGGGAAACACTTGCTCTGTGTGCAAAGAAAGCGTATCAGCAGTGTTTTTGTTTTGCAGCTTCACACGTT
Organism: Ptychadena robeensis; assembly: GCA_036250615.1. NCBI lineage: Eukaryota > Metazoa > Chordata > Amphibia > Anura > Ptychadenidae > Ptychadena > Ptychadena robeensis. Next base: position 56,462,636 of record CM070039.1, read on the forward strand.
TTTTCTGTAGTGAAAGAGGGAGCAAAATGGCTCTTGATAATAAAGATGGCCTGCCCCTGGTCAAAGTAGAAGAGTTCTTCCAGCAAATGGCTCACATCTCAATGAGACAATATAAAAAAATTGATAGTGATTTTACCCTACCATACATTAATTAAATAAATTAATGAAAATATATATATATATATTTTAAAAAATACGATATTCTTACTTACCTATACCATATATTATTGGTAGGTGAATTCCATCATTTTTGTCATTTAAATCTAAAGAAATAGAAAAAGCATCATTGTCATTCTATGCCTACATTTAAAAAAAAAAAGTAGAGCTATCATTGGAAAGGTAGTTGTCAAAACAATGCACAAGGTGAAGTTCTGAGGGCCACTGTTGTCTTTCAGACTGAAGTATGGCATGCATGGTCACCTTCTTTAACTATTTTTAAGGCCCCCATACACGTGTCAGATTCCCACCGGATTCCGGCACGATCGATTCCAGGCGCGTGCGCACGAAACGATCGTGCCGGAATCGCATGCAGCCCACCTTGTCCAATCGATCAGGTCCGATCGTTCAGGGGCCCAGAATCGGATCCGACAGAGAACCAACATGTTGGTTCCATCAGATTGATTCTGCCCAGATCAGGGGGAGTTGCCATTTGTGAGGTGGACAATCGGACACGGAATCGTCCCGGAATCCGTTGGACAAGGTGGTATGCAGCCATGGATACTCTTAATTGGCCGATTGATCTCACCTGCGATTCCCAGCAGAATCGCCGGAATCGATCGGATGATGAATCGATCGGACATGGAATCCGACACGTGTATGGCTAGCTTTTAGTTAACAAAAATGCAACAAGCAATTCCAATGGCCAGAGGTGCTAAGTTATACAACTTGTCTCTACCTCAAAGTTACTGCAAAGACATTAAGCCTCCTATGTAACTGCCCTGGTAAAAATATGAGGACTTTTCAGTTAGATGACTTTTAAAATCCAAATGAATTGCTTAGTGCATTAAATAGAAGACTCATATGAAGGAACCTAAAATAAATTTTACACACCTGCTGAGAAATATAGAAAAAAATTTGTAAAAATAGAAATGCACAGATTGACCGGCTGGTGATCAGAATCGGGCAATTTTTATGTATGAACAGCCCAGATCAGTGGGCTCACGGCTGCCGATAAGGATGCCGTGTCCTTACAGCTCTCTGCCCATACGAGCCCCCCCCCCCCCTCCAGGCACTGTTGCTTCTGGGATAACACGGACATGTAGCCTCCTCCTGCCAAGGGTCACGCTTTTTCTACAGATGCCGCCTGGTATTCATACATAGCTGGCAAGATCGGAAATGTAGTTGGCGAATGAAGTGGCACTCCAGAGTTTTCTATGCAGCCCAGACGGTATGCATCTCAGCGCTCGGGACTCACAGAGGCTCGCTTTTACACACACACCTCCGTACAGTGCCCAGTTAGTGTGTTCCTGTAATCGGCTGCCGCACAGCCCGTTGCTAGCTGCCTTCCCCTATGTGTACAGGCCGACACGGAGGGGAAGGCAGCTTGCAATGGGCTGTGTGACAGCTGTTGTTCTGCCTTCTGATTCATCATTTTTCAGTGCATGGCGGACTCGCCTTACCCCCTTTTTCCGTGTTAGCTGCAAGCAAACACCAAGCCTAGCTTTATTGGCAGCAGCACTATGGTATGGGCAGCGCTATAGCACCAGTGCACCCACCTCCCCTCAACAGATATACCTGTATGTCTCCTCAAGATGATCCCCCTGTCCATAGCAGAATGAACTGTGAACTCCTCCCCCTGAAGTCATTGTATAAAGTAGATCTGGCGACAGGGGAGGCTCATTTCGACGGGGGGCTCAATCTGATGGAACACCAGCACCTACCTACCTACCTGTCTGTATTATGTATGGAGTCTATATATCCATAATGGGTGCTTATGACAGAGATGTGCTTATAGGACAGTGCTCACCAGCACCTACCTGCCTGTTAGTCTTATGTACATATCAATACTGGGAGTTTATGGTAGAGGTGTGGTTATGTGACACCGCCACCTACATGCCTGCCTGTCAGTGCTATGAATGGAGTCTATCTATTGTGACAGACTGGTCATCTGTCACTTTGTTGATGGACCTTTATGTGGTGTCCTGGAAGGAGTCCGGGATTAATTTGCCCAGCACCGTTTGGTTGCTGAGTGTTTTGTTTTCTTAAAAGGCTTCCGGACTCTAGGATAGAGAGGATGGCATTGGGTGGGCCTCTCTATTCCACCAGGAACACGCAAACAGTTAACACCTGGGTTGCAGG
>CM070039.1:56468236-56481655 GCA_036250615.1 Ptychadena robeensis
TCTCCCGGAAGCCTGCAGCAGTGGCCTTAAGCCGCCGTCGTTCGGTGCACTTTTTGCACGTCCAGAGCGAACGAGCTGGGTTTGTGTCAACTGCTAGGGAGGTTAATCGGATTCAAGTCTGGGCTCTGGCTAGGACACTCAAGGACATTCACATAGTTGTCCTAAAGCCACTCCTTTGATATCTTGGCTGTGTGGTTAGAGTCTTTGCTCTGTTGAAAGATCACCCTGGAGCAGGTTTTTCATCCAGGATGTCTCTGTATATTGCTGCAGTCATCTTTTCCTTTATCCCGACTCATCTCCCATTTCTGGATTCTGAAAAACCTCCCCACAGCATGATGGTGCCACCACTGTTGGGATAGTATTGGCCTTGTGATAAGCAGTTCTAAAGTGATGCTTGGCATTCACACTAAAGAATTCAATCTTTGCCTCACTATACCAGAGGTATTTGTTTCCCTTGGTCTGAGAATCCTTAAGGTGCCTTTTCCTAAGGAGTGGCTTCTGTCTGGCCAATCTACCATACAGGCCCAACTGGTGGATTGCTGCCAAGATCTATGGAGCTCTGACCATGGGGTTCTTGCTTATCCCCCTGACTAAGGCCCTTCTCTCCCGATTGCTTAGTTTAGAAGGCTACTGAATTTACCACAGGTGGACTCAAATTAAGCTGCAGAAACATCTCAAGGATAAGCAAGGAAAACAGGATGCACCTGAGCTCAAGTTTGACCCAAAGCATTTAAGTTATTCAACAAAAGAATAGCTTCAATAGAACAAAATATGCCTTCTGGAGTGGTCTAGTCAGAGAACTGACCTCAACCTGATTAAAATGCTGTGGCATGACCTTGAGAGAGCAAGTCACAATAGACATCCCAAGTACATTGCCACACTGAAACAGTTTTGTGAGGAGTGTCTGATCTGCAACTAAAGGAAAAGTTTGGTTGAGGTTATTGTGGCCACGGAGGGTCAACCAGTTATTAAGCCCAAAGGTTCAAATACTTTTTCCACCATGCACTGTGAATGTTTACATGTTATGTTCAATAAAAACATGAAAACAATAATAATGTTTGTGTAGTATTATTTAAAGCAGACTGTGGTTAAATAAGGATCAAAGCTCATTTTATGGTCAATTCATGTGAAACTCCACGTAATCCCAAAGGGTTCACATACTTTTTCCTGCAATTGTACTGTATCAGTTGCAAAATATGTATGCGTACATAATGCTACAATTGAAATCAATGTGTCTAAAACCTTTTTTCCAAAAGCAAAAGCTCATCTGGACAAGTCAAGCTAATTTTGTAACCAAATACTTTGGACAGACAAAAAATTATTTGGTACTAACAGAAAGTGTTCTGCATAGCAGAAAGGAGTTTAGCAAGCAGGGGTTAGTGTCATGGTTGCACTTCTAATGCTGTATGAGATCTGGGTGTTTAGAACAGTCTGTACTGTGAAAATTACATAGGCCCTGATATCGGAAAGGTTGGTGACCACTGCTTTACTATGGGTGGAGGATAGAATGAAGGTGAAGTGGTGGATATATTTTGCATTGGTTGTGGGTTAGGTCAGGTGGGGTGGGGTGGGGATGGTAGATTTGGTTGTGGAGGAATTCATAATGAGTTGATAATTATGTACCAGGTTGGAAATGTAAGTGGGACAAGATGTGTGGAGTAATTTAAAAGCAAGGCACAGAACTTCTCTGAACAATTGGTTGGAAGTCAATGTAGAGATTTGCAGGGAGGAGAGGCAGATGAGGAGCAGTTAGAGGAGTAAATGAGTCTAGCAGCACCATTCATGATGGACTGAAGAGGTGATAGTCTAGTTAGAGGAAGACCAGAGATGTTGCAGTAGTCCAGGCGAGAAATGATGAGGGTATCTACCAGAAATTTGGGGGTGGTTTCTGGGGTTAGGAAGGGACGTATCTTGGAGATGTTGTGGTGATGGAAGTGACAGGATATAGCAATGTTCTGTACGTGGGAAGTAAAGGAGAACGAGTTGAAGTTCACACCAAGGCAGCAAGCGTGTGGAATAGGAGAGATAACGGTGTTATTTACTGTAACTGAGATGTTGGGGGGAGGCTTGGAAGGTGATGTGGAAAAGTTGATGAGTTCCGTTTTACTCAGATTGAGTTTAAAGAATCTGTCAGCCATTAATGAAGAGATGGCCGATAGGCATTTAAATACGTTGTCCAGGATAGAGGAAGTAAATGCCGGGAGGATAGGTAAATTTGGGTATCGTCAGCATATAAATGGTATTTCAGACCAATGGATGAGTTGAGTATGCCAAGGGTGGAGGTTTTAAGGGAGAATTGGACCGGGCCAAGGACTGAGCCTTGATAGCTACTTGCACCCAACAAGTTTATCTCATCAGCCGAAATAGGCTCTGAAAACATTTTTATCAGTTCCCTCTCCTATAGATTTTTCAAAATCCTCACGTAAAAAAAAAAAAAAAAATCTACATTATCCTTATGAAAGGGCAAAGAATAGTAGCCCCTAGGTGGAAGAGCTATTTGGCACCCTCTCCCATGAGGTCCATCTTAATGACTACCTCTAAAAGATTGTTTTTCAATGTAGTTGAATAAGAAGTGTGCTATTGCATGCATCTGAAAAAAAATCACAAGTGTATTACAATAACAACCTCCAGAAAAACATATATTTCAACATACCTGTTACACAAAATGTTACAAGATGAACTTCTTCAGCTTGGTTGTCAAATGCCTCTGTAATATGAAATAGAAAAGATTGCTACACATTACTATTGGACAGATGAAAAGGATGAAAAGTAATAAGGCTGTGTCCTACAAACATTAGGCTACTCTTAAGCTGGGCACACATGGGTCAATACCAGTTCAACTGACCCTCGACTGATCGCAGCATCTTGAACCTGGTCCCCATCTAAAGTAATTGCAATCGACCAAGATTTACGGACATGTCCGTTCCCTGTTTGAACAACCTTACTTGGGATGGGATTGATCAATCTTGCTCAAAGAAAGGGATTTTTCTTTTGATTTTCGATTAATACGAACGGCTATCAATCGTTAGTCGATCCAATGGATAATCGATCCGTGTGTGGCGGGGTTTTGGCAGTGACATGCCTTTCACTATTTTGGGAGACTGCCAAATGTACAATAAAGCTGCTATTCCTGGAGTTCAATATCCTTTACTTGTTTTCTAAATCTTTCTCCTCATTAATCACTTTGTTTAATTTGGAACTACAAAACAGAACTCAGAACAATCCAGTTAAATGTGAACATTATTGGCATTATATTATACAGTGCTGCTTGAAAGTATGTGAACCCCTCAAGTGGTGTAGTTTTGTAAGAGTTTATGTTGTTTAACCATGATTTTATAATCCTACTTTCACCCAGTGTTTATTCATGAAAATGTCAGATATAGGTCATCAATTGCATGTAATTGTTTTAGTAGGTTTTGTTTAGTAGCCCAAAAACTAACATGAAACATGGACTTAGTGTGTATGTGGCAAAATAAAGTGAACCCCAAGAGCGGCATGAGTTAAAGTCGACCATAAAAGACGCAGTGAAAACCACATTTGGGTGCTAATCAATCACTTAAGAGACCAATGAAATGAGACATCCTTGGAAATGTTTGGCCGCACTAATAAAAGAGAGAGGAAACCAACTGACGAACCACTGTGGTCCCATACAACATCAACAATGCCAAGAGCAAAGGAGATATCCGAGGAGATGAAGAAGAGGGTAGTGACAGCCCATCAGTCTGGGAAAGGCCATCTCCAAAAGATTCAGCATCCATCCATCCATTGTAGACAGATAATTTACAAATGGAGGGCCTTCAACATGACAGCAACTTTGCCTAGAAGTGGACGCCCATCAAAAATTATCACCCAGAAGCACCAGAAAAATAATTAAACCAGGTAAAGAGCCAACCCACACCTCACCTCTAGAGAGTTGCAGGCCTCTCTGGCAGCATCGGGACAAATGTGATTGCGTCTAAAATAGACGAAAATTGAATAGCCATGACATTCATGGGGAGGGTTGCTAGAAGGAAGCCTCTGCTCTCAAAAAAGCACAAAAACTGGACCGTTTTCAACTTTACCAAGAGCACTTGGACAACCAGAGGCCTTCTGGAAGTCCTTCTTGGACAGACGAGTCTAAATAGAATTATTTGCGTCACAATCAAACGACGTTTGGGGAGAAAAATCAACACGGCATATGAAGAAAAGAAACCTCCTCCCAACCGTGATGAAGTATGGCGGTGGAATTGGTGGAAAGTGAAAGTCTGGGGCTGCTTTTCTGCTGTGGGCCTGGACGACTCAATTGTCAGGAATCATGAATTCTTCGGGTTATCAACAGATTCTCGACCAGAATCTCCTGCCATCAGTCAGGGAGTTGAAGTGGGACGAAGATGGATCATGCAACAAGACAATGACCCAAAGCATTCCAGAAGAGTACAAGGAATGGGCTTAGAGAGAAAGAGGATTCGCACTCTGGATTGGCCCAGTAAAAGTCCGGACCTTAACCCAATGAAATGTTGTGGAGAGACCTGAAAAAGTTGGTACAGGCCAGATGTCCCTGCAACGTTCTCAAAGCGCTGAGTTCGCAGGAGGAGGTGGGCAAATATCCCCTAAGCAGATGTGAGAGACTGGTTAGTGGTTACAGGAGACATTTAGTTGGAGTATGGCTGCAAAGGGAGGAGCCACAAGCTACTAATACAGGGGTTCACATATTATGCACATGTAAGATTTTCAGTTGTTGGGACATAAACCTCCTTTGTTTACTTAAATAATGAAAAAGATATTCTTTGTGTTGTGTGTTACTATTTGGAAGGTGTGCGTTACAAATTGGAATTTAGATGTATGTCTAAAAGGTTCTTTAAATGTTTGCACAAACAGTGACCATGTCTGGAGGGTTCACATACTTTCAAGCAGCACTGCATATCTCACAAGAACCTATATCATATGCACAAAATTAACAATGGCTAGTCAGTCAGTCCAATGGACTTTCAAGGCAGTAATAATTGTGATCTCCAAACCTAAATAAAAACATGCATTTTATTTCATCATCATTAAAAAGAGATCATAAGAATCAGTACCGTATTTTTCGTATAAGACGGCCCCCAACTTTTCCAGGTAAAATATAGCTGTTTAAGACTACCCCTTTTCTAACACACGCCAAATAAAAATGTAAAAAACAAAGATTTGATTTCAATATGCTAATTTAAATTTAAATGCTTATGACATGGGCAAACTGCCTGCAAGTCACGGGAAATCCACTGGCCATCTCAGGGAAACAGCAGTGGACACACTGCTTTACATATGCCTACTCTGACTTTCAACCCCCAGATCTCCAACAACCTCAAAAGTTTACACTTACATTCCTAAATTCACTACCAAAACTACAACCTTTCATGGTTATTAATGTTTCCCTGCGGTTATCCAAGTGGCATAAATTGTATACATTTAACAATAAAAGCTGAACAAATTTTGGCAATCTTAAATTGTAACATTTATACATAATTGAAGGTGTTTTAATGTGTTTGAGCTCCAATACCAGTTTCAGCCACTGCCTCTAGTGAGCAAGTCGGCTTCGTCTCGAGAAGCTGACCTACTTAGAGAGAAAGGGAGGGGGATGAGGGGAGAGCTGGGGATCTCTGACAGGAATACTTCTCCAGCAGCAGCCGTTTTTGAGCTTGCTCCATCATATGCAGATTGCTCCAGTCCGGCTGTAAGATTTCAGCACCCAGCGTATAAGATGACCCCCGACTTTTGAGAAGATTTTCCTGGGTTTAAAAGTCATTTTATATGCTGGAAAATACTGTATATATAGTCTAAACAGTCCCAGGAGAATTTATGGTGAAATCAAACACTTCTAGCCATCATGTGTCAGAGACCAAAGAAAATTTCTCAGCGGGTTTCACCTAATTACAAGGGCTTCCTCAGGAGACTATGTGTCCAAATCAAGTAATCAAGATTATGGGAACAAAGTGCCCCGTGCATATATGACTATCCCTACAAGAATTACTTCACAATGTCCAAGTTCACAAGGAGAGCAAAATAAAGTATGTCCAACTATCCTTCTCAGAAAAAGCAGGAGTGAAACAAAAAATATAAAAAGACAAATATAGCTTTCCCTCTATTTATTCTTCCCCAGTGAGTATTGAAAACTCACACAAAAACTACCGGACTTATCATGACATTTAAGAACAGGTCTGTAAAGACTTGAAACATAGTGGGTAAGTACTGGCCCTTAATGATCAGTGATCCTGCACGGACTGTGTGTAGGAATGCATCCGCAAAGTACATATAGGAGAAGTAAATCAAGGGCATTACCTCCTCTCACACTCGACCCCTCATTGCTTCATCTGCTGAACCACATCCCAACAAACCTTCGACTAAAGACTAAACGACACGTTAAGCCCCCCATAAACGCTTAGACTTCCACCCAATTTTTCGGCCGGTTGACCGCTTTGCACGTTCACGGCGGTTGATCGGCTGACAAATCGCGTGGAGATCTAAAGCTAAGCCAAATGGATCTAAGCCAATAAAGACTTGTCCATAATTCTTAGATCTAATTAAAAAATGTGGCTGGGGACCAGTGTCCCCATCCAAAGTACCGGTATGTCTCCTCAGCACCGTCGGCCCCCTGACTATTTCTTTTGCGTGGAGAGACAGAGCCAAAAACACAGAAGCAATTTCTCAACTCGCACAGCAATTGCACAACTCCCTCCGAAGTTCTTAAATGGGGGGGGCTTGGTGCAGCCACACTGGAAACCAATGCATGGGGAAGGGGTGGGGCTGCTCGGCATCTTGAGGCGAGTGCGTCCAGGTGACACGGAATCACCTCCTAATTGGCACAGGGGAGTCCCCAGCTAAGCGGACAGCAGCCGACTTGATTGACATATGTGCTGCCTGCAGGTCGGTTGCTTTTGGTTTTCTTCGTTCCTCCTAGAATTTTGAAAAAGTTTGGCAAGAAGATTGGGGAACCTTTCACATAGATATATTATAGATTCAGGCACTATAATATATTACCTCATTGGATATGTAACATGTAAATTTACTGAACCTTGTATTTGTAATTATTATAGGACTAGCATTTGTGTGCTAGGTATCATGAAGTGGGAGGCAACTTCGTGATTCACTACTTTTGGTGAGCCCCCCTTGCCGAATCCTGAATCTATACTAAATTTTTCGGACCCCTACTTAGATATCTGTGACCTCTTCATAGTCTACGTTGCTGCCTACCGTACCCACCTGCACACCAGCCGCAAAAGTAAATGATGATTTATTTTCATGTGATATCTGTATGGAAGTATTTAATTTATTTTGGACTGACAGGTTAAAATTCTGTGTCCTGATTTTTATATGAATTTTTATGGATTGATGACCTTTTAACTTACTTATATCGATGTATATCATGGTTTGTTGATGTATGTTTATCTATGGGAGTCATGAGGCACCCTGGTCTAGGGCAGTGGTTCCCAAACTGGGGGGCGGGCCCCCCTGGGGGGTACGAAGGTATACAAGGGGGGCGCTGGCTCTCATTCTTAACTGGTGTTTGCATGGGGAAGGGGGGCCCTGCAAAAAAAGTTTGGGAGCCACTGGTCTAGGGGATTAATTAATTATGTAGGAATATACATTAGTTTGCATTCTCTGCTTTTGGGCTAAGAACCATGGACTATATCTCCTGATAAGGCCCCAACATGTGGGCAAAACGCGCAGAGAGCCTCCAGACAATTGAATTTCGAACTTAATGGTAGTATAAGAGATGTAATGCAGCCTCAATGTTATGGTATAACAATGTAATATAAAAATCTGGATGTGTTTTGTTGTCTATTGATCTCAATAAAAGGATGTTTTAATGCAACCTGTTCTTTTCCGCGCCTTTAAAGCCTTGGTCTAGGTTATTCTAACTAATCAAAGTTTTTTTTCTGATTATTTTCCATTAGTAACACCAGTAACAGTAACCGGATGGCAGTGTGGTGTTCACTTACATCACAGAAGCTGGTGTCGGCAACACAGAGCTTCACAGAGGCTGCCTGCGGCTGCGATGCCTGAATGCCTGCGATCTTTTGGGCTAAAAAAGTTGGCTTATGCATGAGTATATAATATTAGGATATTATATAATATTAGAAATATTAGGTCTCAAGAATCCTAATTTCCCTAAATGTTTTGAATGTATCACATGTTATAAGCTAAATGTAAAGAAGAGTATATATATAATCTTGTATAACATGTAGCCATCCATATGTTGTTGTGAATCAAAAAGACATTACCTCATGAATCTGTGTATAGATTAACTGGGCCTACCCAGTGGGCGTGACATATCTATTTCTGTGTTGCATTCCTTATATGTAATTGAGAAGTTAGGGCTTTGTATATTGTAATGCAATTGCTCTGAAAACGGCTTCTCGCAACATTTTTTAAGCTCATAACGCTAGGGAGGTTAACATAAAAGGGTAACCCTATGACACGCACGCTCTTACAATGGTGAGCCAGCCCTAATAGTCTTCTGAACAATAGTCTTTTTTTTACACAAACGTTTTTTACACAACCTTGCAAAGGGGGAATGGTGACATGTTAGTATTAGTTGGTACAAGGTTTTTGTAGATATTTGTAGAACTTAGAAAGAACAGAAATTAGTCCAAGGCGGTTACCAATAAGCAAGGGTACACACACCCACACTGACACACACATCAGGGCTTAGGAAGGAAGGAATTTTTGTATTTTGTAACTTGCATGATTTTGTATTATTTTTTTGGAGATAAGTAAACACATCTGTTCTTTAAGCAACACATTTTCTGTTCTTGAAAGAAAGGGGTGACCCTATGAAATGCACTCTTTTACAATGGTTCTTGATTTGGATACGTAGTATCCTAAGGAAACTCTTATAATTAAATGAAACACGCTGAGATAGACAATGTCTTGGATCTCTGACACAAAGGCTAGAAGTGCCTTGATTTATTCATTTAACCATGTGATAAATTCTTCTGGGACTGTATAAACTGTATAATGTGATTTTTTAATGATGATGAAATCTCAGATTTGGAGACCCCAATTATTTCAGCCTTAAATGTCCCTAGGATTGGCCACCCCATGTGTTAGCCAGCTAATGTTTACTAACCAATATGAATTTTGTCTATGATGAAGTGTAAGGGCTCGATCCACTAGATTAATTGGCCACGCATGGACGTGTTTTTAATCGCTTCGCTGCGGCCGATCGTTCCCATTGAAACTCATTTGGTCATTTCCATTTAGCGAAAAAATTTAAAGACACTGATTAAAAACACGTCCATCCGCAGCTGATCGCTCTAGTTGAAACGAGCCCTAAGGGTAAGTGTTATGCCCTGTTTTGGATAAATAGACTAAGGAGTCTATATGACATATTTCATTCTAGCAGAGCTAACTTTGCCCCCACTACCCCCTTATTCTTTACTGCCATTCGGCCTACGCTTGTCCCACAACAAAGGCAAAACAAACAAGACCATGAGTTCCATAATTGAGGACTTGCCTTTAAAACAGAGGACTAGAAGGGATTTTATGGCACTCAAAGTCCAGCTTTAGAATAGAATATAACAATATCCAGTATAAAGATCAATAAAAAGTCTTTAATGTGGATGGACAAATATAACAATTCATAACATACAAAAGGTACATGTGTGGTGTATCACACTAAAGTTCACCATAATTTATGAAGCATAAAAACATAATGATAAAATTATTCAACCGTACAGTAGTCTTTAAATGCGTTATGCCATCAGATGTATCATATTTTCGTTCTGCTCATACTCCTACATGTTTCGTCCACCTAGGGCTTCGTCAGGGAGAGATGGCTGTACAGGTATATATATGTATGTTAGTATCACACATAGATCTGGATATAAACATCCACATCATCAGGGTACATTTCTAGTTCATTTAATAAATAAAAAATTTCAGGGCGTTCAGTGCAGAGCGTGCACATAATATCGCATAGCAGAGTGTGCACATAATATCACATAGCATAACAAAACACAAAACCATAACAATGTTGTCTACCTGAGATGGCAATTAGTAGCTCAACTGTACGTTTGTTAAAATTATGTGCACACACTGTTATGCTATGCGATCTTATGTGCACGCTCTGCACTGAACGCCCTGAAATTTTGTATTTATCAAATGAACTAGAAATGTACCCTGATAATGTGGATGGTAAGGTGATCCATTTTTTAACACACTGATAATGTGGATGTTTATATCCAGATCTATATGTGATACTAACATACATATATATACCCGTACAGCCATCTCTCCCTGACGAAGCCCTAGGTGGACGAAAAATGTAGGAGTATGAGCAGAATGAGATTTTTGATACATCTGATGGCAAAGCGCATTTAAAGACTACTGTACGGTTGAATAATTTTATCATGTTTTTATGCTTCATAAATTATGGTGAACTTTGGTGTGATACACCACACATGTACCTTTGTATGTTATGAATTGTTATATTATTCCATCTACATTAAAGACTTTTTATTGATCTTTATACTGGATATTGTTATATTCTATTCTAAAGCTGGACTTTGAGTACCGTAAAAACCATTCTAGTCTTATGTTTTAGAGGCAAGTCCTCAATTAGGGAACTCATGGTCTATATATACATTGGGTTGGCACAATTTATTAAACAATTAGTATATCCCTCTACCAACTTTATGTGTTACCGCAAAACAAACAAACTAAACATACAAACAATACTTACACATTTGAAAAGCAAGAGAAGGGGAAAAAAAGAGAGAAAGGACAAATAAAAAGAAAAGAAAGAATAGAAAAAAGTAAAAGTGTGCATACAAGACAGTGCCTTGAAAAAGTATTCACCCCCTTCCCCTTTTTTTTGTTTTTTGGTACATTATAGCTTTCAGCTCAATGTTTTCTTACTCTAAATTTCATGTGATGGATCAGAACACAAATTTATTGTTGGTGAAATGTAATGAGATAATTATATAAATAAACTATTGTTTAAGCAAAAGCTATTGTTAAATCGATCTTATACATTAGAGACAAGTCCGTAATATTTAGACTGATCTCCTTACTTTGGACGGGGACCAGGCTGGCTGCTGCAGGCTGCTGCAGGATGACGTCATCCCGCTGAAGTCAATGTATCGCCACATGTATAGCTACCTTTGGGAGCAGTACCACAATGCCTACAATAGTAGGCTCACTACAATAGTGAAGTTTTTTTACATAGGTCGGTGTATTTTTAATTCTCCATCCAGTCTTGTGGGTGTGGTTTCCCTCAATATCTCCTTGCACTCTCCCTAGGTTGGGTCTTAAAAGGGAATACAGCATCATACCATCTAAGGGGACGATCACCTACACCCATCCCCCATTAGTTGCTGGTGCCCGCTCTGGTGTTTGGTACAGACCCTGCATCCTCAATCCCAATACTCTCCATTGAAGTTGTGGCATTATTTTCCATCTATTGATGACATGGCATAAAATGTATGAGAAATTTGTAAGAATGATTTTGATAATGATGTTCTAATCAATTGAATGTAAAGTATGTTTTAGATATATCTGGATATGTATATTTAGATGCATATATTTTCTTCCTACATGAAATATGACAGCAGTTTGAAGTCCGAATAATCAAAAACGAGAGGTGTTTGATATATATTTATATATAAAATATATGGGGTAACGGTAGCTATACAAGTTACAGTCCTTAATGAAAAATTTATAACTATGGGAATTTCTTTTCCCCTATTGTTTATAGATTTATGTACAATCTGTTACAATCTGTTTATTGGCAGGTGCATTCTCCCTGAAGAAGCCCAAGTGGCTGAAACATACACTTGTAACATCTGCTAAACAAATTCTTTGAGATCACCACAAGAATGATGTGATGTTGATGTGTGCCATAATTTACGGAAATGTTGTATATTTATTGTAAGAATGTCATGATTTTAGGTATGATGATGTCTTAACTGGTCCAGAAATATTGAATAAAACCTTTTCTGAGAAATATATGATTTTTTTTATACATTTGTGCCGATAAAACCCCACTACTAGTTCATATTGGAATTTGTAAATCCTGAGAGGGAATCCATTAACCTTCTTAAACGTCTCTACAGTGTCTTTTGCAATGGCTTCTATTTTAGCATGTATCATAGCCTGTGTTACCGTAGTACGAACCAAGGCTGTCCCAAGTGTGTCAGATTTCCATGTTTATGCAATCACCTGTTTTTATGCGGTTACCACATATGTGCATAACTGAATTTGACCAGCAGAGATCCCATGTTTGCATCTATTTATAGTGCTACATGAGGGTCTAATGGTATGTGCATACCATCTTATTGTGACCTTGTTATTAGTAGTGTTGAGCGGCATATGGTATATTTGAATTCGCGTAATTTCACAAATATACAAAGAAACATTCTAAATTCATAAAATTTAATTAGTCTGTATTCTATTGCCTTCCATTGTGCACACTATTGCGCAATGATTCACAAAGATTCGCAATGCAGCTTTACAGCTTCTCTTCTTCATTCTCTTAGCCAGCACGAGCACTGTGTATATTGGCCATATCCACTCGCAATGTACACACATATGCACGATGTATGCCGGTTAACCATGTTGAAGCATAATATGATGAATATCCGCCATTGCGAATATCCGCGCGCACGTTCGGGAAATATTGCGAATTTTCGAATGACAGATATTCGTATATTTATTTGCATTTCAATTATTCTCGCTCAACACTAGTTATTAGTTTCTACAGCAGATATTGTTATTGTGGAGGTTCTAGCCATATCCCACATCTGCTCCCAGTTCTTCTTTAGCATGCTCCCTCCTGTCTCTGTTGCCCATTTATCAGCATATTGTCAGCTGGACAGACGGAGCATCAGATCCAGATTGGTGAAGGGGGAGGGGGGGCGGGAAGAGTCTCCCTCCTCCATCCTGCAGCCTACAGGATCTGACACTCCAGGCATGGCAGTGCAGAAGCGAGCAGGCAGGTGAGTATTTATTTTTTATCTGTAGGGGTCTCTGTCCCTGGATGAATACTGCCTATATGCAAATTTTGTTTACATCCACTTTAACAACAAATAGATTGAAGGCAAAATGTATATTTTCAGACCCCTCTCTGAAACATGATGCGATTTGGAAGGGTTGTTCCTCTCCCGGTAAAAGAAAAGACCATAGAGCAAAGCAGTCTGAAAATCACAGCCTATTATGACAACAATTTGATTTTCAGATCTTAAGCTGGGATATTCTTTACCAGGATCAGATTGAGCTTGATTATTTTAACTAGAGGTGCACCGATTGCAAATTTCTTGGCCGATTCCGATTTTACAGTAAGTGTGACCTGCCGATTCCGATTTTTGCCGATTCCGATTTTTTTTTGTTGTTTTGTAAATCACTGCCAATGTCCATTACTATCCCCTCTGAAGCATGGGTCCCCATCATATGGCAATTGATGTG
>CM070039.1:56497787-56513716 GCA_036250615.1 Ptychadena robeensis
GGAATCGATCGGGGGAGTGATCAATTGGTCATGGAATCCTACACGTGTATGGCTAGCTTATGAGTCCACAACATAAGCCGAAGTGAGTGTGGGTAGGGGAAGGATGGTCTTAAAGAGATTTTCCACAAACAAGGCTGGATTAGCACCTTTAGGAATGCCAATTTCCCCGACATTGTTGCGGCGCGGCCCCCTTTAACCAATTCATTCTGGAACTCCTTGAGTTTCATCTTGACCTGGAATTTTTTCATTTTTAAAAATATTGTTTACCTGCAACAACAAGGCGTAGCTATGGGCACAACATGTGCCCCTAGCTAAGCCAACCTATACTTGGGAGGCTGGGAAAGAGCCATTGGATGGGATCCAACGCTGGAGGATGACATGGAGAAGATACCTCTTTGGTACCGCTACATAGATGATATCTTCTTTATTTGGGAAGGAACATCCACGGAACTTAAGGACTTTATCGAGAAACTTCAAATAAATGAGTTCAATCTCAAATTTACGTTTCAGACAGATTTACATAAAATTACATTCCTGGATTTTACAATTCACAAAACAGAGGATAACATCCTCTGCACATCGCTGTATCGCAAAAAAAACAGCGGGAAATACAATCTTAGCAGCACACAGCGCTCACCCGCTACCATTGGTAAAAAGCATACCCTACAGCCAATATCTTCGCATCAAGTGCAACTGTAGAAGTCCCACTGAATACAAGAAAGAAGCCACTGCACAGATGACCCCCAGATACGAGAACACATACGCGAATACCCTGAAGTTACATTCAGAAAAGCTAGATCACTAGGAGACAAGTTGACCCAAAGCCACTATGTTGGCCATGAAAGTTCGGATTAATGTAAAATTACCGGGTACGTATAAGTGTGGGGAGAAAAATGTAGATGCTGCTTCTAACGGGCAAAGAGATCACCCTTCCAAATGGTGAAATATTCTCCCCTCGACACCACGTGAACTGCCGCACAGCTGGGATTATATACAGCTGTTGACATGCAAATGTGGCTGTTTCTATATAGGAAAAACTAAAAGACCTTTTTTCAAACGAATGGGCGACCATATTCCTGATGTAGAAAATGGGAGACTCTCCCCTATTGCAAGACACATTGCAACGGAACACCATTACAGTAAAAATATGATCCAATTCACTGCACTTGATAGAATCCACCCATCTGAGGAGGCAACTGGGAGCTGCTACAAACAAACAGAGATGCGTTGGATCTTCAAACTGGAGGCAACAGAACCCCCTGGCCTTATTGAAGCTGTCAATTTCAAATGCTTCCTATGACGGCAGATCTCTCCTACTGGGAGTCCTCCCTCGAGGTATACTTGATTAGTATTTGCTCAGTAATTGAACAAGGTTCCTAAGCTATTTCCCCATCATATATCCTTTTGGGCATCATGATGGCTACACTAGCATCATCATTGCCCTACAATAATGCCCCTTTATCAGTACCGACAGCACCCTTATATCCGACCTGTCGTACCAATCAGAACTATGTACCACATTATCTGTTATTATCGGATAACCAACGAACAATCACTATGACAACCATTTAAATGTTTGATGGCCGAAACGGTATTGTGATTATTTATATTTTTTTTGAGTGACATTATATTCCTACCTTGTCATGTTTATTATGCTTTCACGGTCTTGCAAGGCACTTTCGAACCTGGACACAGGGGAGCTGCCCTACTGACATTTTCTATGGGCCCCCGACAGGGAATCCCTTGAGCTTTGCTCTTACCTTACATAGATAAATACTAGCATTGGGCATGATCTATCGGGATACACTGATCATCCCCCCCTTAGTCCCCCTTTATAAAGATTCTTTCCCCTCTGTCAGGTTAATTTGCCCCTAGTTTTGTTGGCCACGAGCCTGTGGGGTACCCCAACATCATAGGTACCCATAGCTCCCTGACTTCAAGTGCACACTGGCTCATTGGCGCACCCAGGGAGACATGCCCCACATTGTTCACCGGCTTAAGGAGTGAACAATGAGAATATGTCAGGAACCAGTGAGTGGAACGGGCACGGTAGGGCTACCGGGTCCTGACCCCTCGCACTGTCTACATCTGCCAGAGACATGCCGGTCTTTGGCTTCCCGAGCGGCTATCACCGATTGTCCTGCCACATGGAGAACTGTTTTGTCCTCCCTTGGTGACAGGACGCCGGTGGGGGAGGAGGGGATGTGGACTGGGAGGTGCCTAGGTGCAATTCCACACCTCCCATTGAAGATTGGAGGAGGCACCCGCCCCTTTGGGCGTTGGCTCCACACACTCTGATCTCTATGGGGACACACGCTCGTGCGTGATGACGCACTAAACACGGGCCCCCCACCGGTCTTTATGACGGGAGGGCTGTGGAGAGTGCATTCACGGTGGGGTTTTCAACTATCAGCAGCCAGACCAGGACAACTCATGTATTTGGAGCCTTGTGACCCAATATCCCCAGCCTACGCACGGTAAACCCACCTCTTGGCTACATTATTGCTGGATTATTATACCTCTATAACAGATTGATTTGACTTGTTTCCCTGGTGGCAACATCCCCTTGAGGGGGCAAGGCGTACAGCAGCAACATCCAGTTAGTTTAGGTGTGCTTTTGTGTTGTAACACTGTGCCAGTATTGGGTGTTTTTCTTGATAGCAATTGGTTTGTTGATTTATAGTGCATGAGTGGTGTGCTTCTCTTATCTCCCCCCCCCCCCTTCCTATATCCCCATGGGTCTCTGTTCATCTCCTTCTCTTCACCATCTATAGCACTAACATCTATCCCCCCTCCCTCCCCTCCTTCCCCTGCCCATGCACGACACCACCTTCACTCTCACTCCCTGCCCACCCTCCTTTTTCTCACATTATGTTATCCCACACATTCACCTATTAGATAGTGGACACTACGTGCACTCCAATCACACACTTTGTCACTACAACCACTCACACTTAACACACATCAGGAGGCATAACACAATCACTAGATTTGTACTGGACAGACACACTCATTACACTCTTTTTCTTCCCATCACACATTTTAGCCCACACAATATCTTTACACATACGTCACACATACTAGTTCACACAAAATCTCCACACAGGCCTACATCATTACACCACATAGTTCTAGGTTCTGGGCTCCCTAGCACCACACTGACCCTTCACTTCCCTCATCTGTCCTTGCTTTGTGATATTTCCCCTCCACAGACACACCTAACACTGGGTGGAAGCAGGTGTATCCTCACACCCCTATATACACATACGCCATTAATTTATCATTTCTTACAATTAGAATACGTCATACCCCACGCCTCCAATCTTACTGGCACCCTGACTCAGGGCAAGTATTGAGACTCCTCAACGCCCTCCCTTTCTTTCTTTTAAATTACAAGTTCACACAAAGAACCTTTTGACAAGGTGAGTAATCTTCTCACCTACTAGAAACCGTTATTGGTTCTAATCTACAACCACCACCACTGGACATGTAACCTTACATTTTACCCTTTTCCACTTTCTTTCCCCCTTGCCCCCTCTGCCCGGTTTCTTGGTGCCTTATATAGCACATCCAAATTGCTAATTCTCCTGAGAAAGCGATGTATCGTGAAACGCGACGAGAAGCAATTTATCCACATGTATTGTAAATGGATGGACACAGACTTCTTTGATTATGGACTTTATTAAAACGATGGACATTATTCATTGAACTTTTGCTTACATTCATACTTGTTTCAATTATTTGATGCCTAAAAAAATCCCTTTACCCGTCCTTTCAATTGTTGTCAGAACGGGAACGCTAATAGACACACATAGGTACATAGGTGCTGTGTACACATGTGTGTCAAATTTTCTTTGTACAGATCAGCGTCATAAGATTTGGCCACAAGGAGTTTGTGCATTGCAGGTCACTTGACACAGAGTGATGGTTGGATGTATCCTCAAAAACTGACACATAAAATTTTGTCTTGGTGAGACGACCCCTGATCTTATCGAAACGTCAAGGCATTACTGCGTGTAACCATGGTGTTTTTACTAGCCTCTATAGCAAGCAGAATGCCCTCAGGGGTCGCAGCTTCCTCCATGTCAGCTTCACACGCCAGGTCTGTCTGTGAGGCAGTAGATGTAATCCCCACATGGGTAGTGTCCAAGATGGCAGTGCTGGATCTGATGGGGGAAGCGAGGGGGCAGAGCTGACCTGCGCCACTTAGGAGTCATCCGCGGGACACCCCAGACCAGGAGGATTAAGCCAGAGCACAGAGTGGCCCAAGGACAGCACAACTGAAATCAGTGCGTTAGCTATACCAAAATGGCTGCCAGATGACTGGAGGTAAGCCAAGATGGCAGCTGGATCACTAAAGGTGTACCAAGATGGCTGCTGAATCACTGAAGGTGTACTAAAATAGCCACCAGATCACTCCAGCACCATCAGGAGGAAAAAGGCAGAAAAGACCGATCTGTACCTCACAGAGAACATACAGTGCTGAGCATAAATGAGTACACCCCACTACATTTATCAGAAAACCTTAAACCAGAAAAAATAATTACACCACAATTATAGTCTTAGGAGAAAAACCACACTTAAGACTACAAAATTCTAATTAACAGGCATTCAACCATAGGTGAATCTAATGATTCATTTAAGAGGTGTCCAGCAGACAGGTAACTTTAAAAGGGCAATACTTAAAGAAAAGCCCTTACCATTTCATGCTGTCAGCAATAGCTCCACATGGAAGAGAAATGTCAAAAATCGGAGAAATAAATCCTTACTTTACACAAAAAAGGTAAGGGCTGCAAGAAGATCAGCAAAGCTTTACATATCAGTCAAAATACTGTAGCAAGCGTGATCCAAAAATGTAAGAAAGATGGAAGTGCAACCATCTTACAGAGATGTGCAGGCCATCCACGGAAGTTAACATCTCGACAGGAGCGTCTTCTGGTGAGAAGGGTTGAAGAAAATCGCCATGCAAGTTCACTGCAGTTTGTTAAAGCAGTAGAAATCCAAACTAGAGTGACCATTTTTCCGTGACACCATACGGCGCACACTGCAGAGGAATGGCATGCATGGGTGTCATGCATGAAGGATGCCTAGAATATGCAAAAGATGAAGACTACTGGAAAAGAAAAATGCATGGTGCCTACAGTGAAACATGGTGGTGGCAATGTCCTTATGTGGGGCTGCATGAATGCTGCTGGTGTTGGGGAGCTGCATTTCATCGATGGGATCATGAACTCAACAATGTACTGCTCTTAACTGAAGGAAAAGATGCTGCCGTCACTCCGTGTACTTGGTTGTTGTTTTTCCAACATGACAATGATCCAAAACACACATCTAAAGCTACTGCTGCATTTCTGAAGAAGATGAAGGTGATTGAATGGCTAAGTATGTCTCCTGATCTGAACCCAATCGACCACCTGTGGGGAATTCTGAAGCGACAAGTTGAGCATCACTCTCCATCCAGCCCTAAAAGAAGTTCTTCTTGAAGAATGGAAAAAGATAGATGTTGCAATATGTCGCCAACTTGTTAATTCCATGCCTCGAAGACTTGGTGTGGTCCTTAAAAATCATAGAAGTCATACAAAATCCTTGATGTAGTAGTTCTGGTTATGGGGTGTATAAATGTTAGCTTCAACCAATTTGAGTGATCTAAGTTATATTATTAACCTTTCATGTTTTAGGTTATGGAGTTAAAATAAGAGTTCAATAAAACTCAGCCTTGTGAACATTTTCAAAATTGTTCTTTTGTTCATTGAGCTACAGATTAATTCATACTTTTCAAAGGGGGTGTACTCATTTATGCTGAGCACTGTAAATAGTGACCAGTAGGTCTAGAGGCTTACCCAGAGCTAAGCTAAAGCTCAGGAACAGGGGACGTGAGGTTTTCTTTTTGAGGATGTATGGGGTCAGAAGCCTCCCTGATGGTATTTCATGATGGGTATGTATCTGCTTGTATTTTTTCTCATTGAGCACACCATATATTCTGATCTTCTAAAATCAAATGACCCAAACTTGCAGAAAACAACTGCTTCGCTCCTAGAGACACTCATTTTACTAAGACTGCAAAATTCTTTCTCCTATGTCTTAAGCGAAGCTGGGAAGCACCAGAAAATACAGTCAAGGCAGTGTATAGACTGCATATTCTGCCGAGGAACAGCAAAGGGTTAACACCTGCTTTCTGTAGCTGGGTGTTTCTCGACATAAGGTGCTGGGACCAGTGTATCAAAGCTTCTAACCAAGTAGGAGACAGGGTGCTCACAAGGAGTGTGGGGCCCAGGTCTGTGGCTGCTGGAGCAGTGGATACAGGGGGCTCACAAGGAGTGTGGGGCCCAGGCCTGTTGCTACTGAGAAGCGGAGCCAATGACAACCATTTATGAATATTTGAAAGCCAGGAGGCTTTGCATTTTCAGTTGACCGGTTTGTGTACTGCTATTAACCCCTGCGAGGGAAACCCTTTTCTTTGCAAATCATGTGGATTGATGTTTTGAGCACCCCTTTGGAGCTGAACCCCCACAGTATGGATAATGATTGTAGCCATCCATGGACAGCAGCATTGTCAGGTGGTGGAGTGGGCAAAAAACAATACAACAATACAACTGTTTTCAAAGCCAGATAAACAATTGCAAAGTGCTGGAGGCACTTTCAGAGCTTCCCCATTGAAGTCAATGGGGTATTTTAACCCCAAATGACCCCCTGAACACTACAAATGGTGTTTAAAGGATCAGAAAACACACTGCATGATTAACTTGCAAGAGAGATAGTGATAGGAGGGTATCCCAGAGTGACGCTTTCTTACCCCAAGCCATACTCAGGCCAAGACCAGATAACGGCTGTGCAAACTCCTGTGAACAGGAATTTATTCAGAGACCACTGTGACATACTGCAGTTAACTTTTTCAGGGCACGCTCAGACCTCTCTGACACTTCGTTGCTGACATTGCAGGGCATCCTTCTATACATGGATAGACTGTGGATAAAATTACCCTCCTACTCATATTTGGTTGGTAACTCATTTAAATTACTTATTGTGACACTGGAATATATACTATGAGCTTGGTGTTGACATTGCATCCTGATATGTTCCAGGGCAGCTGCTCCCAAGGAAAAGGGATGCATATATTGCCATAGACGTTGGATTGAAAGTTGTGGAGGAAACACTGACCTTTGTAATCTCGAGGACCCGGGTGGTAAACATCCTCCACTCACTATACACCATATACCACTTACAAACATACTTGAACATACATACTTGGACATAAATCCAGACGATTTGCTCCAAAACCAGACCTAACCCCTTCCCGCCAGAGCTTTGTTTTAGGTTGCGTGACCCCCTACCCTGCCCTGGTCCAGCTTGCTGCTTGATCTGCCTTGGCCCGCCCATTGTGGTCGGTCCTTATTGGGGTGCATGTAGGTCACCTGCCAGTGTTTTTGTTTTTTTCATATCTTGAGCTTATAGCAGTTCACAAATAGAAACATTGAAAGAAGAGGCAAACACCTCTGTGATGAACATCATGCAATTTTGTGTCTTTATACAATAGATATTTCATATATGACCAGTGGAGACACTGTTTACAATTGTTTAATATGACATATATGACCTTGGATATGCTCATGTCATATTTCGGTTTATTGATGATTTGTGTTTTGCAGAATTGTTACTAATCTTAAATTGGATAAATTGAAGAAGCCCGGAGGAGCGAAACGCGCTGGATCTAACTCTATACTGTATTGTGCATAACCATTTAGCTTGTGAGAAGATGTTCTTGAGAAAATATGAGAAAGCACCATTGCCTCTGGAAATTTATCAAACAGGATTAATCTTAGTGCCACATCATCAATAAATTTAAGAGAACACAGCATTATTATAATTACAGGATGGGTTGTGAAAGGCAATTCTTATTTTGGAACACTATGGAGTATTGTATCTGTACTAGTAACTGTCCACTAGATGGCAGTGTGGAGTTTGTTATTGTTCAGCTGATTGTGAAGCACACGGAAGCACGTAGCTGACAGAAACGCAGAGAGATCGCAGAAGATGGAAGCTGCCGTCTGAAGCATTCAGGTGAGGTGAGTGGACCCCCCTCAGCTGACTCGAGTATAAGGCGAGGGGAGCACTTTCTGCCCATTTTTTTGGGCGCAAAAACTTGGCTTATACTCGAGTATATACGGTAATTATTTTCTTAAAATTTGATCAAAAGGGGTTGGGCTTTAAAATAAATTTGATATGGACATTTTGCAATTTTCTTAGGCCAAGGTCAAAAGAGGCATTAAGAGACCAATTGACACCTCTAAAATACACAAACCCTTTTGATAGAAAATGTAAATTTTTTTTATTTACACACACTTTTGAACATGCTTATTCAGAGTCTGAGGAATAATTCTTAATTATTGGGCCATTAAGTGTCATTATTTATACTTTACAAAAACTGGGAATAATATGTGTTAGATCTGAAATATATAATTTATTTTATTTGAAAGAACAGAGAGTTCAGGCTTGTAAGGCAAAAGCCAGAGAAGAGGGGGGAGATTGCAAGACATACCACTTACAAATATATGGGCAGGGGTGGGGGAAAAAAACAAGCATTCAGATGCTCTGCTGGCAACCCTGCTGATATGTGTGGTGCTAGGAGAGATAGGTATAAATTGGAAAGCAACAAGGATCTAAAATGGCCCAATTTGTCACAAAGCCAGTAGATTATCCTTAACTTAAAAAAAGGATCTTAATTGTACCGAGGAAAATTAGGTTATAATTCCTTTACAATAGACCTAGTCAAAGTGAGCCATATACAGGGCCTATCCCTGGGCTAATGATCTTTTAACTAGTAGCCTATGTCCAACCTTTATTGCTAAAAGTAGAAACAATTACCGTATTTTTTGCCGTACAAGACGCACTGGCACATAAGACGCACCCAGTTTTTAGGGCAGAAAAAACTGAAAAAAAATATTTAATACATTTTCACATCAATTGGGATAATGCAATGAATTTAATGGATGCAATATCCAATTCAGCCAGAAGGTGTCACTAGCAGCTGAACACACGTCATACTTTACACTGATCTGAGGAGTAGGGGGGGGGGGTGGGCTGGGCTGTGTTCTGCTCTCACTCTCCTCTCCCGATGTCACTGATTCTGTGTCCGTGGGGCAGCTGATTGCTGTTCCCACGGACAGGAGAGCTGTAGATGCCAGTTCATCTAGCTCTATCTTCATTGCCCATGCCAGTTCAGGGCTGGCATAGGCAATTACACAGTTCAGATGGGAGAGCCGGACATCGGCTCTCCCATCTGAACTGACAGCTCTTCCAGCTCCTCTCCGTGCCGGAAGAGCTGGCGGGAAGCCAAGGTGCGACCACCGGTGGCCGAGGGGGTCGCGCATTCAGCGTATAAGACGCAGGCACTTTTTGCCCCCAATTTTGGTGGTGAAAAAGTGCGTCTTATATGCCGAAAAATACGGTGTCAGGAGTCAAAATAATACCTTCAGAATTTTTGCTAGTTGTCCAGATAGATTGTGCCATAACTTACCTGCCTTCATTTGAATTTGGTAGGGACTTTACAGCGTCTATAATCGATGCCACTTCATTCTCAGTGTCTGTTCCATCACAATGCGCTAAACAGACCGCACCACTCACTATAAAACAAAGTAAACCATATTAATTTCTTGTGTATAGAAAAATCTATAGACTTATATAAATGGTATGGTTAATATTTAGCACCACCCATATCTCACAACCATGAGGATCAACCAAAAAACATTACTAGTTATACATACTGGGGTTTTAAGGTGCAACAAAACTCATCATAGATGTATTTATTATTCACAATGAATAAAATCCAAAGATTCATAAATAACATAAAACCACATAGGTACTTCTCCCAATTTGTTTTATAATTCTTCTAGATGTTTGCCTACTGATCCACTTGAAAAAAGCTGTTAGTGGAACGTGCCGTGCGTTATATATCAAGTACTGTATATACTCGAGTAAAGGGTGACTCAAATACCTCATTTTATCTACAAAAACTGTGACAACTTATCAACTCTAGTATAAGCAGAGGGAAGTGCAAAGTCAAATAGTGGAGTTTTCTAAATGAAAAAAATATAGGGAAATATTAATCAAACAGGTGAATCCTGTTGTGCCACACCCTCAATTAAGTTAAGAGAACACAATTTTATTGTTATTACAGTATGGGGTTTCAAGGCACTTCTTGTGATTCGAACATGAAAATAAGTTTGCATTTACAAAGTCTTCATAATTATTACTGGGACCAACTTTTTTTTATGTTTGAATCATAAGACGTGGAGTTTTCTAATTGAAATTCCACCATCTCCAGTAAAAACTGGGCTTATACTTGAGTATATACATTAGTAAGATTCCTGCGAACAAATGGTATTAAGCGATCTGTAAAGTACTTATGTGGTTTTTATGTCATATGAATCTTTGTATTTTAATAATTGTGAATAATAAATTATGAATAATATTAATATTTAGGTTGAGATTTGTTGCACCTTAAAGCCCTAGTATTCATAATTGGTAATGAAAAATCTAGCGTACTAGTTAATAAAACCGTAACAAGCATGTAAATGAGGTTCTTTGCAAAACATACAGCGCATCCCTTTTTTCACATTTTGCTATCTTATTCCAAAATGGATTTAATTTTTTTCCTCAGAATTCTACACGTTACCCAATAGGTTTTGGCAAATTTATAAAAAATAACAAAAAAAAAAGTATGCACAGCCTTTGCCGAATACTTTGTTGATGCACGTTTGGCAGCAATTACAGCCTAGTCTTTCTGAAAATTATGCCATAAGCTTGACAAACCTATCGTTGGTCAGTTTCGCCCATTCCTCTTTGCAGCACCTCTCAAGCTCCAACAGGTTGGATGATGAGTGGTGCCTGGCTTACTGCAAACTTGACTCCTGCCATTCAAACCAAGTTGTTCAATCTTTGTCTCATCAGACCAGAGAATTTTGTTTATCATGGTCCAAGAGTCCTTTATGTGCCTTTTGGCAGGAGTGGCCTCAGTAATAGTGTGACCATTGTGTTGGCCAGCTCTAGCAAGAGTCCTGGGGGTTTTGAAATTCTTCCACTTGCGGATGATGGAGACCCCTGTGCTTTTTTTTGTAACCTTCCCCATATTTGTGGCTCAAGACAATCCTGTCTCAGAGGTCTACAGATGTGTGTGCCTTTCCATAACATTTCCAGTCAACTGAATTTATTATAGAAAGAAGGAGGCCCACACAAGGGGGCAGGGTTTGGGCGGTGCCCATACACCATGATGTTGGACATGTCCCCTATCGGCGCAGGGCGCACACGCATCTCTTGCACAGTCAGTGATGACGCGGACGCTTAGCACCGCCCCCAGCTACGACGTGGGCGCCTACCCAACATAAAACACCTAAATGGTGGCTACTGAAGCACGCCGCCACACACATGGAGCTTAACCAGGGAAGGACGCAAGGAGGAAGCTGGAATGACATGAGCCACCAAGGTATCTTTTCTCCCCTTAGTTTCTTGCCAAAATTTGCACTTTAAATAGTGAATAGTAGTGAATAGTACTATATATTTTCACTACTATAGTAGTGAAACCTAATATATTTATATTGGCTCCACAGAGACCATAAGTTCAAGAGGTACTTCCCTCAATGTCACACAGGTGTGAGGCAGGACTAGATCCATGGACAAAACCTGATAAGGAATTTTATCTTCATATGTCTTAAACTGGTGTTGTGGGCTGCTCTTATCCACCATAGCACTGTCGACACCTTAAATGGCGGATGCGCCACCTTATTACTAGTTATTGAGTATTTTTCTATAATCAATCTATTTTTGTTTCCATCACAGACCCCATGTTGCATCTATGTGACCCCCTGATTTGAAGTTCTCATTCCTGACCTCCTTAACCATACGGGGACACACATACCAACCAACCACTTGATTCTAAGACAGGGATCTGTCAACAATAAAAATCAGTCGACATCATAAGGATATCCACAAAAGGCATGTATCATATAACATCAACTAAGTCACAAAATACTGAAATCACAATGCAATGCAAGCCCTTGTTGCTATGTTTATGTACTTATTTATTGATATCATGTTTTTCTAACATAGATACAAGGAACAGACACCCCTTTACCCTGAAGAAGTCCGCCACAGTCGGACGAAACACGTCGGATTGTATGTAATCCCCCCCCCCCCTATATTAAGGGGAGGTTAGTGTCCTTGCAATGGAAAAATTATTTTATTCATATTATCTATGTAAATGTTTTGATGCACTTTAGATGTATGTCGTTTCATGGCAAATCAAATAAAATCATGTAATCTTTTTTAAACTACAAATTATGAATAGATTGTAATTCTTTGGTATGAGATACCGTGGTACCTTAAAAACCTCAAACAGACTCCCCTCACTAAGGGACACCCTATTGGTTGTTCCCTTTCCTTTTCATTCATTTCATTATTATACATGAATTTATTATAGGTGAACTTCAATTTAGCTTCAGAAGTATCTTAAGGATGATCAAGGGGATGAGGATGCACCTGAGCTTGATTTTAAGCTTTGTTGCAAAGACTGTGAATAATTATGTACAAGTGTTTGCTCAATTTTTCTCTTTTTAATAAATTTGCAAACATCTCAGGTAAATGTTTTTTCACATTGTCATGATGGGGTTTTGTGCATAGAATTCTGAGGGGAAAAAAATAACAAATGTAATCCATTTTGGAATAAGGCTGTAATGTTGAAAAAGTGACGCGTAAATACTTTTCGTATGCACTGTAGAAATCGGATTTTTCACCAATTATTTTAAACAATTTAAGAGTAATCCCTAGCATATTATAACAATAACATTCTAATAGACAATAGTTGCTTGGTACAACCAGCAAATCGATCAAGCTGAGGAAAACCTAGGGTCACCATACACCATGCACCGGAGGATCTCAGTGGGGACGCGCTCTATCTAACTACTCTACCTGACTAACTCTAAACTTAACCTGCGCACCAAATTAAGGATAATTTATCTACCATACAGTGGCCCCCCGTTCCTCTTGTACGGTTCCATGGCGGACTGGTCTATCCATCGACTTACAGCACCCGAAACTTAACCTCCTGATTAAAACAGCTTGTTGAAACGCGCGTCGAGGTTACTGGGACAAAATGCAAACCTTACAGATGTTTTGGACATTGGATACCATTTATAATCATTCTAGTGCGGAGGAGTCATTGACACTTGGTTTTATTTCTTGAAGAATAAAGGACTATGCTTTATTTATTTTTACCTATGGACTTCAGTTGAACTCATTAATCTCTCATTGATTTACTTTTGGATACACTGTTTTGCTACTTCGACCATGCTTAAATTGGTACCTACTAGGCCAATTTTCATTATATTATTTTATCTTAAATCCCCACATGGGGTAATACACTTAAAGCAGGATGGCCTCTAGAAAGTCCCCTTGTCCTTACCCTGGTAAGGAAAAATTCCGATGTTTGGGGAGACTGGGACCTCCGGTCTCTCCATTCATCAACCCCCCTTTTTTGCTAGGGTCACCATACATGATACAAGTTCACATCAATATTAACTCTAGTCTTACCAACACAGGGCTTTTCTAAACTATCTAAATGAATGTGTATTCAATCATGGAGCCACTATACTACAGAGTTGTTGGTAGATCTAAAGGTAATTGTACAGATCATGAAAAAAAAATGTGCGTGAACTGTAAGGTGGCCATCCACTCCCTGTTGGTTTTATTTGGTCGTTATCTATTATCCTCCCTAAAACACAAACATGGACAAAATGTTAAAGATATATGAATTATAAAGATACAAAAAAAATAGAATGGTTCATTGTTAAAGAGTAGTCAGTTGCTAGCTGACTGGGGGTGTGTATAGAGGAACTAATGGCCCCCATACATGCACAGATATTAGTAGCCTACCGATTAAAAACGACAATTTTTAGATCGGTCGACTGAAAATCGGTGCATGCCACATGGTCCGATCAACTTAAATTGATCGTAATTGTGAAAAAAAATCGATCAAAACATGATTGGACATGTCAGAAAATTTTGATCGGTTGAGTACAAATTGAGTACAAATTATTTTGTAACCAACGGATTTTGACTTCCAATTTGGAAGTTTGTTATGCCTTTTTTTACTCGCTGACAAAAAAGCCCACAGGCAGATGCCTGAGTTTGTGTTCAAGGACAGTGTTTCTGCCTCATACTTCTAAACCACGATCCCTGCAGCCCACAAGCAATTCCTCAACTTGCCACACTGTTGAAAATTTTAGATATACTTTGCAACGTTTGCATCCTAAACTCCAGAGAGCAGACACAAATATGAGAAAGCCAATTGCACTGGATCAAAGGTTAAATGCAACATTATGTTTTTTAGCAATCGGACAAGATTTAAAATTCTCCACTGCAATATCTGCACAGGTGCTTGGAAACATGTAAAGTGATTTTGAAGGAACTGTTGCCTGAATATATAAAGGTAAGCTATCAATATTTGAAGACTTTATTATTATGTATTAATATTAGAATATAGCATATATAGAATATGCGGGATATGATTGTGTTAACAAATAAAATTACATCTGTTTTGTCAAAATAACATATTAGAATGCATTAAATATTTAATCAAAATATAATACATATTTTTTTCCTTTATCTCAGTTTCCCTCATGTGCAGAAGAATGGAAGAATGTAGCAGCTGATTAACAAAATCTTTGGCAGTTCCCCAATTGTGGCTGGGCTTAAGACTATGTTCCGACCTAGGCGATTCATCACCTCGTGCTTGCCATTTTAATCAAGTGCGGAAATCGCCGTTGATCACGTCCATTCAGTTGAATGGTCATGTCCTCACTCAACTTTTTTTCTTATTGCATTTTTTCAGCATTATTTTGCTGGCATTGGTGAATGCAAAATATGATTTTCTCATGGTAGATGTTGGGGAAAATGGACACATGTCAGATGGTGGAATAATGCAACAAACTGAATTTCAGAGACGTTTACATAATCAACACGAGGACACACATCATGGACTAAATGTATTTTTTTTTTATTTATTTTTTTTTAGCAGATGAGGCTTTGCTTTGGGACCTAATTGGCTAAAGGTACCCATACACGTTGCGATTTTTCGGGGACCGATGCGATATTCGATTTCAACGCCCGATTTTTGCTTTAGTGCTATTTTTAAAAGTCGGTCGGATGGCCGACTTTTCGGCCCCGATTATTCACAGCCCGACCGACCGATCGGCTGGTTGGATTGGGAATCTTTTAAAAGTGGTCGACTTACCGAAAATTACAGGCATCCTCATTCATGACCCGACCGACTTTTTGGCTGATTTTTCTAAAAACAGCATCGGTTGGACTACATTTGCATGTTAGGAATCCCGAACGATCGACCTACCCGACCGACCGCATCGGTCGGAAGGGCTAAAATCGCACGACAAATCGCAACGTGTATGGGTACCTTAAAGCAGTTTGCAATTTGTGGATTAAGCCGGGAAAGACAAATTTACAACAAGAGACACTACACATTTATTAGTAGATCTAATGGATCGATCTTAAGGTGTATGGGGGGCTTTTGGGATATTATTGCAAAGGTTTAGGATTTTCTTTATCGCTACTCAACTTATGTCCTGAGAAAGTGGAACTCCTCATATTGGCATGCTGTGTTTTGCATGACTTTCTATGCAGACATAATGGCCATTCACATTGTCCACCAAACATGTTGGATGCAGAGGATGTTACCACAGGTGTAGTGACACCTGGACAGTGGAGGGAAGAATCGGGGGCATTAACCGGTGAAGAACCATCTACTTTACATAGAATGGCATTTGAAGCTCAACAGAACAGGGAGAAGTACATTGACTATTTAGAGTGGAGGAAATAATTATTTGACCCCTCGCTGATTTTGTAAGTTTGTCCAATGACAAAGA
>CM070039.1:56530010-56549839 GCA_036250615.1 Ptychadena robeensis
CTCTAGTTAACTGGGGCTGAGTTTCATGATGCATGAAACTCAGCTCGAGTTAACTCGGGCAGAACGCTCAGAAGGTTAATGTCAGGTTTGACAAATTTACTCCTCTACCTCTTTATGAACTTAATCACTCAATTAGTACTTTATACGGATTACCTAATACTCTATATTGATTTACCTTATACCTCATATTGAATTGTTAAGAAGGAATTTTGGTCAGATTCAGATCTATACTAACCTAACGTAGACTGTAGTACCTACTATAATGCTCCATTATATCCAACTAGAACAATACCTAGAACCATTTTCGCTTTGATTTGTCCATACAGTAATGCCACAGCGTAGGCATCGGAGGATGCTAAGTGGCACCAATGGTCAGCTCACAACCTGTAATTACATTATTGATCCAGTGATTTATTTAATCATGAACTCTCTTTATTTGATCAACCTTTCTAAAAACCATAGGGTGGAGTGTCTCATCCAACCCTGTGCCTGGTTGCGGACAGAAACGGCCGTCTTAGCACGGCCAGGTGCCCTTTTTGGACACTATTCTGGGGCTGACTGGATCGCTTCCTGGGGGGGCAGTGGGGACGAGCGTTGGCGGTGTGGTTGAGGGTCTGGCTGGATGGTGCCGTTTGGCTCGGTCCTGCCATGGCCCCTCCTCCTTGCCGGGCACGCTCCCGTGCTGTTTCCAAGTGATTCAGACGCCCCTAACGTCCGCACGTCGCTGCGCCGGGTGCGGGTCCCGGGCGCATGCGCGTTATAGCGATTGCTGTGACGCGCCGGTGTCGGCGCGTGCGCCCGACGCGGCGACGGCAGCGGGGGGCGCATAAGATCGGCTCGGGTGGCGAGTGGGATAAGGGGCACAAGGAGGCCGAAGCTGTCTACTCTATTTACCTTCTCACTTAATGATTTAGCGATTAACCTAACCTTACCCTAGAACTTTGATTTCTACTAAATACTTGGCTAACCAAATTTTTGTGAGAACAACATTCCTCTACAGACCGCTCAGGTACATCTTTTACTCCTTACTTTATCTATTTTACCCCAATTTTACACTGGTACTGTTAGGGTTGGGAACAAAACATAGAAGATCTTGCTTTATGCGGACGACGTCCTTTTGACGCTCACGCAGCCTATTACCATCCTCCCAAACCTAGAGAAAGTACTACTGGAGTATGGCGTAGTGTCCAGATATAAAAACAATAGGGGGAAAACTGAGGCCATGGCGACCAATATCGGACGAGAGGAATTGGAACATCTAAAAAAGGTGTATAGGTGGAGATGGAAGGATGTAGGAATCAAATACCTGGGCACAATTATAACAACTAAATACGATACGTTATATGAGAATAACTACCCGACAATGTTTAAGGAAATAGATGATCTCCTGAGGCAGTGGAAAGGCCTAACAATTTCGTTGAGTGGTAAAATAGAAACAGTTAAAATGATGATCGTCCCCAAGTTGACCTACCTCTTTAATACCTTGCCGGTGCGAATACCCAACAATAAAATTCAGAAATTGCAACAAAAATTTAAGATATGAGACCATGGGTATGGGGTAATGGTGTAAGAACCCAAATCACCAAAATGACTGGACCAACTGACCATATAATGAAATTATGGGAACTTATGGGAGAAAAATATTTTTTTTTAAAATAGAACACCAAGGTTGGAACCAGTGATAGATAACCACTTTATTCCGGTTGGATGGACTAAGAGGAAGCGTGAGATATGGGAGGAGGCAGGGACAGACAAACTGGGAACAATGCTGGATGAACAAGGAAAGATTGAATCATTTGAGAGATTACAGGCCCAGAGAAATCTTCCAGAATCAGAAAGATTCACTTATTTGCAGATTAGACAACGCCTTTGTTGGCGTTGTAAAAGGAGTAGAGGAACTCTGGAACATATTTTTTGGAGCTGTCCAAACCTGAACAATTTATGGAGAGGGGTAAATGAGATGATGGAGGGGCTAGTGAGGAAGGAACTTGTGGCGGATATTAAGACCCACCTCCTAGGGGTCAAGTGGGAGGGGGTCAAGTAGGGGTCAAGTAGGGGCCTTGGGAACAATGGGATACTTATTTAAAAGAAAGGACGTAAGGAAGGATGGTAAAATGGAACTATAAAAATAAAATTGAAAATTAACTAGACAAAATAGACGGGCAAGGCTGCTGTGTCGGGCTACAATGTAAGGTTACCAACAGCATAAAATGTAATATGTGGTTTGTGAATGTATTCCATGGCTAAAAGGAGCTGTGGATTGTGTATGTTATCTGGATATGTGAAAATTTATAAAATAAGTTGAAACAGAGATTGCATGAACATGATCCACTAGGGGGCTTTCACCGTACACTTCATCTTTGGGGACAGCACACTCTGTGAGGACACAAACACTGACACTTCCAACTTTCACCACCACTTGGCAATATATGATGGGCCCATTGTGTGTGTGTGTGGGGGGGGGGGGGGGGGGGGGGGGGGGGTGCAGTGATCACTACATCTGTCATTAATCACCTAGGTTTTCCCACTTTCTCTCCTTTTTTTCTTTTTCTCTTTCCTTTTCTTTTTTTCTTCTCTTTTACCCTGTCCTTCACCACAGGCTTTGACGTGCTCCCTGTCCCTGAAGGTACACCCCTCATATCTTTATGGGGTACATTGTACCTTTTTTTACTTTTCCAGATTTAATATCAAGTCCTAATCCGTCGGGAGTGACCCCCCTGTACGCGCTCCCCATTCTCCTGAGGGCGGGCACCGCTCCGGACAGACCCCTGGACCTTCCATTTGATTTCAACTGGTATGGCATAGGCACTTTATGCCTGGAGCATTTTGTTTCACTATACATATATTCCTTAAATAACAAGGTACTTTTTATACCCCCAGCTGTTTTGTCGGTTACCAAATGCATATATGTCAATGATTCTCCTGATGAAGCGAACATAGATCGCGAAACGCGTTGAGAGTGACAAGCATTGAACCTCAACATTTGATTTGTTTTTATCTGTTAAATGTACATATTCTGTATGAATAAAATGTGTGGTGCTTTCTGTACCAATTGAATTGTATGCCGTGAAAATCCCTTGACCTAAAAGGTAGCCCAGAAGTTTCTTGTGGTGCTACTGGGGTGCAAATTTTGTTGACATATATCATTAAAGATACTTTTGTAACCATTTCCAGCTGCATGCATGTCAACAATTCTTGATTCTAGAACTTCTGAATGCTCTTTTCTGCGAGGCTTGGTTCACATCAGAAAATGATTCTCGAAACCAGTAAACCCCAAACTGGTGTGTGTTTTTTAAAGGGCACATCTTTAAGCAACACAAGCCAATACGATCACACTAATTGGACTCAAGGTTGGCTCACTCCTGGCTCCAATTAGTTCTTGGAGAAGTCATTAGGCTAGGGGTTCACATACTTCACATAAGTCGAGTGATCCACCACTAAAGTCATAGTAAAATCGACTAGCTGTTTGCATGACCCAGTCAACATACACTCACCGACCACTTTGTTAGGCACACCTTGCTAGTACCGGATTGGACCCCCTTTTGCCTTCAGAACTGCCTTCATCCTTCATGGCATAGATTCAAGAAGGTACTGGAAGTATTCCTCAGAGACATTGGTCCATATTGAAAAGATAACATCACGCAGTTGCTGCAGATTTGTCGGCTGCACATCCATGATGCGAATCTCCCGCTCCACCACATCCCAAAGGTGCTCTATTGTATTGAGATCTGGCGACTCTGGAGGCCAATTGAGTGAACTCATTGTTGTCACAAACCAGCGGGTGTGGACCCACTGTGCCACAAGTCCTACCTCCACTAAGGGCGTTGTCTAAGTGAACCCACTTGTTCTTCACAATACCCCTCATGGTAAGGATAGACTCCCCCAGAGAAACACAGGTCGCTACCTCTGGAAGGAGGGTAGGCAGCTGGTCCAGAGGACACCAGGGAGAGGTAACAGAGACACAGGCGTTATCAGCAGGCCAGGTCGTATCCAGGTGCAACAGGAGATGAGGCATTAGCATTGTCAGGCAGACAAAGGTTTAGGGCTGGCAGCAGGGGTACAGGTTAGGCAGTCCGGGTTTGGCAACAGAAGAGTCAATACAGGCAGACAAGAGTTAAACGTATGTGTGCGAAGAAATTGTCCCCTGCACCATAACACCACCACCAGCCTGAACCGTTAATACAAGGCAGGATGGATCCATGCTTTCATGTTGTCGACGCCAAGTTCTGACCCTACCAGGCAGACCAGGCAACATTTTTCCAATCCTTGATTGTCCCATTTCGGTGAGCCTGTGCAAATTGTAGCCTCAGTTTGCTGTTCTTAGCTGACAGGAGTAGCACCCGGTGAGGTCTTCTGCTGCTGTAGCCCATCTGCCTGAAGGTTCGACATGTTGTGCATTTAGAGATTCTCTTCTGCATACCTTGGTTGTAACAAGTGGCTATATCTATTTCTTTCTATCAGCTCGAACTACTCTGGCCATCCTCCTCTGACCTCTGGAATCAACAAGGCATTTGCGCCCACAGAACTGCCGTTCACTGGATGTTTTCCCTTTTTTCGGAACTTTCTCTGTAAACCCTAGAGAGATTGTTGTGCGTGACAATCCCAGATCAGCAGTTTCTGAAATACTCCAGCCTGTCTGGCACCAAAAACCTTTCTTCACCATTCTGAAGCTTGGCCCCATGTGATTGGCTAATCAGTAATTTGCGTCAGCAAGCGGTTGGAACAATGTGCCTAATAAAGTGGCGGGTGAATGAATATGCGGTGGTTCAAAAAAGGATAAACATCTAGGGATCCAGGCTGGATTACCATCTCCTGTTTTCTTCCCCATATTCCGCATTATTATCGTGCAGCTCTGTCTCTGATTAACATGGTATAAGCTGTATGTATGATCTTGTCAAATGAACCATGTACTGTCTTATCATCTTAAAAATACAAATATAATCTTCCTTATATGTTTTTTTGGCTTTTTATATAAAGATATGTATAAATTTTAATCACGTTCAATTTATTGATATGGTTATAACAGTCTAGGTATGATTTACTTGACTCATGTTGGCAAGTGTTTTGTAGTTTTGTATAATACTGATACTGTGTATTATGTTTGTATGTGGGAAAAAATGTGTCGGAGATCAAGACATGGTCATATAAATCATCAATTGTAAATACACTTATGCTCTGCAAATTCACGGAGACCATTAATATGTAATAATAAAGACCTTTCATAATATTAAAAAAATGATTGATGGATAATATGCAGCTATATTTTGGTGGCCAAGAAATCCTACCAGTTTGGATATGATGGCCTATGGCCACTATAAGGGTAATTGAAAGGATTTATACAGTTCAGGGTGGGGCACATTTAAGTAAAAGTCCAACCAGATGCTTATATGGTTACAGTTTTTAAGGTGCAGAACCCAGCCCATAGAGATGAATGTGGACCCCCTAAACTAACCATAAGCAAAACAGGTGCACAAACAGTTGATTTTTTTCAGAAAGCCAAAACAAATAAAAAAATTTAAGCATTTTAAATGTATTGTCATATGTACACACAGAGGGCGAGACTAGGCTCCTACAAATGGGTTTAAGTTTCTGCCCATCTTCCGATACTCGTTTGATCTCCTTAACCTCCTGAGCATTCTGCCCGAGTTATCTCGGGTTGAGTTTCATCGATCATGGAACTCAACCAGAGAGAATTGTGGGCAGACTCACCTGTCTGCCAGATTCCCCCGGCAATTCTCTGGATCGGCATACACGATCACGTCACCGGTGATGTAAAAGGGTCAGGGTGGGTGTCACTTTTTCCCAGCACAAATCATGCTCAGAACCTCCCGAAGAGCAAGCAAAAATCACGACAACCTAATGGTCCCCTGCACCTGGACCCTGACTTTTTATGTGCTCCCTAAGACTCATCATCTCCGGCATGGGATAGCTAACTGACATTAGTGGTTTTGTAGATGTTCAGTTGCTTTGGTGAGTAACATACCATCATATTTACAGGATACTTTACATGTTTTGAAAATTTTACATGAGATCGTAGCCCTCAAAATTGCATCCTGGCTGCGATAGATGTAGAGGCGTTATACAGCAGTATCCCCCCATCGGAGGGGTACTGCTGTAATACAATAAAAAAAACATGAAATTCAGAATGAAAACTAGGACTGACTTAGGAGGTTTTGTATTATTGGATTTTATTTTAACTCATTTTCCGTGATACCCACTACCTCCAGGTGCAGGGGGGAGCGATGGGAACATATTGCAACCCCACGTATGCAATCCTGTACCTGAGGGAGTGGGAGAAGGAGATAGACAAGGGTGAGTCTCTAGCAATGTAACACTCCCACATAGTATTGTGGAAGCAGTACTACATCTGGGACAGTCCAGTAAAACTGTTGAGTAGTGATGGCCGAACATCGGCCTGGACTGTCCGCAAACGGGTGGGTCGGACTTTTAAAGAAGTCCGCCTGTTCGCGGACACATTCAAATTCCCCGCCTCTAGGCTTCATGCCCGGTCTTCTAGTGAAAAGTTTCTTCCTCCGGCACGATCTCGCAGGTTCTGATCCTGCCAGAGGAAGAATATAGATCTTCTTCTCGTCGGCGAACGGGGCGGGTCGAACACCCGTACTGCTCGCCAGCGAGAAGAAGGGCGAACATCCATGTTCGCCGCCGAACTGTCCGCCTTGCAGGCAGTTCTGCCATCACTGCTGTTGAGTGAATTTGTTCACCT
Organism: Ptychadena robeensis; assembly: GCA_036250615.1. NCBI lineage: Eukaryota > Metazoa > Chordata > Amphibia > Anura > Ptychadenidae > Ptychadena > Ptychadena robeensis. Next base: position 56,536,735 of record CM070039.1, read on the forward strand.
TCTACAGCATAATTATTGGAAATTATATTGCAGTCTCCAATAAAAATATATTTTTAGACTTGGAACTTAGCAGATCCACAAAGGGGTTATAGAAACCACATTATTTCATAAGCAGACCACTGGGAACATGATTTTAAATGCGAAGAGTTCACACCACAATTGATTAATACAATTAACACCATACAGCCAATATTCTGAGAAATTGGTCATCAGAGAATCAGTTCAAAGTAAAAGCGTCAGAACTCCGCCAGCACCTGAAGTACCATGGTTATAGTAAGAATACATTGAAAAAAGGCTTACCAAAGAGCAAAGTTCCAGGAGAGCATGCCCACATCAGAGAACTTTTTTTAAAAAATTGGCATTTCCTAAACTTAGATAGGAGTGTGGAAAAGCTTTTTTGGAGAACATCCAGAAATTACTTTTCGAAAAGCCTGGTCCTTGAAAGAACAGATGGTCCATAGTCACTACTAGTCCCCTTCTGTAAGTCAGGGTAAACAAGGACTTAGGAGATATGGCTCATGCAGACAGTGTGGGTTCATTAAGGAAGGAATGAGAGATCTATTACCAAATGATGAGAATTCGCAGTTAAGATTTTAGGGTATAGAACAACTGCAGTGGTTTACATGATGATGTGCCTCTGCAGTTCATTCTACATAGGCAAAACTAAAAAACAGACATCTCAGGTACAGGATACAGGAACATTTGACTATCGCGATAGTCAAGCACATTGCCCTACACCATAATTATAATGCATCTTACATCTTCTTTTATGGACTTACATGTATCCTTCCCAATATAAGGGGGGGATATAGATAAGATATAAATACAAAAACTAAAGCCTAAAATGGCCCCTGGTTTTAATGAGGCCATCAGCTTTTCTGTTACATACATTTGATTCACTATAATTTGGGGTGACACTATGTTCTAAATGGGAATTATTGGTCTTACAATCAAACTAAGTGGGTTATCTGACCTTACAGCGAGATCTGAAATGAGGATTATACTAATACTCTAAAATTAATAATGTGAGATTGATGTGTAATTTAATTAAAATAAATAATTTCAGAACTTCTTCCACCTTTTACATGACCTATAAACTGTACCACTCAATTTAAAAACAAACTTAAATCTTTTTTTTAGGTGGAAGAAAGAAAAACCTAGAGTTAGACTTACTGGTAACTCTTTTTCCATGAGTTGGTTTCCAGGACAGCACATGAGACAAGCTCCACCCACCGGAGGGAGGAAACACAACACCCTAGATGTTTAAATAAGCCCCTCCTAGGATCATCCGGCAGTCCTAACGGAGCTGACAACCCTCTGAAAGATATACACAACATCATTAGTAAACAGGGAGGGAAGCTTGCTGTCCTGGAAAACAACTCATGGAAAAAGAGTTTCCAGTAAGTCTAACTCTAGGTTTTCCCATTTCGTGGTTTCCAGGACAGCACATGAGCAACTTTCTGCCGAACGATTGCTCCTGGACAGACAGTAGATCCAGACAGTAATGACGGCAGAAGGTCGAGAATAACAACCAGGTGGCAGCTTTGCAGATTTGTTCTGGTGTCGCTCCGGCTCTTTCTGCACCAGATGCAGCCCAGGCCCAAGTGGAATGGGCTGTTACTTGTAATGGGCATGGCCGATTAGCTGCCACATAGGCCGATTGGATCACCTGTTTGATCCGCCTTGCTATCGTCGATTTAAAAGCCGCCAAGCATGTACGATTAACAGAGCATGGGAACGACGTATGGGCTTAGTTTCCGTCAGGCAAGTAAGTACCGCTTCCCTGAAACTCGACTTGCTTTGGCACTGAAGGGTTAGCGCAAAAGGAAGGAAGGACTATCTCCTGAGATCGGTGAAACTGCGTAGCTACCTTCGGGAGGAACCCTGGATCCGTGCGGAGACAAATACGGTCAGGAAAGATCTGCAGATAGGGTTCGTTGATGGACAGTGCATGAAGTTCGCTCACCTGGCGTGCCATGGTCACGGTCTTTAGGGTGATAGCTCTCAATGCAGCAGGAGATGGAGCTGCAGAGGCAAAGAAACCGAGAACTACGAACAGGTCCCACTGAGGAACAGGCCGGACCCTAGTAGGCCTTGAGTGGGCTACTCCCTTTAAAAAGCGTGCCACTAAAGGATTAGCCGATAACTGGATCTCAAGGAACACGCTGAGGGCCGCCACCTGCACCTTGAGAGTGCTGAGCGAGAGCCCCATATCCATGCCCTGCTGGAGAAAATCCAATACGCTAGGGATACCCACCGGCGAATTGTTGGCGATGGAAAAAGAGGAAAACCTCATACCTTAGAATAAATCTTTTGTGTGGTATCCTTGCAACTGATCAGGATGGTGAAGACTACTTCAGCAGACAAGCCTTTAGATGGCAGTAGTTGCTCTCCAAACCGCACAGCGCCAAGAACGCTCCTGGTCTGTCGTGACCGAACCCTGGGAGAGGAGATTGGATCTCTTGGTAAGGAATATGGGCGGCTCCGTCGCCATTCGGAGAAGCTTCGAGAACCAGGCCTGCTTTGGCCTATGCGGGCAATGAGAATTAATCCCGTCTGTTCCCTCCTGAATTTGCGCAGCAGTAGTGGAAAGAGGGCAAACGGAGGAAAGGCATAAGCCAGCTAGAAGTTCCAAGCCTGGGTAAGGGCATCCAAGCCCATGGCCACAGGTTCCCTTGTGATGGAGAAGAACCGAGGTACCTTGGTGTGCGCGCCCTTGCCCACTCCACCGCTGGAATGGTGGACACCAGGGTACCCACCACTGAAATGAGCTGTCTGATGGGTGCCAATTGCAGTCGCTGGACCCGAGTCACTTCCGTCAAGACCTTTGTGACCTTGTCCTGGGGCAGGAAAAACTTTTGGGCCACAGAATCCACCCGGTAGGGAATAACTCCCACGTCCTGCAAACGTAGCAGGGCTTCTGCTATTACCTTGGTAAATATCCTTGGGGCTAAGGAGAGCCCGAGAGGAAGGGCGACAAACTGGAGGTGGAGCTGTCGCCCTCCCCACTGGACCGCTACCCTGAGAAATTGCTGGTGATCTGGATGGATTGGGACGTGAAGGTATATGCGTCCCTTAGATCCAGGGAAGCCATAAAACAGTGTGGCGTAAGGATGTTCCTGGTGGAAAAAAACCTCCATGCGGAACCTCTTGTACACCAGGAACCGAGGAGCCGACTTAAATTGAGGATCAGTCTGAATTGACCCAATGGCTTTTTTACCACAATTACGTGAGAATAGAAACTGGTTCGTAGCTCCGTCACTGGGACTGGTACCAGTACCTTCTGATCTTTCAGGTTCCATAAGGCTGAAAGAAGACCTTTCCTGCGGGATTGATCTCCAGGAGGGGTAGCTGGGAAAAACCGACTCGGAGGAGGAGCCTGAAATTTCAAACTGTAACCCTCCCGAATGATCCCCATGACAAAGGAGTTTGGGTTTAGGAGACACCAGGCTTCTACAAACCCCAGTAGCCTGGCCCCCACCGGCACCAGTGAGTCAACTGGGCTTATGTTGCTTATTAGCCTTCGAGAACAGGAACCCCCAATGCTCCCTAGGCTTTGCTGGCTGCCAGGGCTTTTTCTTAGAGGGTTCTCCCGACCTCTGATCTGACCTTTTTTGGGGAAGAAAAGGCAGTTTTAAGGCCGGCTTCGCTCTCTTGGGAGGGAACGCCTTTTTTTTGTCCACCGTTCGGTACAAGACGCGTTCTAACTCCGGCCCAAACAAATCCCCTGTAAAGGGAATGCTGCAGAGTCTCGTTTGTGAGGCAGAATCCCCCTGCCAGGCTTTGAGCCACAGGGCACGCCTGGCTGCTACCGCCAAACCTCCAGATCTTGCAGTGAACCTAACTGATTCTACAGCTGCATCTGCTAAAACCCCCACTGCTTTAAACATAGTAGGGAGCGACTCCAGAATCTGCTCCCGAGGCGTACCAGTCTCCAAGTGGGCCTGGAGCTGCGAGAGCCAAAACTCCAAGTTGCGTGCCACACAAGAGGACGCTAAGGCCGGTTTCAAACCACATAGGGAGGATTCCCACTCTCTTTAGTAAGACGTCCACACGCTTGTCTATGGAATCCTTGAGGACCTCATGACCCCATGTCCTCAAAGGACAAGTCAGTAGATCTTGACACCTATTAAAATGCTGCGTCTAATTTTGTGACCTTTTTCCAGGGGGACTCAGCATTATCATCCAGTGGGAAACGCCTCCAGGCTAGACGGAAACACCGGTTTGCGTTCCGGGTGCTGCCATTCCTTACGGATGGCCTCAGACAACACCTGGTGCACTGGGAACACTTTACTCTTATGACTCGTCATGCTCTTGTACATCTTATCATGCAAGGAAGCGGTGGATGTCAAGGGTTCCATAAACAGCATGTAACAGCTCGTTAACATCCTCCTGGGACAACTGGAAGTGAGGCCCAACGTCGCTCAGTTCCCCCTCCTCTATTGATTCCTCTGCCAAGACGGCCGCCAGGGAATCCCTATCCTCACCCTCACTGTCTCTGTTCTTAACCCCTGGACCTGGCTTGTCCGATCTGAGGGCTTGGCCTGAAAAATACACCAAACAAACAGCCAGTACGCAATCGCTACAAACCAAAAAAACCTCTACACATACCTCCAAGAGGCAGGCTGGAGAACCCACAAGGAGCCCAGCATGCCTCACCACACAACTGGAGTAAAAGAGCAGACTGCCTCAGCCAGTCTCTGCTCCAGTACACATAAAGGTAGGACAGACCCCAAGAGGAAATCGCCTACCTGTGTGCTGCTGCCACCTGCGGGAGGAGTCACCACGCTGGATCCATCCTGCTGTCCAAGCCCGCAGTGTCCCCACTGCAGACAGCTTTTCAAGTGCCCAAGAAATTAGAATTTCGCGGCAAAAGATGCCGCACTTCCGGTCCCCGAGCTCGCCGCCCGGACCGGAAGCAGCAGTGATGGCAGCCATCCCTGTTCCCCTCAGCGCATCACATCCGGCCACTAGGCATGCCAGGACGCCATCTGGCCCCTCTTCTCTCCCTCCACGTCAGCGCCACACACCAGGAGGCAAGCCGTCTCAGCCAGTGCAGCACCTGAGGCATGCTGCGGACCCCGACCAGGCAAGAATTCCAGCGTGACCTCCAGCCTTGCCAGGAGAAGGGAGCAGCCAGAGGCCAGACTCTCGCCGAGCACAGCACCCGAAGGGAACTCCTGGAAGGACCGGTCCCACACGAGCACAGCCGGCAGGAAGGGGGTAAGGCTCTTAGTCGTCCTACAGACCGGGCAGCACCTGGAGAATGCTCCCACCTAGCTTCTTCTGGGTTGTAGGCCCTCTTCGGACGGGGGAAACACAAGACTGCCCAATAACCCTAGGAGGGGTTTATTTAAACATCTGGGGTGTTGTGTTTCCACCCTCAGGTGGGTGGGGCTTCTCTCATGTGCTGTCCTGGAAACCACAAAATGGGAAATATATATATAAAAAGAAAATAATGTGGTTGCATAAGATCCCCCCCCCCCAAACGAATACTTTGTTGAAGCACCTTTTGATTTTATTACAGCACTCGTCTTACAGTGTCTTTTTGGCATAAGAATTGTGCACTCTTTGCAGAAACACTCCAAATCTGTCAGATTGTGAGGGCATCCCTTCTGCACAGCCCTCTTCAGATCACCCCACAGATTTTGAATCGGATTCAGGTCTGGGCTCTGGCTGGGCAATTCCAAAAATGTAATCTTCTGATATAGCCATTCCTTTGTTGATTTGAATGCATGCTTTAGGTCGTTGTCATACTGAAAGCTTTCTAGCAGAAGCCTGAAGGTTTTGTGCCAATACTGACTGGTATTTGGAACTGTTCATAATTCCCTCTATCCTAACTAAGGCCCCAGTTCCAGCTGAAGAAAAAACACCCAAAGCATGATACTGCCACCACCATGCTTCATAGTGGGTATGGTGTATTTTGGTGATGTGCCGTATTGTTTTTGAGAAAAACATATCTTTTAGAATTATGGCCAAAAAGTGGTTTCATCAGACTGAAACACTTTTTCCAACATGCTTTGGGAGAACTCACATATGTTTTTGCAAAATGTAGCCTGGCTTGGATGTCTTTCTTCGTTAGTAAAGGCTTTCATCTTGCCATTATACTATACAATATACAAGTGAAGCATGGTGGTGGCAGCATCATGCTTTGGGCTGTTTTTTTCAGCTGGAACTAGGGCCTTAGTTAAGATAGAGGGACTTATGAACAGTTCCAAATTCCAGTCAATATTGCCACAAAACCTTCAGACTTCCGCTAGAAAGCTGAAAATGAAGAGGAACTACACCTTTTAGCATGTCAACCTGAACCTGATTGAAAATCTGTGGAGTGATCTGAAGAGGGCTGTGCACAGGAGATGGAGACAGATTTGGAGTGTTTCTGCAAAGAAGAGTGGGCAAATCTTGCCAAGTCAAAATGTTCCAGACTCATACCCAAAATGACCGAGTGCTGTATTAAAATGTTATTTTTATATATTTTTTCTGTCCTCCGCCTAAAAGATTTCAGTTTGCAAGTTCCCTCAATTAGAAATCATGGAGGGGTCTGAAATTCACATTGTAGGCACATTCTCACTGTAAGAGGCAACATAAAAAATAAAATAAAAAAAAGATTCAGGAAATCACATTGTATGGTTTTTAAAGAATTTATTTGTATTGCACTGCTGCACATTTAAACATTTGTCTACGATCCTCTGGTCTTCCCTGCAAACATTCCGCTGTACACACCTTCTATCCCACACTCAAGGTAAATGATTTTTCACTTCAAATAATGATGATGGCTTATATATATCCCTTGTTAGTTTCCTAAAGACAGCTGCGATGTTTATATCTCGAGTCCTTATTAGGTAATCTTGGTCTTCATTAAGTAACAACTATCATCTGCTATCCTCCAGTAACTTGACATTTTTGATACTTAAAAATAGTTGGACCGTTATACCGCAATGTTATCTCCTTAATATTTAATGCATTTGATATATTACTTAAGCGTTACCTGTGGGACTAACTGCACTGATAGCAGATACTATAAACTTTAGTAATCACATAAACAGCTGATAACACTTATGTCAACATACTCATGTCACCTTACATCTTTTGATGGTCTCCCTTGGGATACCCTAGGTGGACTTTGGATTGTGCCGCCCCCTACCTGTAAAGACGCATACGCTCCCCCACTGCGCTATAGTAATCTAATGACGCTATTGGATTCTACCACATAGAGGAACTACTACTGATGCCAAACCTCTTTAACCGTCAAGGAAGGTATGACACACAACACTCACTACAGTACATATCAATCCCTTTCCTTAATATACTTATACAAATGCGCAATTCTCTTCTTTCACACAGATTTTTCTATACATGCTCTCAGGGTGCAACTGGCCTGAAGAAGCCTCTAAAGGCGAAACATGTAGCCGCATGCACCTGACTTTGTTCTAATACCACCAGAGTTCCATCATATAATTGTATTGGCCATTACATGTTATGTAAGGTATAATGTAACTGGCACCTTGACGATGTTTTAAGCTCTACAAGTCTATATGTTACGACTGGTTCTCATTAACAAATAAAATTTGATGTTTTAAATTTTGGAATTTGCACTACAATACTACTTCACTTTATCTCACATCTTTGTGATACTGTTCCATTTAAAGTCCCAAGAGGAAACCCCATCTTTGGTTTTTATTGAGATACAATTGGCTGGGATGGGAACAGTAGCTAAACATACCCTCCATTCTACTCATTGTTTTGTTTAATAACCTCCAGGTGGCAAACACCACTCCCTCAAATAAGATTGGAGGTGTACTACACATATCCCTGAGACCTATTGACATCCAGTCACATCAAAGACACCATGGGTTATATAAATCTCATTGAATGATAACACTTGACTAATACCACTGAAAGGTACTAGACGGAGTACCAGTTCAGCTTACTGAGCTTTCAAATAAAAAAATCTGTCAAGTGACAACTCTGTCTATTATCTAGTATATATAGATAGAAGCTGTCACGGGACCAATTAACAAGCAATTCGTCTAATTAGAGAATTAACAAAATTAAACCTGCAAGACAGACATAGAATTACAGGCACCAATACTAGACACAGAGAAAGAACTGGATATAGAAGGCTTTGGTAATCGCCTTAAAAACATTCTGGAAAAAAGGTCTAGAGTACTATGGCATATGAGATTCTTTGAGAAATACATGCAAGCCAATTGTAATCCCATTGGACTCCGGGTGAAAATATTCCCGAACACAACTGACTTTGACCCTGAACTTAAACCTCACAGAGAACAACAGAAGACAACTTATTAAAATAGATCTAATACTAGAAAACCTCTATGCGGAATTCCCAGACTCAGGATGCAATGCAGATTTTGCAAGTAAAAGCCATGAAATAAAAGAAGGTTTAGACAACTACAATACCTCATTGTTTATTTCCAAAAAACGGAAATTCAACAAAGACAAACAAGCCTTTCAACAAGGAAGGGCATATAGATGGCCTACACTTGAAAAGAAACTTCCTACCACTAGAACAGAACAGGACAAGGAGGAGATCTCGCAATTAGAGGACTCGTCTCTGTCCTCACGCTTATCATTCAAAAAATTTGGAGGTAAACGTGGCAAAGAAACCATGAACTCCAGAAATGACAATACAGCTAAAAGGAAACCATCCATGACCTTAGCCTCCAGCACACAAGAGGAAGAAGATATTTTAGTGTACTCCATAGTTGAAACACCCCCATCTGACATGGAAGAGACACAGAGGATCTCAAATAAATCAAGTCTCCCACTAATAGCTGGGGACAGCAACATTCCAAATAAAGCAACTCTCCCACTAATGGGGGGGGACGACAGCAATATCCCCAATATATTGACAGCTATGGGAGCAATACCGAAAACAACAGCAGATGGCACCTTTAATGGAAATCAATTAGTTAGGTCTCCAGACCACACAACAAGTAATGAGACACAATACAACCTGGACAAACAAAGAAGTTTACAAAGCGAATTAGGAGCCACAGGCAACAATGTCTCTAACACAGAGCTAAGTCAAAGTCAAAAAACCCCATCAATACAGTAGAACTAAACCTAGGAATATCGAAACAGATAGGGGAAAAATCTATACATGCTCCCCCACTACAACAGACCCAAACTCCAAAGAGATATGGACTGGACCAATTTCTCAAAAAGCTGACGTAGACTTACTAACTGTACTAAACCTCTCGAGTCATCAACTAAGTAAAGAAGAAATTGATGTGTTGGAATTAGGCCTAGGGTTTTGCCCCACCTCAAACATGGACAAATTTGAGGTAATTAAAGACATTAATCTTTTCGCCCGGAGACTAACAATAAAAACAATGTATGACGAGGACGGGAAAAAAACCCTACAAAGAAAACTACAAAGGTTTCAAAATAGAACACTTTGAAGCAACAAAGATATTAATCGAACTGCTAAATAAACAAGATGATGACCCCGAACTAACCACAGAGACATATGAGGCAGAAACCTCTTGTGAACTACCCACATTCAAACCCAAGTCTAAATTCTTCCCACCGATTAAAAACAACCCTGTGATTTTGGCATTTGTGGAGCAAGTATCCAACCAAATCACAAAAATGAAACCACGACCAACGCCATACAATATCTCTCAAAAACATCTTACCGCCTTAAAAAAATTACAAGCTAAACAAGACATTATCATAAAACCGGCAGATAAAGGTGGAAATGTAGTCGTCCTAGACCGTTCTCAGTATGTCACCATGTGTCAAAAAATCTTATCCAATAAGGATTGGTATGCAATCGTTAAAAGGGAAACCATTGATAGATTTTACACTCAATATGAACAACTAATCAATCAAACCTTCAGACAAAGCACAATCGCCAAAAACACTAAGGAGTTTCTGATCAATAAATTCCCTATCTTACCAACATTTTACTCCCTACCTAAAATTCACAAACAAGTAAACCCCCCGCCTGGCAGACCCATTATCTCCAGTAGGGGAAGTTTCACCGAGAATGCCAGTAAGTTCCTCGACAAATTTCTGTGGCCCCTGGCAACATCACTACCGTCCCATACAAGAGATTCAATGGATTTACTGGATCAACTAGAAGATCTCATCATCCCTCAAAACTCTTGGCTGGTGGGGATTGATGTGGAGGCTTTGTACTCCAGCATTCCCCATCAGCTTGGAATACAAAAAATTAAGGAACATCTGGATGAAACTTCTTCACATCCGGAAGATCTCAAAAAGTTCCTCCTGAACCTACTCACGTTCATCTTGACACATAATGTATTCACATTCAACGATAAATACTATATACAGACTCAAGGGGTGGCGATGGGGACATCGTGCGCCCCATCCTACGCCAACATCTTCCTAGGCAGATGGGAAAAACATCTCTTCACAACAATGTCACCAAAAACGAGAGACAAGATCGTCTTATGGCGGCGATATATTGATGACATGCTGTTAATTTGGAGTGGTGAAAATTCCGAACTAAGACTTTTCCTAGAAACGTTGAACACTAATTCATTCAATCTGGGTTTTACATATTCATACTCACAAGATGATATACCGTTTCTCGATCTACGGATTAGCCTAAATGACTCCAATAGGGTAAGATCAACCCTTTACAGAAAACCCACTGCTGGAAATTCTTTACTCAGGGCAGATAGCCATCATCCAAGACACCTCACAAACAGCATACCATACAGCCAATACATTAGGCTAAAAAGAAATTGTACAGAACCCTCAGATTTTATCTACCAATCCAAGGCACTAACGGAAAGATTAAGAACACGTGGCTATAGCCACAAAAGCCTGAAAAGAGCATTCAAAAGGCTAATGCACTAAACAGATCTGAATTGCTAAAACCTAAACCCAAAACCAAGAATCCAACCACAGTGAACATTATATTACCATACCATGCACAAACAAAAGCAATTCACAATATTCTATCAAATAATTGGCAAATATTACTCTCAGACGAGAAAATCTCAAAGTTCATTAATACAACACCAACGATCACATACAAAAAAAGCGGTTCAATCAAAGACAAACTGGTGAGTAGTCACCTATCAAATGAAATGAAAGTAAAAAATCTTGGACTTCATCGATGTGGAAAATGTGAACAGTGTGAATATATAGTTGAAGGACAATACGTGAACTTGCCAAATGGGAAAAGACATAAAGTAACACAACACATTACATGTGAAACCTTTGGCGTCATATACTTAATGCTATGTAGATGTGGCAGATACTATGTTGGCAAAACCAAAAAGATGCTAAAAACACGCATCTACCAACATGTATACAACATTAAAAAAGGCATGGTATCCACACCCATTACAGCCCACATAGGTACTGCACACAATTTTGACATCTCCTATGTACAATTCTTTGCATTAGAGGCACACAAACACAACCCTAGGGGTGGTGACATGGATAACAACCTATTGAGAAAGGAAACTAAATGGATTTTTGATCTGAAGGCAACACAATACCCTGGCCTAAATGAAATGATTTCCTACAAACCGTTTCTATAGATAGATTCAATCTCAACTATCCAATTAACAAAAAAACCCTAACAACAAGTTGGTCTACCTCTCTATCTAATACTCAATATAGGATGAAATTATCCCATAATTTACACCCCCTTGTGACTACCCTCACTCAACATGTATATACAAGGTAATGATAAGTGGCTACTACTGACACAAAAAAATCTTCTGATTAACCTTTTTATACCAATATATACTTTTTTAACAATGACCATCGGAGCTAAAATCCTTAATGATCTATGGTTCTACACTAATTATGTAGCTATATCCCTGAACTATTTTTATCCCTTAACAACTTTCTGCACTTTACTGTCTGAAACACCCTGACACACTTTTCGATGCACTTTTCTATATATATATCTGTAAATCATGACAACATATTCAAAATCTACCCCTTTATCGAGTATCTTAGATAGGATTGAATTTTCTCCCGATATGACCGTCTTTTATGTACACGCAATGCAATGCTAATGGGCTATCACCTACAAAATCTTCTTATCAACCTTTATATCAACATAATTTTAATAATCACTATTGGAGCCAAAGTCTTAAACGATCTATTTTTCTACACTATTTATCCAATAATCCCTGACCTCTTTAATCCTCAAACGACTTTTTACACTGTGCTGGCTTAAACACCCTGACACACTTTTAATCCACCCCCCTTCCTATTTATTTGTAAATAATGATAATATACTAGATTGATATTTTATCAAAGAGTATAGATCACTTCTACAAACATACCTCTCAATATTGAGTACACCATTATTATAGATAAACTTTATTGTCCTAAAAGTCACATAAACAGATCAACCGATATGCTTACGATGTCCGGACATTTCAGCAAGTTATCTATTCTCCTGCTTATATACATTTGTATTTATATCTTTATTTGTCTCATTTATTTGTTCTTCCTGCTATCCGATGTAAACTGTAACATTTACCAATTGTTAGATTTATAAATAGTTCCAGATGCTTTATGTACAATGTATCAGGACTATAATATATCTTTACTATGTTTCAAATGTATGCCTAGGTGTTTTACAATGACTAAACTATAATGCTATATAAAATGAATTGCTCTAATCAAACAGAGATCTGTGTGAAAGCATAGAAGCGCTCTATAGTGAATGTACCCTACCACACCGACATCTATGTTAAAACGGAGATATGCCTCTTAATCCATCCTCTGCTACCCTACTCTGACATAAGGCAACCCTCCCCTCCGTCATCATATCCTCATGATCTCACAAATAAAACTTCCCAGCTATTAAGTTATTATTAGACAGGACTCCGATCACCCGGGCTACGGCGCGGTGGAGCCCTGTTATGCGGTATTTATCCGCAGCCCTGGCGATCAGCTGTTCGGCGATGCCGGCTCCACACACTCTGAGGTGGTCCCGTGATCGCCAGCGGCGATGGTTGCCAGGGTTACTACTCGCCCACACAGGACCCTCCCCACTCACGTGCATGTGGGACACGTACGTCAAGGAAGGTATGACACACAACACTCACTACAGTAAATATCAATCCCTTTCCTTATA
>CM070039.1:56560704-56573090 GCA_036250615.1 Ptychadena robeensis
TCGGAGGGGGAAGTAATGGACATTGGCCGTGATTTACAAAACAAAAATAAAAAATCGGAAATCGGCAAAAATCGGCAGGTCACACTTACTGTAAAATCAGAAATCGGAATCGGCTAAGAAATTTGCAATCGGTGAACCTCTACTAGAAACACAATTTAAAGAGAAAGAAGATGTTTACACTGAAAAATTCAATAAAAAGTTTATTCAAAAAAAAAAAAAAAGAGAAAGAAGAGACACTTTTACAAAAAGATGGTCAGATTAGCATGCTGCAGTCCCAGTTAGCTGAGAAAGAAAAATATTATGCAGATGTGGATAAAGTTTTTATACAGCTGTATATGAAAATTACCAGCTTTAAGAAAAAAGCAGCCTCTACAGAGGTGATGATTGCTGACCTAAGGACAGAGTTGGCTATGAGGGATGAGACATTGCAGAAGACCATGACAGAACTCTCACATCTCAAAGATTAGCACTCAAAGTAAATTTGTGTTCTGAGTGCAAACAGGGGGGCAGATGGGAGTGAGACGACTCCTATGGCTGCCTCAGATCAGGCTGATGCCACTCCGATAGCTGTACAAAGTGCTGTTAGTGACACCGTTTGTGGATTAGGAAGTGGCACATCCAACTCACAGATGTGTCACAGCAATATGGTAGAATTGCACTCTTTCCATGACATGGAGAGGATGCAATTTCTGCTGAAGATATGTAAACGGATTCCTGCATATGATCCAGATGCACATTCCTACATTTCCTGTGATACTTTTGAGGGTCATTGCCAGAAGTTTTCTGTCCCTCCAGAATATCGCATGGAACTGTTCAAGCTATGGTTGCCTACACATCTTTTTCAAAGATATGAGGCCATAGGGAAAGTGGCACCCAGAAATGGCCTATTTCATGATAAGGAAGAGAGACTTTCCATTCACATGAAATTGGTGACAGGGCACACGGACATCACCCCAGAGGTCATAAGTAACTTCAGGCCTACCATCCATGATGATCCCTTGTTGCTTTGTGGAAGGTTTGAGGCGATGTATAGGAGTGTGACCAAGGATCGTAGTGTGGGAGCCCCACAAGGCATGATACGTATGTTTGTGGGGAAGTTTCCATATCTTGATACCACAATCCGTTTCAATCCGTTTCAGTGCAGCTAAGGAGACATCACTGATTGAGGCAGCAATGATAATAGAGCAGGTCAGGCAGGATGTGCTGAAAAATCACAAGCCTTTAGAAATAAGGAAGAAGGTAGCATTTGATAAAAAAATGCAAGATGGATACACGTTAAATAAAATGGCAGCCAGCAAAATGCTCTTCAACGGAGAAAATGGGGGAGTATACAGTGTTTCCATTGTCGGCAATATGGACACATCAGACGACTCTGTCCGCACAGAGATGTATGGCAGGGTGACAGGGCACACATACAATCACAAAGACAGAGTCCTGTTTAATTTATGAGCAGTCAGGCTACACATGGAACAGGACTGCAAGATGTCATTATAACAGATATCCCTACAGGGGGTAGATTATAATAGATTTGTGGTGGGGATCCCTGTACATTGGGGGAGGTGTTAGGAATTTATGACCCTCTTTATTGCAAAGGCCATTGCCTGAGGTGTGAACCTCAGGGGGTAAGGCCATACAGCTCACAAACAAATGGCCTTGTCCCTCAACCATGAAAAGACCATGTATTTTAGATACTTTTTTGTTGTTGTATCAAATGAACGTTTGTTGTGCAGTTACGGTTCATTCTGGTAAAATTGACAAGTTCTGAGTGTGTGAGGCGGTCCTCCCCTATATCAGTATTATAATCAAAAGGGCATATACGGTCAGCTTCTGAATTGGGTTCCTAAAGAAGGATGGAGAAATTGCAGTATATCTCCCTGTCTGTCACTGACACTTATAAGTAGGCGTTTAGTCAAGCCAAAAGTTGCTGGTAACGGTGGTGACTAACTACCATGGAGGCATTCAGTGCTAACCCAGAAATTCCGCGGCGCAGCCAGTAGGTTGTGGGGCATAGCTCTCCCTATTGGGGATTCTGCGAGGGAGTGGGTTGACCCCACAGTGATCTGCAGAGTCGCTTAACAGAAATTGCGACTGTCCAGTCGGACGCGGAACTTGGGCGCAAACGGTACAAGTGGGAACTCCCACAGAGTTATGATACAAAGCCTCAGTGTATAATGTACCTACTAAATGTTAAGTGTTATTTGCAGATACTGTCAACAGGGGGAGGCCATGATATCTCCTTATGGACTTTCAGAACTGCAGTTAAGTTGTGCTCCCCAAGGAGTAGACTTTTGGTTTCTAATATGATTTATTCCCAGAGAGACCATAAATGCCCTGGATCTAAGAATGCGACCAGACATCTGTCTCATTAGAGGACCCATTATGAAGGCACCAGACGATCCCTTCCTTGTGAAATCCCAGATGAACATCAGGACCATCCATGCACAAGAAGATACATCAACAGAATGGCCAAGAATGCAATAACTGTGTTTGTTACCTTTTATCATGTTTTTTCCCCCCTCATGGTAAACATTTCCACAGATAGATCAGACGTCCAACATTGTTTGTGGGTATACCCACAACAGGGGGATTATGTTACAGGGGAAATATATATGTCAGTCCCAGACTCAAATATGATATGTCCAGTAATCAGTGTGTTCCTCGTTTAGCATATCAAAAGCTAGGATAGGGCTCACTGTAAGCAGTTAGTCAACATTCAGTGATGGGGGAGGACATTTGAGTTGGTGGGGGCTGGGACAATTCATATATAGGGTGCTGTATTCTATGTATTGTGTTTAGTAGTGTTGATATATATTGTGTTATTAGTAGTGTCTGTAACTTTGTGTAATGTCCATTGCTTTGTCATCTCTATGTTATCAGTAAACCATTTTATATATAAGCATCTGTATGGGTTGTATATTACTCTTCTAATACATGAAGGACTGGATGGTCGGACAAGGTAACCAGGTTATATAACAAACAAAGGTGGCCATATTCCCCCAAACACCAAGGAGCGTAGAACCCCCCTTTATCACATTATATTCACTATGATGAACAGCTCAGATTTTCCATTCATAAAATAGAAAAAAAATTAATTTGAGATATTTTATTAGATCTTAATTGTACCTAATGAAATATCATAAATGAATGTGATATTTCATTAGGTACAATATGTAAAACATATCACAAATTAATAAATTATTTATGAAAAATAAACTATTTATTGAGCAAAAACATTATGTGCACATGCACAGAGAAGAAGGGAACATCAATTTAATATCGAGTCCAACATCGATCACCCAATTGATGTTAAAGAGGACCTACCACCTCATAGGTCACTCTGCAGTATCTGCTGAAGCAACCGATACTGTGGAGATTCGCAATTGAAAATAAATATTGTAACATGTACTTGGGTCTACAACATAGGGGAGGAAAGGGTGGGTGCATGGGTGGGTGATCACTGGGGCAGCCTGAAGATTACTTTAGGTGATCACTAGGGGGGAAGGAGGGAGAGTGACTTCTTGACCTGAGAATTATGATAAAGGGAACCCCACATTGTGTTTTTGAATTTAAGGCTATGCAGAACCATACCTTCATCATTGGAAGGAGTATTTATGATGCGATGTAGGAAAAAGAGCTCTGAAAGTGGGACTGGTAAATGAAGCATCCCATACAAGTCTCTAAGAGCTAATTGAAATGTATGTAAAATGAATTTATGGTAATCATATGTATAGTACATGTTCAACTTGCGAAAGACCTTATATTTGATGACAGGGGAAAACGGGGGTCCACCATCTGTAGGAGGCCCTCTTTTTCTTCTTTGTTCCTTATGTAAGGATCTGTGATTGCCATCATCTGTGTGTTACATATACAGTTTTTTTTATATATATTGTACAAAGTGTGTGAATAAATTATGACCCCATGTGGGCCAAAGAAAGCCAACCTAAATGTCTGGCAAAATTATTTAGCAAGGACAAGTCTCCTCGGAAACCCCCTCTTTTACCGTACACTGCCAGTGTATGACTTCCTGGTTTATTCAATTGAAAATAAATAATTAAACTTTTTCTGACAGCAGAAGGGGTATTTTTTCAGAGCGAGTCCCTCCCACTGTCTGACGGGATGTCTGGCGGGATGTCATACAGCCACAATGGGATTTGGGACATCTGTCATGCCTGCCCAGTCTCCCAAGATTGTGTGACGTCAGCATCACATCTGCAAGACTTGGGTGATTAGCAGTGATGAGAGCCGTCTCTCCCGTCCATAGACACATCTCATCACGGCAGCCGAATTAACCCCCCCCCCCCCACAGAGCTCTCCGAAAAAGGAGTCAGAGAGCTGTAGGAAGTGGAGTGGAAGCAGTGATGAGGGGCGGAAGTGGCTTTGGTTCTCCAGGATCTAAGATGCTGGCATCAGGGATGAACGTGAAAAGGCAAGTATGTTTTTTTTTGTTTAGCAGTTTTCCAGGATGTAAACTGCTGACAGGTGAGTATTGTATCTATTTCATGTATGTATTTTTTAAATGTTGTGTTTAAAACCACTTTAAGGCCCCTATATACATTTTGACCCAAATTGACCCAAAAAAATTGATCGAAAAGTAATTGGACATGTCACATTTTGATCAATTAAGTATACATTGAATGTATATCAAATATTATTTTGTTATGCCTGACCAATTTTGGTTCAATTTAAATAAATTAGCATACTTACACATCCGGTGGCAGACATTTTGGTGTGTTCACGCAGTTTTTGCAGTCCGATCGATCATAAATGAGGATCAAATCTAACATCCATCATAGGGAAATCGAAAGTCGATATGATAATTGCACAGATCTATCAACATTGCGATCGCTCATGCAATTATCGGTACATGTATGCCCAGCTTAGAGGGCCATTTCACACTAGCCGCACTGCAGCTGTGGTCCATGGAAAACCTGTGTACCTTTTACACAGGCTTCACATTTGTGTTGAAGGCAGGCCCACGCGGTACTGCAAATGGCCCACAGCCTGCTTTTGTGCCAGTGCAAGCTTCTCCCATACCCTTGTAGGTGCAGCGCAATTTGGGCTTTATGCATGCAGTAGCATTACCTCTAGCATGCACGTTACCAGATAATACACAAACCGAAGCTCTACAGGTGTGAAACACCTCTCAACATGGTAACAGGTTTCCTACAAAGAAGCGGTTTACAGCGCACATGACCAAAAGCGCAATGAGTATATTGTGTAAGAACCCCTAATCATACTGCAGGTACAAGCCTACTTATGTGCACCCATACAACACGAAGGGCTCTGGAAATGTAAAAGAAACTATAGAAAAATTACCATTATAAATGCCACCCTATAACATCATATTTTGACTTTACAAACTCAGGTCTCCTTTCAACCTAAGGAATTCTTTCATAATAAGCCCACACTTTATACAAAGACCTGACTTAGCCATTCTGTTTCATGAATTCATGTTATGAAATGGGAAGCAGATTTGCTGTAGTTTGCACAGCGCCTCTGTCATGAAGATCGTGTAACGTTCAGCTCCTTCACTTCAAGTTGCATCCAAAATCAGCCCCTTACCTTAATTTGACTATTAGTCTGTATCATTCGGACAACAGGCTGCCTGACATAAAGCCTCTGACTGTCAATGAACACGGTCATGTCTGCAAACTCTGAACCACTTCTGGAAAACTTCCGCTGCAATAATTACGTCACTTCCGCGCAAAGCATATTGGGAGCTGTAGTCTCATCGTTTGACAGCCGCAAACAGGGGCTATCGGAACTACAACTCCCGAAGTCCTTAAAAAAGCCCTTCGAAATCACGGCGATTTAAATGAACAAGTGCTTCCTAAGGAAACTTGTATTATTAATAAGTTGCGATCTGTGTAACTCAGCAACTTGGACATATACGTACATATGATAAATGTATTCTCACTTTTATGTGTGAATATATATATTTCAAGCATATGTTAATACGCAAATGTGTAGCAAGTAGCAGAAATGTATTGTGAAGCCAGTGTGGTTCTAGAATACACAAGTATGGATATTTAACCTCCAGGTGGTATTCCCAAAGTGGCATTGTTCATGGCTGCATTTACATAACTGACCCTGTATG
Source organism: Ptychadena robeensis (assembly GCA_036250615.1). Lineage (NCBI taxonomy): Eukaryota > Metazoa > Chordata > Amphibia > Anura > Ptychadenidae > Ptychadena > Ptychadena robeensis. The sequence goes on from CM070039.1 coordinate 56,566,802, forward strand.
CGGGTACTCCGGGTGGGGGTTTGGGGGCGTTCAGATAACACCCCATGATATCTATCGGATGAAAGCAGGGAATTACAGTTTATAGATGGTCTTTGGCCCGTGTAAGGGCTAGTTTGCACATCTGTCAGTTACAGCAACCGCTCGGGAAACGCGTCATTAGGCATTTACCAGACAGTTTTTATTAGGTTGTTTCATAGAGTTATAACTGCACCCCCCGAACACCAGCACATTGTGCAGATGCCAGTCCCCAAGAGCGCCCAGTGATTTTCCAGGCTGCTGTCATCCGAACATATAAATGTACTCTAAATGAATCAGGAGAGGGGCCGTTCTCAGAAGTCTTCAGCTTTGCCACAACCAAATCGCTTCCTCGGGGGAGCAGATCTCGGCGGGGAGCAGAAAACGACGGGACACCGGCATTAAAAGCACCCAGAATACAACAGATTGATTGCAGCTCCTGTGAAGTATCTTGGGAGCCTTTGCAACCAATGAGAGGAGACGCAATTGTTTACATCCTTCAGCTCACCAATGGAAAAGAGGTTGATCAGGCATACAAATGAACGGACACCTCCTACTCTATCACAAACTTTCAAACTGTGAATACAGGTTTCGAGTCTGCGCTGCACGGCAGTACCAGGACACCAACGGAACTGTACGGTCCATACAGCCCTGTACGGTCCCTACAGCCCGAGCACCACATTCAAGACAAGAGTTAGATTTGCCCATCGGACGTCATGAAAATCAAGAAGAAGCCGCTCAGCGACGAGCAGTTCGCCTTTCTGCTCCTCCTGGTGTTTGCCCTCGTAGCATTCCTCTTCGCCATCATCATTCAGTACTTTGTCATTAAGTAGATTTTGAGTACTGCGTTCCCGAAATGACCCCTCCCCCCATCCCTAAAGATTTATGTTTAATTATTCTAATTAAATTTATAGATTAAAAAAAATGTACTCTAAATGTTACAGGACAGGCATAGAAGCCCTGAAATCTCAAATCCCAGGCATTATTGATAATGTCTAGTTGTCCGGTTAGGGTTGTTGGTTTAAAGTGGGCGAGAAATTTAAACAAATGACATGGTAATCTTTTTAAATTTTCTATATTGCTTTAAGCAACAAAAAACATATATTTGTAAAGTTCCATCCTTTCTCTGCAGGCAACTATATAGAAACAGAGTTTTTTTGTTGTGGGGATACAACTATAGAGAAATATGTACATATCCTTGTGTTCTTCTACACTATCAAGTTTTGAAAGCATATATTTATTTTTAAATGTAATCACTTCCAAAAAATTATATAAATTATATTAATATTAATAAATATTAATAATATAATATTATATATTAAATATATACAAATTAAACAAATAACCCCCCCCCAAAAAAAAGTATCTGTAATCATAAAATAAATTATTACAGATAATAACATGGAACAAGTTTCAAAACCATTAACTCCAGTGTGGCAGGAATGACAGTAAAAACATTGAATACAAACACATTTTACTGCCTTTTTTGAGAGGCAATCTGTGCCCTAAACGCACAGCCACACCGATGATTTCAGTGGATTGCTAGTGGATACTTCAAGTAGCCATAGAAGTAGCCATATATGTGCGTGCAGCAAAATCGGGGGTGCCTACATGGGGCGACAAATCAGCCTGAGAAAGGAAATGACTGATAATCTCTGGCCGATGCTGTTAGTTTCAATGGAGACCGGCGTGTCATCACGCTGCACTTCTTCATATTCCTTTGCACATGGTTCATAGCACCATCTGAAATAGCTTGAAAACCCGTTGGATAATAAAGGCTCCCATACACCTTACAATCTTACCATGCAGAGCTTGCCACAGAGGACGAATTTCCAGTTGTTTTTTGTAAAATTCTCAATATTTTTTATGCAACTTAAAAGCTCAAGTGGCAAAAAAACCTTATGTCAGGGGTTACGTCCATGCAGCATGGCAATGTACATGTCTCTCTGTATATATTCCTGTATATATCTGTATTGTATAATGTAATGACAAGCAATGGTAAGGTGCTTTGGGGTGAGTGACCACTAATAGTTGGCACACGCAGTCGGACAGGGGCAGTCCTAGGCAGATGGGGTCCCTGGGCTTACAGATTCTGTAAACCACCAGCACTCCTCTAGATCTTTTCCCTTCCTGGGTGGTCACGCTGGGGGGGAGGCATCTTGGCATCGTAAAAAAATGTTTGATGCAGCCCTGGGTAACTGCCCATAATGCCCCTATCTAAAACTGGTGCTGCAGTCAGAGCATTAATAAATATTATGGGTTTATTACCCATACATTTCGGATAGGCAAGCACTACTGTGACTTGCTAAACCTGACTCAATTCTATCTTGCTAATGTTTCTCGACATCTTATATATGCATCATTGTTTTTATGTATTCTCAAGCCACACAGTGCATAGTGTGCAAAAGCACTTGGATTATGAAATGAACTCTTTCATGAGTTCATAACTTGTTGAAGCTACATGTGACCCGTTGAGCCGATATGTACCTTTTCTCTGCCAGCGCATAGTGTGCAAGAGCACTTGAAGACATTGGTCAAACCTTAGGAATATCATTGGAAAAATGGACTGGTAAAAGGACTGGTAGGCCAAGGAAAACATTTAGTCCTCTGGACACATTCCATTCCAATGTATCCCAGTCCAGGATTTCACATTTACCTTGCAATCCTATCATTATTGTACCTTTACTTAAATTAAATGTGCATGCTCTTACTAGGCAACTATCTATAACAAATGTATAGTATGTGTTTTGAGCACAGCCATCTTTATTAAGAAGAACATACTTGTGACAGGTTCTGTAGTTATAGCTAATCATTTATTACAAGCCATCTGTCTGTCATGTCTGCCCTTCATTCACATAGAGATATACTACTGTTATATCTGTCCCTATTTCCCATGAACATACATACTGCTGCCATGTCTGTCCCTTATTCTCATAGAGATATATACTGCTGTCATGTCTGACCCTCATTCTAATAAAGATGCATACTGCTGTCATGTCTGTCCCTCACTTCATTAGAGATACATGCTGCTGTCAATGTGAGGAACTATCTATAAAGGGGGCTCTGTTTCCCTTTAATGGGGGCTCTCTGGCAACCTACAGGGGTCTCACTGGCTCTCTACCTATAGGGAGGGGGGCATTGTTACTACCTATAAGGGGGGGCCATCTGGCTACCTATAAGGAAGGCTCACTGGCTCTCTACCTATAAGGGAGGCTCTCTGGTTACCTATTAGGGGTACCCTCTGGCTACCAATTAGGGAGACGCTCTGGCTACCTTTATGAAGGGACCTCTGGCTACCTACAGGGGGGCTCTCTGGCACAAACATTGTCAGACCTCAGGCCTGTGATGAGAATAGTATTTGTAGTATTTCTTATGTGGGAGTTTGCTGCATTTCATATGTGGGGCATTTGCTTCACTTCATATGTGAGGTATTTGCTGCGTTTTATGTTGCATGTGCATTGTGTCTATTTAGATGCATGCCAAGTAAGGGACCCACCGATGACATAGGGCCCCTATTTGCTGCTACATTTCCCTTGATTTTGGAATTTTTATGAAATTAACAAGCATTTATTATGGTTTTCTGCCTTAACCAAGAGTATAGTGTTTGAAAATGATGGGTCTTTCTCTGAATGGCAGGTATTGGATTGGCAGGTCAGGGAGGGTCCCATAAAAACTATTTGCTATGGGGCCCAGTGATTTCTAGCTAAACCCCTGCCCTCGTGAATATTTCTCTCTCTCAAGCCATACCTATAGCGGTTGTGCAGCACAATCTCTCACCAACAGCAGGGAAGCAGCTTTTCCACAGATGGTCCTTGCTCACTTCCCACAATAAAAGTCCAGTACACGTTGGTTTGGTGTAGATACGGTGTGCTTTATTGTACATTCGGTCACAGTGCCAGATACAGTCCATAACACTCCATGGGAGCCATATGGGAACAGCCGCTGCAGTACCAATCTCTGCCCTAGCCTTCTCTCCCCAGGTGACACTTTTGACTAGGGATGTAGTGTCATGGGGTGCCATTGTAGTGTGCAACTTACACGACCAGATTCTTTAGAAGGATGTCTTCTGCTCAGCACACTGCCACAAAGCTCACACACCAAGAAACGGAAGGTCCAGGCATGAAGTAGGGGATATTTACAAGTTTACTACAGGAACGGATATTTACAGGCACATCACTCTTTGGCAGGGATGGGGCATAAATCTTGGAAAGCTACAGTTCTAAATTGCTCCTAATCGTGGTTGGGTACCTTAGACGACTGAAGGCTCTCACACCAGGGAAGAAGATAGGTAGTCCTTGCAAGGGAGTCACACTGGAACAGTGGATATATTCACCCAGGAGTCCTGCTTCTGGGGACTCGTCTTGAGGATCTGCAGTGTATCAAGTCAGTGTCAGAAAAGCCCAGAATGTTCTGAGGAGCTAACATTTATAGAGTCCCAGAGAGGTCGGCTTAAGGCCAGTAGTAGGGCAGATAAGGATTGATACATTTGTAAGGCATGGCGAGCGTGAAAAGAAGACAGCCGCCTAGACACGTACCCATCCTTGAGTAAATAGCAGGCGCATAACCCTTAAAGGGACATATACCAACTATAATACAGCACTATACAGCAGTATATAGAGAGTGCAATATATACAGTTTTGTGGCCCTTTTTAGTGTCATTACAGGGATGCCTTTGCCCCCAGCTGGGGTTCAAGGGTGAAGTGTTTATTTCAAGCTCTGCACTTTCCTGGTCTCCGAATCTGTAGACCAGCATGGCCTACTTCCCATCAGATCCACCAGAGCTCTCTGACTGCTCTCTCCTGTTGCTGAAGACCCCGACCCCTCCCAATGTTTGGCCTTAGTAATCTCTGTTCCCTGGCTGACCACTCCCAAATGGCTCACCATGGTTACATCACATACAGGTTCCAGAATGTTCAGATATTCGACTACATCTGCTCTGCCCAGCAATAACCCAAATACACTTCTTGTCAGTTCCAGTAAAACACACGTAACCCCTTCTTTACCATGGTAACATTACACAAAGTTCCCAGACCACCTTCCCACACTCCTCCCCTGTTTTCCAGAACACACCCTCATGCTTCAACTTCACAGACCCACAGAGACCATCTATAAAGTGTTACACTGCCCTGGCGGGAACAGACCACCCGTGCCCATTCTTTATCCCTCAACCAGAAGTTACTCCACTGGAAAGTGGATGGCAGGGCTTACAGTGTCCCCAGAGTTAACCACTGTAGCCTATTCTCTTACTTACCACAGGGAGGGGAAGGATTTACCAAGTGTGGGCTCCACCCACATTACCATTCCACATTAGTTTTACTTTTGCACCAGTACTCCCGTTTGTTATACTTTATTAAGTATCTTTTTTTTTTACCTTTATCTGTAAAGGTAGGCATACATGTTAAGAAAATCCATCTATAGATGAGGGACAGAGGAGCATATAGTTTTCAGTTCGTGTCACATTCGTGTGGCATTCTGCTGACATAAATGGCAAAGTCACAACTTGCTGTGCTGAGAAACTACAACTGCAAGCATTCCCTTCTGCCAGTTGGTGAAGAACTACACTGCCCAACATGCCCTTTCTGCCTTACACACACATTCTGCCTTAAGCTGGCCATAGACTTGTTGTTTGGTGCCGATTTTTTGGGCAGATTGACTGTGCGTCAGGTAAGTTTCTCCCGCTATGCTGAATATGCATGCGCTTAGGTCCCCTGATCCCTAGGAAGCCCCCGGTGCCCTCCCTCTCATGCATAGATGACGCACTCCCTCCCCGACATGGGTGCCTTTGGCAGCTGCACCAATAGCACCCAACCCCCAGTAGACAGGAGGCCTTAAACAAGAAGTGGCAAAAGATTAGAATTGGCACTGCTGGAATGTTTTCAGCTTCTAGGAATTGTGTACAGATCCTTGCAACATGGGTCCGTGCATTATCATGCTGCAACATGAGGGGATTGTTGTGGATGAATGGTACAAAAATGGGTCTAAGAATCCCATCACCGTATCTCTGTGCATTCTAAATGCATAAATAAAGGGAGGCCACTAGGAATAGTTATTTGGCCAGACCTTAGTCCTCCATCACTGCATACACTCCCCATCCATCAAAGGGGCAGCTAGGAACAGCCAAACAATTGCTTTGCAGCCATACCTATAGCGGTTGTGCAGCACAATCTCTCACCAACAGCAGGGGAGCAGCTTTTATACAGCAGGTCCTTGCTCTCTTCCCACAATAAAAGTCCAGTACACGTTGGTTTGGTGTAGATACGGTGTGCTTTATTGT
>CM070039.1:56588036-56607215 GCA_036250615.1 Ptychadena robeensis
CCGGGCACTGGTCTGGGACTTATGCCGTTTATAGCACCGAGAGAGGGTGACTCGCGCCCCCGCAACTCGAACCACTCGTGCCTAAATTTGCATCCCGAACCCCACTACAGGAGTTATCGGTATAGGCCCAACAGACCCCTTCTTTTGCGTGGCCGAGGGGGCCATAGATTGCCCCCCGGCCGCCGCAGGAAAGGATCGGATCCCGGACGCCGGAATTCGCCAACGGCGCAGATGCCGTGGACGGGTACGGCACCGCAGGGACGTCATAAAAACGCAGCCACAGGGAGATGTCCCTATGTCCCAGCCCACTACCGCGTGAACCGACAAACGTTGGCGGAACTGCTCATCGTAAGGAGCCACGCCGTGCCCCCATGAGTACGATGAGCCTCCATAATGTTATCAATGTAAACCATCATGGGGCCTGCACACCTCGGGATCGCCCCGCTGCGCCCAGGATGCTAACTAAAAATCAAAAAGGCCTGGCAACCAATTCATGAACGTCCAGAGGGCTGAGCGGTATCTCCTCCTCTCGTCGTCCTCCTCTTTCCTATGTTCCTTACCCCTTCATAAACCTCGATGCGATACCGCAGAGGGAGGGGGGTGAATGATGGCTCATATATTCGCCCCCCTTCGATCTTCTCCCGCACCTCTGGTTTGAATGGCGCCCCAAGGGCCCCCGTGCAAAACATACGTGTGGCCTTGGCCAACCCAGAAATGGGGAGGGATCCAAACCCTTGCAGGACGCCACCTTGTCCCGCCGCCGGACTCTCGCTCTCCACCGCCACAGGCGGAGGAGGGGGGGTTGTGGAGCAACCGGAGGCGGGGACGCCGCGGGGGTTGCGCCGGAGCCGGGGAGGCGAGGGGCGGAGGCCCGTAGCGTCAGGGAACGCCCGCGACCGCCCCACCCGACACAGGGCCACCCCCACCGCCTCCGGCCCCGCCCCCTAAGTACCCTCCCCCGTTCCCACTGGGAAAGGAGCAAGCGCAAAGAAGCCGCCAAGCCACCGAGCTAGCCACCTGCAAAACTACCTAAACAACCCCCGCTACAACACCCCCCGTTAATTACTCTCTCCCGATGGCAACCCTAAAACCCTAGGCGTGTGGATAGGAGACAACGGTGTATGGGGTGCATATGTAGGCTCACCCGCGGGAGAGGACCATCGGGGACTCCACCGGTCACCTTCATGCTCCACCGCTGCAGCCTCGCCGAAGATCCACTCCCCTCGCCATACGGGATGTAGGGTGCGACCCATCTCACATTCGTGCGGGCACGCGTCATCCGGGCATCGACCAGCAGGAAACCGAAGAGTCGTCGTCCTGCAGGGGGAAAGAAAAACAGAGGCCACACCACCGCCCATCCTTGACCTGGAGGAAGGTCACTGGGGGGGTGGGAATAAAAGGGGCAGCTTGGCTAGCCAGAAGGGCGGCCCACACGGCCAGGTGGTTGAGGGGGACAATGGGATGGGGGGAAAGTCCATCCCCGAGTGTAGCACACTGGATGCCGGGGTAGGCAGCAGCGGAGGGGGGGCAGCCCTGTCAGCTCGCCCCCTGCCAGACCAGAAGAAGCTGGTAGCTGGCGCGGAGTCCTGCTCCTAGACGCCCTGCCCGGAGGCGCCGGTGGCAAGGCCGGGGGGCTGTATGTTACCGGCACCATGTGTGCCCGACGGAGGGGGAGTGGGGGCCACGTGTTCAGTAATGACGGGGCCGGCGGGACCGGGGAGCACCTACACTCCGTCCCTCTTGCCGGGACCCTGCCCTGTGCGCCCTGATCCAAACCGGGGGGAAGGGTGGGGGGTCGGAGAGGGGCTGGCCATGCGCCTAGCGCGCTCTGTGGAGAGCCAGATGGGCTCAATCGTGCGGGGGGGGCGCCTGGAGGCACGGGCCGGACCGACGGGTGGGAGCCGGCTGTGACAGCCGCTCTCTCACCCATGCGGGCGCCATGCTGAGCAAGATGCTCGCGGAGGGTCTCAAAAAGACCCTCCAGAGCTGGATCGCGGGCCGCGCCGGACATCTCAAGGACCCGCGCTGTTCCTCACCTCAGATTCCGGGCGAAAGGGGACCTTCCCCTCCGTTCCCGGCTTAAATTGAAATGGCCCCGCCTACCACGCGCGTCATAGACGCGCGCCGCAGGCGAGGCACTTCCGCCCGGACTGCCCGTCAAGTGCCCGTCTCCTAGCGCGCTCGGCTCCGAGCCAGTCCAGCACATGGAATATCCTACAGAGGAGGGTGTGTAACAAAACATGGTGTGATCTCACTGTTGAAGCACAGGATCAAGGATCCAATATGTGAATCTCTTGCATTTAGAACTTGCAATGAAGGGAGCTGGAGCTCACAAAGTGGTCAGCAAGCAATGTTTAAACAAGGGTTGTAAGTTTGACAACACCATATTATTGTTGCGGCAGATGGGCCTACGCATGGTTACCCTTAAAACAGCTATGGTAATGTACAATTGCAACCCGGCGCACCTGCCATGCATCGTAGATGAAGACGGTATAACGGCAACTACAGTATTTGTTGGCACATAATAATCTGTTTAAACGATCATATTTCAGAATGAGACTATGCATGGGCCTGGTTTCCACAAGGGACCGGTTGGGGTTGGATAGGATAATGTTAAGGTTAAATTTATATGGTTTGGTGGACATCATGTTTAATGAAACTACGCTGCAATACTGCAAAACACTATTGAAATTGAACAGATTAGGAAGCTGGCACTACCTGAAAAATGGGCTTTAGATTACATTCTATCAGAACAGGGTGGGATGTGTCAGGTAATCCAGCAGGAAGATTGTTGTAGGTGGATTGAGGATGATCAAGGACATTGTGAGGACATCTTAGAAAAGGTCAAGAACTGCAGAGACTAGCACGAGGAAATTGGGCCAGAGGGAGGATCCATTAAAAGGTTTTAAATTCAGGAATGTGTTCGCCTCAATTGGGGCATCTTCAGACAGATAGGGGATTCTTGGGATTAATCTGTTGTTCATCCTACTAATTACCTGATCTATAGAATCATATGTGTGTCATCAGGCGAGGAACAAAAGCAACTTCTAAGCCTATTTCAGGTTCAGGAATTAAACCCATGTATATGAACAGATGTAGAAAGTATTGATGAGGTTCAAATCAGCGACCAAGACGAAGATAGAATATAATGTCTTGTTGTATTGCACCCCTTACCAGGACACTTGGTTTCTTTGGAAAGTATCCCCCTGTGGAAAAAATGAAGCACCTACTCTACTTCTACTCGTGTCTAGCCATATTATCAACCTAGGGACAATATCTTGGACGTATATACCTTGATGGTGCCAAACAACAAAGAGAAAAATCATTCGGTTTTACCTATACCTTCGAAGGAGGAGGGAGACTTCTACATGAAATGGGTCGGCCCCCCGAACAATACAATCACGGACTTTTGCAAACACATAATGACACCATTTCATGGTCGTGTCGATGTACATCATATATGGACATATGGGTGTATCACAATGTCTAAAGGGGCCATGGGGAAACACTGAAGCTAACAAAAAGCACGCATCAAGTTTATACGTAGATTTAACAAAGCAACTTGAATGGAATCGTAGGGGTTTCTTTGAAACTCAATTACATGTTAAGGAAATATAAGGAAAGTCGTTAATCAGTAACGCATCGGAAGGCATAGACAGTGGAGGTTGTGCTAGGTGGTGGATCTTGGGCCTCCAGATGTGACGTCCCAACATCAGACTCCACTGGTCAACAAAGGCGCCTCGGGTCTCAGAGAGACTGCGTCACTCTCTGGGGTAAAGTAACCACATCGTACACATCCAATCTTAGGCTTATATAGGCTCCAATGATAAGACGAGTAGTAATTTGATAATGATAGTGTGGGAGGTATACCCCCAAGAGGAGGGAATGGAGAAGGCAGATTTGGATAATAAGCCCCGTAATTAGTATAAGAAGAAATCAGGATTAAAAAATGGTTTGTAAGTGATTACGTGGGAAGATTGGTCAAATATTGTGCAACAAGTATTTGCTGAACATCATGACATTGTCCTTTGTACTGAACAGTTATTGGTAATGTGTAAACATGGAGATGAGCTTCAAAAACTAAAACAAACATGAACAGCAAACATCAAGCTACCTAAACATTATAAATGGTATAATATAGGGAGTTTGTAGATTTTGGTTCTAATTGGTTAATATAATCTGTGTCTGAAAACATGCTCTGATGTAAGTGATTAGTCGAGCTGTGATTGGGGTCAATGTCAATTTAGCCATGCCTACCTTTTGTGGCAACGTGGATAAAATATGTGACAAACTGAATAAAGACAGAACTGATCAGGAAGTGAGCCAGTTCTCGGTTTGATCAATCTACGTGTCGTTGTGATTACTGCAAGTGACCGACATCTTGAATCTGAGATAAACTGCCCTGACAGGACCCCAACAGTGAGGCAGAGGACTCAGGCAAGGATCTGCAAGGAGGAGTCCCCACCAGCCTTGGAGGACTACAATGCCCAGCAGACAGACTTATACCTGGAGAAGAGGGGTAACAGTAACAGATCGTAGGTATAATAGTGCCAATTGTCTAGATAGATCCAATAAAGTAAACTTCTTTTAGGTAATATTAGAGTAGGCAGTTAGATCATGTCAGGTCAAGTGTGCAGGTAGGGTCCGAACTCCTCGTGCTCCTCGTTGTATATAGTGTATATATTCTCTTTTGTCTTAATAGACTAATCGTATAGACAAAACCTCTGCAGCAATTTGAGTTCTCAGAGACAGTGGCCTGATTTATTAGAAGATGTACAGACCATTTGCAATGGTGACAATCACAGGTATCGCAGTCTTCAATGCACAGATCTCTCTATCAGCTTTCCTTCCAGTATCTGTTCCTTCCAAGATCTCTTCCATCTCTTCTGGTCCTAGGTTCCCCTCTCTCTTCTAGATATCTCTAAAACTACACCTCTTATACAGTTTTACAAAAGAAAAAAAACTTCGTAAAACATCGTAAAGGTACGGGTGAGGGGTGATATAGTGGAGAGAGCATAATAGAACAAGCACAATTGGAGATAATTGAGGCGGAAGTGGTATCTCAATAATATTTATCAACCCACTGAAAGGTTTTAAGGGGGGATGACACAAGGTTCTGTTCCAAGGTCACTCACAGTTTACTCTCCTTTTTGTGGAACCAATCCACCATCCTAGTTAAGAGAGTACACATGGGGATCTTAGAGCGGAGGGCAAATTCATAGAGGAGGACTGATTTAATAGTGTTGTCTGCTCCTCTCGACTGGGGACAAAGCCCACCTGGCCTAGATGAATTAGTGAGGGCAGGAAAAGTTGAAGGCGATTGGCAAGCATTTTGGCATAAAGTTTAATGTTAATGGACAAGATAAACGTGGTGGGCCCTCATGGGTGCAGGCATCTGGCAAGTTGCTTGCCACATTTATCACTGAAGTGGTTCATATAAGGCAAGCAGATCTGGTTTCCAGCATCGGGGCAGCTGAAGAGTTGGATTTATGGAGGGTCTCAATTTAGTGGAGCTTAGAGAGGGTTGTAGATATTTCAGCTTTCCATTCCCACTTGAGGCAGGAGCTGTTTTTGATAAGTGCGCCCCTAAGGGCGGCCTTCATTGCCTCCCAATAGGTCAGGAGAGGGGTTTCGTCATCCGCATGGTCCGATAGGAAGTGTGTCACTGATGTGGACACTTCCAGAGCGTCCTGTAGCAAGGAGTCATTGAGTTGCCACTAGTGATGAGTGAACATGCTCGCACATACTTGTTATTTGTGAGAGCATCAGCATGCTCATTGCTTGGATGCACTCGCACGAGTGCTCGAGTTTCATAGTGCTCGAGTTTCCGCCCCGCGATTTTCGCGGGTTGGAGACATCCAATCAAGGGCAATTTTACTATTAACCTCACTGTAATACCAGCAGCTATCTTAGAAGCTGCTGGCATTGCAGTGATTGGATGGGGGAAACACTATATAGCAGCTGACCACCCCCCACTCTTCACCATTTTAGTAGGGACAGGCAGCCGTTTAGGCAGGGAGAGCTGTGTGTGGTTCATCTACTCAAAACATCGATCTATACAGACCCAAAAGTCCTTTTTTTTTAAAAACAATTTATTGAAATTTTCATATTAACAAGCACAAAGAAAATAAAATCGCTCATAACAGAGAGCAGACATGTCCATAACATCTTACATGGCAATAAGACATCATGTTAATAACAGAAAGATCCTGAACATATCACAGCAACAAAACAAAAATAGTAGGCGGTTCAAATGGCATTAACAGATTTAGAGGAGGATCCTAATGATATCATGGAAATGGCAACTAGGGCAGCTGTGTCCCGCAGATACATACCCGTGTGACAAATACATTTGCGATAGGGACAGCTGTTGCAATAACCAATGTGTACCACGTATATTTGGGGAGGGACCGTCGCACGGGGAAGGGGGATTACACAATGTCACCTAGCATCGATAGAACTTTTTCTCTGTCTTCCATAGGCAGTGCAGTGTGTATGTATGGCTTCCACCTCTTGTAAAACCGAAGGGCTGCTTTGTCTGAGCCACCTTGCATGTCCAAAAGTTCTTTATTATACAGAGTGTAAATACATGTGGTGACCTGTTGGAGTTGTGGTGGGAGTGGTTGAATCCACTCGTGCAGAATGGCTCTGCGAGCGGCCAATAAGCAAAGATGTAGCCAGGAATGATATGCTGGAATTTGGGCCTTGTTGGCCTCTGATAGATAACTAAATAGTAGTAGCATGGGGTCCTGTGGAATTGTCACGTCCAGTACCGTGCCCATGAAAGCCCCAACAGCTTGCCAAAAGTGTTGCAGCAAGGGACATGCCCAGAGATAATGCAAAAGCGTAGGCGTCCAAGCAGTCACATTTGGGGCAGTATGGGCGAGGTTTAGCGGTCTGTTGGGTGTGGTCAGTCAATCGTAAACAGATTTTATAAGCTCTATGTATTATCTTAAATTGCGTTTCTCGCTAGATTTCTGATGTCATGTGTTTGCGGATTAACTGGTATCCTGCATTAACCTTGTCGACCAAGTCATCCAGGGGGAAGTCTTGCTTCCAATTGTTAACACTCGTTATTTGTAGTTTCCTAGTAAAACTATCCTTAAGATAGGTGCTTAATGTGGATATTCCATGTACCGGAAGAGCTACCAAAGTGTCGTATCTGGAGTGTGCATATAAGGAGGATACATCGGCCGGTAACAACTTACAGAAACTGCCCAGTTGAGTGTAGAAAAGGGGGTGCAGTTCCAATCCCTGAGACCTACACAGGGCCCCGAGAGTTTCCCATGATTTAATTTGGTGTGTCACCGGATCATAGAGTGCTTTTATTGTTTTAAGACCTTTATCGCGCCAGTGTCCATAGAACGCATGCGCGGTTCCTGCTGGGAATAGTGGGTTCCCCACCAACGTGGAATGTTTGGATAAATGAGCAGGGAGCTGCAGCAGTTTCCGCAAATCCCTGAAAGCCACCACAGTATCTCGTATTAAAATATTCCCTTTAAGCAAGGGTGGTAGTCCACTGATAGGCCAGTGGAGTAGATTTGTCAATGACCATGGGTGGACCATTGCCGCTTCCGGCTTATAATTTGAATAGTGCGACTGCATATTGAGCCAGTCCACTGCGTGTCGAAATATGCATGCTATGTTGTATAGCCTAAGGTCTGGAAGACCGGCCCCCCCTGCCTGTTTAGTAATGTATAGTGTCCTAAGTGCTATTCGGGAAGATTTACCCTGCCATAAAAACTTTGACAAAGCCTGATGTAGTTCTTTCACATTTCACAATCACCTTGTGTTTCAGGAGTAGTGGTATCGTCTAAAGGGGATACAAAAGCTGTGCAAAGGAAATCATTTTATATAAGTGAATCCTACCAAACAGTGACAGCGGCAGGTTGTGCCAGGACTCTAGTTTTGTTTTGATGGCTTGGAATAAAGGGCTGAAGTTTAGTTGGTATATGGCCACTGGAGTCTTTCGCACCTTGATCCCCAGATATGTGACGTATTGGGGCGCAATTACAAAAGGCACATCCCCCACCCACGCTCTGCGAGGGATGGACGTGAGCAGCAGGAGCTCACTCTTCGAAACATTGATTTTAAAGCCTGCCTGGGAACCGAATTGAGTGATGAGTGCGGTAAACAGTGGTATATCGTTAGCTGGCGATGAGGTGAATTACAGCACATCATCTGCGTATAGTGCCGATCTAAGTGATCTATCCTTGAAGGGGATACCTGTAATATCCGGGTGGGATTCGATCAGTCTCACTAGGGGCTCTAAGGCAAGGTTGAACAACAGGGGCGAAAGAGGACACCCCTGTCGAGTTCCCTTGAATAGGCGAAATGGACGGGATATATGGCCCGGAGTGCAAATCCTCACAGACGGTGCCTCATACATCGCCATGAGCAACCGTACAAATTGGCCCGAGAACCCCATGGTGACCAACACCTTGAACAGCCATCCAACATTGACATTGTCAAATGCCTTCTCGGCATCTATGCTCAAAAGAGCGACATCTGAGTGGGGGTGGGTCCTTGCATAGTCAATGTCCATAATCGTCTTGCGGATGTTTGTGACCGCACTGCATCCCTTGACGAATCCCGCCTGTGAAGTGTGAATTCGGTCGGGCAACACATAAGCCAACCTATCCGCCATTATCTTTGATAAGATCTTGGTGTCAAGATTAATCAAAGTGATCGGGCGGTATGATCCCGGGTGTGTTTGGTCCTTCCCTAGCTTCGGGATAAGCTTAATATATGCCTTATTGGCGGTTTGGAAGTATTTTCCGCCCATAAATGCCTATACATAATATAAAGCAGATCTATCAGATCCGGCTTTAGCATCTTATAAAATTCTGAGGAGAATCCGTCTGGACCCGGAGCCGTGTTGCACGGGAGGGATGTTATAGTGGCCTCAATGTCCGTTACCGTAATGGGGGGCGTTCAGCAGTTCCAGATGAGATGTCTTCAAGGAAGGCAGGGGAAGTGCAGTTGGATCGCTGGGTTCTAGAGCATATAGCTGGCTGTAATAACGAGCTAGTAGTGCGTTTATTCCCAGTAGGTCCGTCACTATGGTGTCAGATCCATCCTTCAGAGCAGCAATGTGTGTACTGCGTCTCGCTGCACCCACTAGGTTGGCCAAGAGTTTTCCAGCCTTATTACCAAATTTGTGATACTGCAGCTCCCATTGAGATTGTCGTAACTGTGCCTGCTGCTCCGCCCACTATTCAAACTGCTGCTTTGCTTCCCGTACCTTGACCTGGTGCTCTGCAGAAGGTCTCTCCGCCATCTGCCACTGCACCTCTCGGAGCACGTCTAGCGAGCGTTGGTAATTGTGCGCTGCCTGTTTTCTTTTCCCCGCTAAGTACGATATGGCCACCCTTCTGAGATGTGCTTTTGCAGCCTCCCAAAAGAGGACTGGTGTGCTACAATGAAGAATATTGTTAGATGTGTAATCGTGCAATGCTTGACTTAAGCTAAGCCGGAAGTCTTCACTTTGGTTGAGTTGTGTAGGGAATCTCCATAGAATGTCCGACCCCCTGCTAACATGCGGTTTCAGAGATAGGCTGATGGGTGCGTGATCAGAGATCACCACATCGTGGATTTTTGCATTTATAGTTAGTGCTAGCAGGGAGTGGGACATGAACAGATAGTCTATGCGCGAGAGTGATATGTGCGCCTGTGACAGGAACGTGTACTCAAAATCTAGGGGGTGGGTGTCTCTCCACACTTCTTGCACGGACACCGAGGTTGCAAGGTCTTCTAGCACAGTGATACGTTTACCCGGGCTGCGCCCCCAGCCTGGCATGGTTGCAGAGGAGCGCCTGTCTAAGGATTCTGACGTTGTGGTGTTAAAGTCCCCCCCTACAATCTTGTGTGGCGTGGCATCTTGCGCCCCCAGACCAGAAAGGTGTGTAAAAAATTGTTTGGTGGGAGCATTGGGGGCATACACATTATGAACACTAAGTTCAATATCATTTATCAGCATTTTCACATGCAAACATCTCTCCTCTTGATCCGTTAAGTGGGAAACTATCGAATATTGCAATTGTTTACGAATAAGAACCATAACACCCCCTTCCTCCCGACCGCCGGCGATGCCAGCACTTCCCCGATCCAATATTTTTTCATACGATGCGTATCACCCTCAGGCAGATGTGTCTCCTGCAGTAAGACCACATCGAAGTTTCTTCAGGTGCCGCAGCACCATACTTCTCTATACAGGTCCCCGTAGTCCCTTAACATTCCATGAGAATATATTTACCATCATTGTCGGGATAGAGTCGGGTAGTAGTCAACGTCCACTGTTAGAAGTGACTTCCTTTTTTCCGTAAGGAAAACCCCCCAGCTATAGCCTTGATGTCAGAGAAAAATAAGAAACTCTAAGGCCTCAGTTGGTTATCTATTGCAGTGTTTTTCAACCTTTTTTGGGCAAAGGCACACTTGTTTCATGAAAAAAATCGGAGGGCACCAACGATACGCATAATCGTGGCACACTTCCGGTCCCCCCCCCCGGAAGTACGTGATCAGCAGGTGCCCCGCTGGAACACAGATGCATACCAGCAGAGCAAAAACACCGCCCCTGTCTGTTGCTAAGCAACCGCATCCTCACAGAGCCGGTCCGTGTATAACACGGATCGGCTGTATAAGTCTTATACTATAAGAGGCAGCTAGATAGGAGAGCCGAGGGTGGGGTCAAAAACCCACGGCACAGCAGGCAACATCCCACGGCACAACAGTGGTTGAAAAACACTGATCTATTCCCGCCCTCCTGAGAAACATTAATAAAAGTTACACATTACCCACTGCAGATCAACACAGGCAACGTCCAGAATTAGTCCATGTACGCACGTGGAATGAAACCACAAGGATGTTCAATGTTTCCAGCCCGTCTTGGTGGCCCTCTTAGGATCTTGCATGCATTTGTTCTGGGTAGCGTGGGATCTGAGGCGCGGTGGTAGTGGCGAGGGTTGTGTCCTCGCTGGGTGCTTCCGCGGCGGTGGTGTGTCCAGTGGCGACGCCATCGGTGGGTCTGCATCTCCGACCATTTGGTGGACTTGGGCCTCCGCTTCCGCCAGGTCGTGGAATGAATGGGAGTTTCCCTGTTCATCTTTGAAGTGTAGAGTAGCAGGGTAGGCCAGGGCAAAGCGGATTTGGTGATGGTAAAGCACGGGGCATACTTTGCTGAATAGTTTGCAACGTTTTCACACTTCAGCTGAATAATCAGCAAATATGAGTACCCTCTGGCCTTCATACATGAGTGATTTTTGTTTGCGGTAGGCTTGAAACAACAGTGATTTGTCAGTATAGTCCAGAAACTTCGCTATCACCGGTCTGGATCCTGTGCAATCTGGGTTCAGAGAGCCGATACGGTGTGCCCTTTCCACCATAAGTGGTATGGGAAGTCCCAGCAGGTTAGGAATGGTGGTAGAGCATAGCGACTGCAGGGCACGTGGGGGAAGGGATTCAGGTATTCCAACAAATCTTAGGTTATTTCGCCTGGAGCGATTTTCTATGTCACTAATCTTCATGACCAGCAGCTTGTTTTCAATAGCTGTAAACTTTGCCACATACTCAGGGGTATCATCCTCCATGCTAGAGACTCTCTGTTCAAGCTCTGAGATCCTGTGACTTTGTGTACTGCCTTAACTGCTGCCTTGTCTATGGCATCCTGGATTGTGGGGGCCAAGATTGCTGCAACTGCAATTCTGTCCAAGTTTGCTGTCCCCAAAGTACCTGGAGTGTCTTCTTCTTCTGTGGGCGCTGGTTGCGGCAGCGCGACTGCGTCCGCCATTTTGGCCGCCTGCTGGTGTGTGGTAGCTGGCTGGGTTTTCCCCTGTGTGCGGTGCTGCGATGGCGGACACAGGTAGCGGTCCATGCAGGAACTCTGCCTGGTGTCAGGGGGGCTCGATGTGAGCTGGGTGTGCGCGGTGGGATCAGTGTGGCCTCCGCATACGGCGCCGGAACCGGAAGTCCCAAAAGTCCTTTTAAGGGCTATTGCCTATATCACTGACAATCATTTAGGCACTATAGGTCCAAGCTTGTTTTGGGAGACATATCTCCTGTTCCAATAGGAGACTTTAAATTGTGGTATTTTTCTGGTGCATAGTTTGTGCAGTATTGTGCCTCCATTTACATGTCTCAAGTTGCTGCATTACTTTTGGCATCTCAGTAATCCAGACTACATTTGCCAAAATATTGTGGCCTTTTTAAAAAAAGAAACAAAAACAAATTAAGCACAGTTTTGACAACTGACTGCAAGAAAATGCTATTTACGTGTCTCAAGTTGCTGCATTACTTTCATCGTCTCAGTTATCCAGGCTACATTTACCAAAAAAATTGTGGCCTTTTAAAAAATTTAAAATTCAAAAATTAAGCACAGTTTTGACAACTGACTGCAAGAAATTGTCTTTTTTTCTGGTGCATCTGCAAAAATCTAAAAAATAGTTTGTGCAGTATTGCTCCTCCATTTACGTGTCTCAAGTCAAAATGTAACATGTTGATAGACTCATTTGTAAAAAGACTGAGTGCTGTAATAAAATCAAAAGGTGCTTCAACAAAGTATTAGTTTAAGTGTGCACACTTATGCAACCATATTTGAATTTTATATTATATTTTATCTTCCCTCTATGTAAAATAATTCAGTTAGTTTTGCATTTGAGTGTTACAGTTTATAGGTCACATAAATACATTTATAGGTGGGAAAAGTCCTGAAATGATTTATCTTTGTCTAATTTTTTTTATCAACACAGAAACCTGACCTTTTAATAGGGGTGTGTAGACTTTGTATATCCACTATATACACTCTGGATGAGGAGGAGAAAACACGATTCAACCACATACCCTTTTGTTCTGGTGCCTTTTAAAGTAGATTAAAATTATAAATTGAAATTTTCTTTATGTTCATCAGCTTAATTGTTATGTGGAGGAGTTGAGAAATCAGGAGCATTCCAGGCCTTGTTCATTTTTATCTGAGTCAACCTGTCAGCATTCAAAAAGCAAGAGAACCACTTATATGAGCGTATCCATGGGGCCAAGTAAGTAGTCTGCCAACATCCAATATAGATTCAAGTAATTCTCTACGAAAAAGCAAGCATGAATACCTGGACTTGAATGATGCCCATCTACTAGCTCTCCCCTCTAGGGAGGGTTTTGGCGGCACCTATTAACACAGGAACGGGGAGCAGCAATCAGTAGACCTAGACATAAGATGGTTGGTAAACTTTACCGGGTTAAGCCTTTACTGTCAGAGAGGTACAGAATACCACCTGTACGTAAGTATCTTGGTATTGAGGTAGGTAAAATGTGAGAACCTAGTGTTGTAGGACAAATGTCCGGAAGGAACGTGGTGAAAAGAGGGTGAAAAGGGGTAACCCAGTGAAAAGGGAAGAAGGTGAAGGGTCCAGAAGCACATTTCAATGCAGTAAAAACAATTGTGTTTATTGTACCATCAGGCACACAGGTACGGACATTCAGCTACCCAATGGGGAAACACTCTGAGCACATCACTTTGCTAATTATAGAATCCAAGGGATCGTTTACCTCATAACTTGCCCCTGTGGATCATTTTATGTAGGAAAAACAAAACATCCACTTTGTAAACATATATATGAACATCTACATGATATGGAGATAGGGGACTTTAACCTTCCCTTGGCAAACACATTGCTACGGTACACCAATATTCAACAGTTACCATCAAAGTGCTGGGTTTGGAACGAATATATACCCTTATCCGTGGGGGCAATGCCGATTGAAAGCTGGATAAAAAAAAAGGATACACGTTTGATATATTGCCTTAATGCAACTGAATACCTGGGTCCCAACGACACACTTAGCTTTAAACCCTTACTTTAATTAGGAGGTGGCCATTTTTCATAAACCCGGTAGACCAGAACACCAACACATCAGCCAGACAGTACCCCTTGTTATCGGTACCTACTCATCTGTATATGTAGGTAACCTTAATTTTGTTTTCAATATAATTCTGTTTTTTTTGTTTTGATCATTATTCTCATTTTTTTACATGCCAGGTATCTGGACAATGGATGGGATGACCCCATAAACTTTTCATATGTATACCACACCTGACTGTTTTTAGCCAGTTATATACGGAATTAGACTTCAGACTCTAAAGGTCTGTATATTAGATGACCAGTTATGACCTTCTTATTTACTTTTAGTAAAACTGAACAGAAACACTGAATGAGATTTTATTTTCTCTTTTTTCTCTTCTTTTGATTATGATTTCCAATTTAGACATTAGTCACTGCAAGATGTTATGTACATTAATTGACCTTCCTTACCGGGAACCACCCTCCCCTATTGAGGAGGACCATAACCATGGATGTCTCCTGTGGCTGGCTCTGCTGTGTCTAAATATCCCCGTGCGCCACATGTTTAAAGGATGGGCACATTATTTTTTGATGTGCCCCCCCCAGCCACAGCTGGCCAGGAAAGACATGGTCTTCTTGACCCTTATACTTTTTACCTCAATGTAGACGGCAGTGGAACAGAATTCATCTTACCTCCCTACAATCCTCATCTTTTTGTTGGTAAGCTACTCTGCCATCTTATTTCTTTACAATAGGCTAATTACTTCTCTTATAAGCAGTACACGTCAAAAACCACTTCCACAGGGAGTCCCCTCCCTACACGGGGTTAATTCACATTGATTTGTTAGAGTTGAGTGTCACAGGGTTTTTTTTCAATTGTGGTTTCACACTTTCACTACAAGAGGGTGTCCTTGATCAGTTCATCCTAAGACTGTCTTTTTTTATCTCCTTCTCCTCCTTTCTCGTCTTTACCCTTTATGTTGCATCTTCTCACCTGCCCAACACCATAGTAAGCATGGCATTAACCACATAAGTTACATACAGGTAGGGCACCTAGCACAGTCACTTAACCACTGCAGACACCTTTGATGCAAGATATAGTTCACACTCCTTGCTCCCACCACTTTTACCATAGTTATGCACACACCCACACATTATCCTGCACTCCTGGACCCTTCAACTTTCCTTTTCACGGGGTTACCCTTTATTAACTTCTTTTCACCAAGTTCTTTAAGGATATTTGTCCTACAACACTAGGTTCTAAATTTTTTACATAGTTAAACTCTCAATAGCAACACCATACACACCACACCATTCATTCAATTTATGTTATTTATTCCTGTACACTTATACTATATTCAACATGACTAGGGGCACCTGCAAGCATAACATACCTGCCTACTTACCTACCTCAATACCAAGATACTAACGTACATGTGGTATTCTCTACCTTTCTGACAGTAAATGCTTAACCAGTTAGTGTTTAACCAACTATCTTACACCTAGGTCTGCCGATCGCGGCTTCCTGTTCCCTTATCGATCGGCTCCGCTGGAGCCCATCCTCGGGGAGAGAGCTAGGCGACCGGCATCAATCAAGTCCAGGTATTCACCTTGGTTATGTTACCATATTGTTGAGGACCTTTCTGTCCTGTCTGTGGCCCTGACCTCCCATATATTGGGTTTATTTTTGTTTCCTTGCTGTGATTATCACATGCACTCTGTCCTGATGAAGCGACGATATCACGAAACGCGTCTTGCATGAATATGATTTGTTTTCCACACTACTGGAACTGTATCACCAACTTACCTGCTGGTTTATGCTATGCTAACACCAACCTATACTTTATGTTATTTTAAATTAACATTTTATGCCTGCCTCAAAATCCTTCCTCCCTTGGCCATCATTGAGCTGGCAGTTGAAAGACTGTGGTGCACTTATGCTTCATCGTAGAGAATTACTTCAACCTGTCAGCATTGCCAGAGGACAAGTGGAGAGACAAAACACTGGCCCAAGTTCGTGCCGCATGTTCTGCTTACACACCCAGTAGGTGTACGGCACTTAGGGATCATTTAGGACACTGACACGGTCTGCTATATATTCCTTCACTATCTTCGAACACTTGCCCCTCCTTGTACCATTAGGCTGCTCGTCAGGGTGAGAGTGCAGGGTCTCATGAAAGTGTCCAATGCCTTTATGGCAGATATCGTTGCCCTGTCTTTGTCCACTGCTGTGTGTTCCCCTTGTCTTCCTTTCTCGGTTGCCTAAAAAAGTACGGCCCCGTAATGGACCGTAATGGAAGCAATCTCTCCACAAGTGCCTTCTGGTATTGCACCATTTTACTTGTCCTCTCCGCCAGAGGAATGAGACATAAGAAGTTCTCTTTGTGGCGGGAGTCGAGAAGGGTGAACGCCCAGTAATTGTGTATAACGCAATGGTCGTGTGAAGGCAGCCTAACACAGGGCCACTGTGTGAGATCCCTGCCCTGGGCCCGAGCAGCTAGGGGAGCCCGGTGAGCTGCCCGATCGGTACGGCAACCTTCAACAATGCTTGTGGTATGGGGCTCCATGATTTCTGACGGCGGCCCTGGCCTCCAAGTCACGCTGGAAAGACAAACTGTGGGTGGTTTCACTATCACCCTGTGTCATCTCCTCCCTCATTATGTCATCTGCCACATTCAGAGCGTCCTCCTTAATTGTGAGCAACATAAAGTAGGTTAAAGTTGGTTTTGATAAAGATGGGGTAGTATAAAGTTAGGGGTATGTAGTATAAACTAGGTTAAAGTTGGGGTAGGTTTGGATAAAGGTGGGGTAGATAATATTAAGTTAGGGGTAGGTAGTATGAAGTAGGATAAAGTTGGGGTAAGTTTAGATAAGCTAAGTTATGTCCCATATACTCTGCCACAGCTGTGCGACAGTGTGCTGTTTGTCCCCTAAGCAGATCAGCCTCAGCACAGCCTGTTGATGCTTACCAACAGAAGTGGTAAATGGCTTCCAGCTAGTGACTGATGGCTGACTGCTATTGGAGGTGGAAGTGGAGGAGGAGATGGTGGAGGAGGTTATGGCAGAGGCGGTGAAGGGGGAGGAGGAGGGATGAAGATAGTAGCATAGCTGCTGGCGGAGACCCTGATGGACGTAGGGCCCACAATCCTGGGCATGGGTAGCACCTGTGCCACCCCAGGGTATGATTCGCTTAAGACCTCCACAACATTCACTCGGTGTGCAGTTAGGCAAATGTAGCATCCCTGGCCACCAGCACTTGTTCATGTGTCCGGGGAGAGGTGGACCTTCCTAGTTACTGCGTTGGTCAGGGCACACTGTGAAAAATAGTGGGGACTGCATACCGACGGCCACCAACACTAAGTATAAATAAAAATGTAAGGTACACAGGAATCAATCAGACGACAGAGGCGGCTGTAATGCTCAAGGCTCAACTTTATTGATGCTCGGGGCCCAGCTGGGGTGCTCGAGTATAACTACAGCACAACGGTGCAGGGATAACAACAACAGTAGTCCAGATAACGTTCTCAGCTTATAGTCATCAGGGACAGTTCTCCAGTGAATGCCGGCAGTGCTTACCCCAGGACGAGACAGGGACACAGGCAGCGCAGGAATGGTATTGGCGGCGAGGCTTGCGACACCCAATGCAAGAGGAGGCCGCAGGTATTCCAGCGCGCAGGATCGCGTAACTCAGGCGGGACCCACGGGGGACCGAGCATCCACCCCACTGGAAACACGGTATTGCCGATCGGTGGCTGGCACGGCAGCGCGTGGTATGGATCTGGGTAATGAGTCGTGCGTGCTATTTCGCCTACCGGCTGCACGGACGCCGGGCTAACAGAACCGGGATGCAAGGCCCCAGATGAGACAGCAGCAGACGTGCTGCTTGTCCCTACCTTGCTCTCCTCCAAAGGTGGGCGGGGACACCTCTTAACCTTTCCTGGGACCCCAGGGCATGCTGGTCCAGGGGCTTAAAGGGGACCTCACCCTGACTACACAACCCCTGGCCACTACACTCCACCCCACTTGAACTTGCCGACCCCGGGAAGTTAGGGTCCCACTGGAAGTCCTGATGCGCGTACCTCTCAGGCGGCCTCCCCAGATTGGGGCGTTGGGAGCGTCTGAGTCCTTGCGACCCTTCTTCCTCCATCTCTGGCGCAGAGTCCTCCTCGCTCGGTGCTGCCGACAGGGGCCTAGGTGGTTCCCCACTGGGGACGACGTCCTCCTGTCGCTGTGGTCCGGGCATTGGTGGCAGCCACAGTGGGACTAGCACTGGTTCCTCCCGTGGGGGTGCGTCTGGCCTTTGTTCCGCAGAGGTTGTCAGATCCTCAGGTACTCTGTTCTGGCTCGGCAGTCTCTTCAGCATTTGCCGGTGCAAGCGTCGCACCCTACGGGGCTCGTCTCCAATCTGTACGTCATACACCGGTTGGCCCGGCATGACCCTCCGGAGTACTCGGCCAGGCCTTTCTTCCCACGGAGTTTGCAGTTTCCCATACTGGTGAGCTCCCTTTCTTCGGATAAGCACCAGATCGCCGGCCTGTAGATCATAACTGGCAGTATCAGCGTCCTCAGCGGTGACCCAGCTCCTGCCCTGGGTGAAATGTGCAACCTCCTGGATCTGTTTCTCCCATTCTCGTACCCAGGACGCAGGCGTGTGGCACAGCTCCTCGTCCGGAGCGGTGGCTCTGAGCTCCGCGGGACCTCCTTGCTCCCGACCAAACATGACCTGGTATGGGAACTTCCCGGTGGAAGCGTGGACGGTGTGATTGTACTTCCACACTAGCTCTGGCAGGTACCGGGTCCACTTCTGTCGTTTCTCTCTGGACAGACCCCGTAACATTTGTAGTAAGGTCCGATTGAAGCGTTCACACGCCCCGTTCCCCTGGGGGTGATACGGGGTGGTATGGGTCTTCTGAATCCCCGCAGCGTGGCACCATTCCTGAAAAAACTCGCTTTCAAAACAGGGGCCCTGGTCGGAATGTATTTTTTTTGGACAACCGTAGGGTAGGCAGAAATGTTTCCACACCGTCTGATCGGCGGTCCTGGCAGTCTGATCCCGGGTGGCAACCGCGACCGCAAACTTCGTGAAGTGGTCGACCATGACCAGCACATGTTGGAAGCCGTCTTCAGAGGGGTCCAACGTCAAAAAGTCTATGGTTAACACCTCCAATGGCGCAGACCACCTCCATGTCAGTGGTGGTACTTTGGCCGCTGCACCCTTGGCCAGGGAGCAGGTGATGCATTGCTTGCAGCAGTCCTCTACCACTTCTCGCAGGTTGAGACACATTGCCTTGCTCCGCAGGCTATCGAAAGTTTTGTGGACTCCCCAGTGTCCGGAGTCTGCGTGTAGACGTTC
>CM070039.1:56621651-56636235 GCA_036250615.1 Ptychadena robeensis
TTATAAGGGCATAGCCCTAAGACTGTAGTTCCCACCCCCCCTTACTTCTAACTATTGTTCATTTAAAACAGGGCCTGGCAGATTTAGCGGAAGAGATAAAACATATTAGAAGAGACTTGGGTGCAAACCGTTTTTGTTTGTTTGTCTAATTAGTTTTTGTTTAGAGGACCCTGGCACCACAATTAACATTTTTGGGTGTGCGAAGAACTCCTCTAATTGTAAAGGATTTTTTTTATATAGTCAGAGAGAAACCCAGTGTATGTGTATGTTTGCTATTTCTTTTAGTTGACATGCTAAATGCATATGTTAAATATGTAATTTAGCATATGAACTGGGGAATCTCGTAAAAAGTTGCCTTGGGACTTGCATGTTCACTTTGCATGTCATTTGTTTACCTCTTTAAATTGGGAAAAATTTTATCGAATGGCAACAAAGATTTTTTTATTTATCTGTACAGATTAACTGCTGATTACAAGTTTTCAGGTAAATATGTTTAATAGGAAACTATTTAAGGCAGCAATGAATCTGTTTAGCCTTTTTATTTTTACTGTGTGCTGATACAGTGGGGATTTTTTTTTTTTTACTTTTTGTCAGACTGTCTGACCCAGCACACAGCATTCATGTTCAATGTGATGTCAGTCTAATGTTTGTCTATTGTCTTGTGTTGAGTTCTGCTAAGGGGGTGTTGATTGTTAGTATTGTCCATAACCTTATTCATATCTCCCTAATTTATCTGGTTTATATTATATTGATGGTATTTCCTCACATGGATTGGTTTTTAATGGGTGTGTTAATGCAGTGTGGTTGATTTATTATTGTTACTGATGTAATGTATTATTTTGGGCTTTTGATGTAATCCTTGATCTTGATTTAACTACAACGGTGTGTTTTCTTTTGCCATCAAATCCCCTAAAAGAACCGAGGTAGAGTTGCTTGGGGATATTTTCATATTTTATGAATTATCATTCCTAGTAGGCATATTTCTTACACATGTTTCCCATGCAGTTTCTAGTCACTTTCTATCACTTCTATCTTAACTTTTCCCATTGACCGTAGGTCAATAAACGAAAATGGAGAAAGGAGGAAAGCAATAAAAGTGAGATAGAATAGAAAGGGGAAAGAGGTAAGTAAAGGAAGCAGAGAAGACATATGGGGTCCCAAGGCACATATACGTCAACAACTAAAGGGGGGTGGCTTTCGAAGCCAGTAAAGTCGGGGCCTTCATCCATAGACAAGGGTCCCTAACCGGGTCTGTGTCCCAGGGGGGTTGGTGACTGACAGAGGCCGAGCTCTTGCCATAACACCCACCATGCAGGTAAGTAAGTCACAAAAAAAGAATAAAAAAAAACAGAATAACCATGACTGATAAAACACGAAGCACAAAGAAAGGAAAAAATCCATCAACAGCACATGCAACAATATGTAGGAAAACATGAACATGAAAAGAACACAGATGCTTCACAAAGGGGTGCAAACAGTCCTCGGATGTTTTGGGGAGCATGCGTGATGTCAGGCGTTTTCATTGCGGTATAGCATTTATATACATTATTTATACAGTGGCTTGCAAAAGTACTTGAACTTTTCCACATTTTGTCCCATTACCGCCACAAACATGACTCAATTTTATTGGAATTCCACATGAAAGACCAATACAAAATGGTGTACACGTGAGAAGTGGAACGAAAATCATACATGATTCCAAACATTTTTTACAAATAAATAACTGCAAAGTGGGGTGTGCGTAATTATTCAGCCCCCTTAGTCAATACTTTGTAGAACCACCTTTTGCTGCAATTACAGCTGCCAGTCTTTAGGGGTTCGTCTCTACCAGCTTTGCACATCTAGAGGCGGAAATCCTTGCCCATTCTTCTTCTTCTGCAAAACAGCTCCAGCTCGGTCAGATTAGATGAACAGCATTTGTGAACAGTCGTTTTCAGATCTTGCCACAGATTCTCGATTGGATTTAGATCTGTCCTTTGACTGGGCCATTCTAACACATGGATATGTTTAGTTTTAAACCATTCCATTGTTGCCCTGGCTTTATGTTTAGGGTCGTTGTCCTGCTACAAGATGATGCTCCACCCTAGTCTCAAGCCTTTTGCAGACTCCAAGAGGTTTTCTTTCAAGATTGCCCTGTATTTGGCTCCATCTATCTCCCCATCAACTCTGACCAGCTTCCCTGTCTCTGCTGAAGGGAAGCACAGAGCATGATGCTGCCACCAGCATATTTAACCCCCCCTAGCGCTTTTGACGGCTCCATCTCATCCAGCTCTGTCCTGTCAGTATTGCAGTGGACGAGATGGAGCTGGCCAGCGAAGGTTAGATCCCCGATAACACATATTCACTGTTTTGTGCTGTCGCGGATCCTCTTAGCTGGCTTCTTCACTTCACTAAAGCCGATGTCTTTTTTCCGCCACACATAGCGTTTTGCATTTTGGCCAAAAAGTTCACTTCTGGTCTCATCTGACCAGAGCACCTTCTTTCACATGTTTGCTGTGTCCCCCACATGGCTTGTGGCAAATTGCAAACAGGACTTCTTATGCTTTTCTGTTAACAATGGCTTTCTTCTTGCCACTCTTACATAAAGGCCAACAGTCTGCTTTACATTTCTCAATAACTTTATCCCTGACCTGTCTGGTGTGTTTTTGGACTTCATGGTGTTGTTGCTCCCAATATTCTCTTAGACAACCTCTGAGGCCGTCACAGAGCAGCTGTATCTGTACTGACATTAGATTACACACAGGTGCACTCTATTTAGTCATTAGCACTCATCAGGCAATGTCTATGGGCAACTGACTTCACTCAGACCAACGGTGCTGAATAATTACGCACACCCCACTTTGCAGTTATTTATTTGTAAAAGAAAATGTTTAGAATCATTTTCGTTCCACTTCTCACATGTACACCACTTTGTATTGGTCTTTCACGCGGAATTCCAATAAAAATCATTCATGTTTGTGGCTGTAATGTGACAAAATGTGGAAAAGTTGTATACCAATACTTTTGCAAGCCACTGTAAATATCACATTGATATAGAGTTATATTATTAATAGCTATCAAGAGACATTGTGGATACTGATGCAATTGTCATCTCTACGAATAAGTCCTGAAATCTTAATGGAATGAAACACATTTCATATGCTTTATGATTTTATTGAGTGAACAATAAAGATTTTGTATAAAACTCTTTTACCACGAGTGCGGGACCGTTGCCTTTTTTTTCGGAGAGATATCAAGATAGCTCGGCTATCCACGCACCTGGTGCTGATCTACAGAGAAGTTTGCAGCGAGACCAGAGAGGGAGTCTGCTTATGGGTATTACTATTCATGTGAAGAGTGCGGGTCTTAATCCTAGTGCTACAGAACCTACTGATGCAATTGCCCTGATCCAGCCTTGTTAGTAGCACTTGAATTGGAAAATGTAAACAATGACACTAGGGATGTTGTTTGATTGTGAACATATAATAGGATTCACACATTTATTTCTTATTTTCCAGTATTGTGTCTTTATTTCTCCTGAGGAAGTTATCACATTATCATGCATAGGCTTTTATTGTACAACAAAAAATTGCATGTATTGTGATCATATGTTTTGTTGTATTTAATAAATTTATATTGAGGTCATGCGCCGAATAAAGACCAATTTTAAGACAATTATGCGGATAATGTAAAAAAAACCATAGTTCATGCACATTCCCCCCCCCAGATCTTCAAGAAAACCTGTCCATAGTATGAAAACATTGTCAATAAAAAATTTTCATAGCAATATATGAGGTACCACATCACTGAACATTTTATCTGAAAAACCATTCCCATTGCCCCAGGTACAGGTTAGCAAATAAGGGAGCAACACGCAGTCCACATAGCTAGCCCCTGCACCTGAATGTAATGGGTTTGATCAAACAAATACATTTTATTTTAATTGCCGAATGTTTTTATGCCCTTGCTGTGAGGAGGAATACTGTAATACAGGGCTTTGATGTCTAGAACTTCTAACCATGTGTTTGGTGGCACAGACATCCCCTCCACCACTTTTAGTAGGCCTACCGTATCTTTAATGAATTATGGTTTGTCTTTTTTTTAGTTAGGCAGCCATTGCTGGATACAATCAGTCTACCAAGGGGATGAGTGAGTGACCTTGGAGAGGGAGTAGAAAGTCCAAGTTTGAGAACTGGGAGTTATCTGGAATTCAGCTAGTTCTTTAGATATGTCATCAGTTTCCCATGTCGTCTGAATTAACTTGTCAAATGTTGCCTTCAAGTGGGATATGTATTCTACCGGTATTGCTCTGTACCAGTCGGTTATTGATTACTAGTGATGAACGTCATAGGCAACATTCAAATTTGTTTTCTTTTGCAAATAATTCTACGAATACTCGATTAAATATATGTAAATTCGAATTATGACCATGCATTGCAAAAATATCACAGATGATTGCGAAGATCATATTTGCATTATGAACATCTTCCAAATGAATGGTCACATGCTATAATTTTCGCAATGCATAGCATGGCAATACATGGCTATACCGTGAATATTCGAATAACTCCCAACATATTTGATAATTCCCGTATTGCAGATGTTCGCAAAAAATATTCAACATTCGATTATTCCAGCTCAATACTATTAATGACATGTAAACACACATTTTTACGATTGTACATCACAATGTTTGCCCCTTTATACGCAGGTTTGATTATGATTCAGAGGTCATTTTTGAAGTCCTATATTGCCAAGGCTATGTGTCTGGGTGTATTGTAATGTCACTTTTTAGATTGCTTGCCTCTAAATAAGTCTTGTATATCTTTGGTTACTTGTGCTACAAATAGTTCTACGTTGGTATTAGTATTAAGGGCTGGAGTATTAAGAGCCTGTTGGTCCAATCTCTTTCAATAATGAAGTTCCTAAGGTCCTCCATGTCTTGATGTTCTCTTTGTTTATCGCCACGAATACCGGGTATGTACACAGGGCTGACTTCAGAGCTAAGGCTTTCTCAGCCTCAGCATTCCAAGTGATTATGACTGACTAACGCCCCTTGGTAAGCTCAGGGAGGCTATGGTAGCGAGAATTGGCCACAACCCAGCGGTTAGTACCCAATCATTATTATCATTTATTTATATAGATAGGTAGATTTGGGTATCGTCAGCATATAAATGGAATTTCAGATCAAAGGATGAAATGAGTTTGCCAAGGGAGGTGGTATAAAAGGATAAAAGGACAGGGCCAAGGACTGAGCCTTGTGGGATGCCAACAGGGAGAGGGGTGTGAGAGGAAGCTATTGAAGGAAGTTTGGAAAGGGCAGTCAGGTAGGAGAAGAACAAGGAAAGAGTTGAGTCACGAATACCAATAGAGTGCAAGGTCTGTAGAAGGAGAGGGTGGTCAACAGTGTGAAAGGCAGAGGAGAGATCCAGCAGAAGAAGCAAGGAGAAGTTGCCTTGGGCCTTGGCCGTGAGCAAGTCATTTCCTACTTTAGTGATTACTGTCTAAGTGGAATGAGAAGACCAGAAGCCAGATTGGAGGGGTCAGAGAGGGCATTTACAGTCAGATAGTCAGCGAGTCTTTTGTATACAAGGCACTCGAGTAGTTTTCAAGCAAAGGTAAGAAGAGAGATAGGTCAGTAGCTAGAGGGGGTCAAGCAATGGCTTCTTTGGTATGGGGAGGACTATGGCATGTTTGAAAGAATGATGGGAAGACACCAGAGGAAAGAAAGAGAGGTTGAATAGTTCAGTCAGTGCCAAGGGGAGGATGGTAGAGTGGATCTTAAGTAGATCTGTGTGTATAGGGTCAAGTGGGCAGGTGGTGGAAGGGGAGGAGTGAAGCAGAGAGGAGGAGTGGAGGTGAGGGAAGAGTTACAGGAGGATGGGATTGGAGGAGTGGGGGTATTGCGGCTGGCAGAAATATCAATTTGGATGGCTTTAATCTTCAATATGTGACAGGGTCCTGAGCAGAGAAGGTGGCAGTGGGAGGAATGGGATTGAGGAGAGAGTTGAATGTAGAGAAGAGGCAGTGAGGGTTGGATGTTTGTGCGGATATGAGTGAGAAGTAGGTTTGTTTGGCAATGGTAAGGGCATCATTGAATTGCTGGAGTTTGGCCTTGTAGATATTGTTCTGGACAGACTTTCTCCACTTGCACTCTGTCCAGCAGAGAGTGTGCTTACCATGCCAGGGACAGGGGTTGGTGGGACGGGTCCTTGGGTCTGGCATGTTGAAGGGGTGTTCCTTCAAGTTGATTCCAGTAGCAGCAGGCTATTGCAGCTGGTCATCCTTGTCCAATTCCCTGTATAATTCCCAGTTGCCCTTAGAAACGGCAATTTGAAAAAGGCATGCTACAACAGTCGCACACGACTTAGGGAGTTTGTTAAATATGTGTGCCCTAGGTTGGTGAGATGTGTCAGCTGAGTCTGGTTGTGGGAGGGGTAATTCACAAACTGGTCTGATCATAAATGGCTTGTGCTCAGTGACATGAAACCACAGGGGGCTCATAAATGTAATGAAGAAGGAGGCATGTGAGGAAGAGAAGGCAATGATGCCCATGAATGCCCTTACCTGTTTCTTTGTGAGGTGCCGGGGCAACTCTGAATAGCCTAAACTTTGTTGATTTGAGGCTTCACCAAACCCCTTCCCACAATGTACCCCAGGTTTCTGGCCTTCTCCATCCGTATGGCACATTTCTCAGGGTTCACCTTAAATCCTCCCATCCGTAGAGACTCCAACACTGCCTGCACTGGGCAGGTGTGACTCCTAGTCCCAGCTAACAAGGCAAACTGATAGAAACACATCCCTAACATGACACCATGTTTAGACTGATGTGTTAACACAGAGTATCCTTAACATATAGTGCAGGGCTTTCCATTCAGTCTGAGGTCCGGAGTTTGGAATTTTACCATGCACTGCCGGCGGATCGGCAGTTTTCACGGGGCTGACCCGATCCGCCAGACAGAAGGCTGATGTAGTCGAGTACATTTATATAAATATTCTCCCTATAGTCTATACAGGACACAGTCTCAAACATATGTATTTAATTACTAGACAAGGGGCACCTCACACATATATATTGAGAGGCCAGTGGTGGGTGAAAGGGGTAAGAGGACCTGAGGAGCCCTGGAATGGCCATTTTCTCTGCTCACAAAGCTTCCTTTAGAAAATATTTATATAAATTCAAGCTTTTATTAACCTTCCTGTGAATGCCTATCTAGGGGTGCACATAACCAGGAGATCGTGTTTGGTACTCATCCCATATGTAGGGTGGTCTCCTTCACTGTCCTCTGTGTCAGACTCCTGCATGGTA
Source organism: Ptychadena robeensis (assembly GCA_036250615.1). Lineage (NCBI taxonomy): Eukaryota > Metazoa > Chordata > Amphibia > Anura > Ptychadenidae > Ptychadena > Ptychadena robeensis. The sequence goes on from CM070039.1 coordinate 56,628,940, forward strand.
GATTCTGCTGCAGTAAACCTCCCTGTTCCTAATTGAGCCTCCGATTAGCTGTCTCCATCCACAGGTCACCAGCTAGCTTTGGGTCAAATGTAACCCCCAGTAATCTTTGAACCCCTAGATCTCATACCTCAGTAGTCAGATTTTACTCTTAGGCCTGTTTAACTCCACATCCGCTATTGGATAGGCAGGCTTCCGTCAAGCCTCCACCAGCCCCTGGACCAGGGCTTTAACGGGCTGTGGAGCACATCGGCTTTACCTGCTCGGTGGATGCTGTGTTCAGACATCTGCCAAAGAAGAGATTTGCCGTACTCCACTATGTTCAGCCCTGCATTGGTGGTACAGCTCAGTGCTGTGATAACAGAAATACGCTTAGCGAAGGGGTCCCCATGGAAATGGAAACCCCCCCCTCATTAGCCCATCACCGTTAAGCATTGCAACAAAATCTCTGTGTTCAACAGGGACACCTTGACACCACTATCTGCAACCTTTCATAGCTATTACGGTTTCCCTGCAGTTATCCAAGTGACAGAAATTGTATGCGTTTAACAATAAAAACGGAAAAAAATTTTAGATCTGAAAAATGAGACTATCCAAGCAATATTTGATAGGGGGCTTTTTAGTAGGAAGAATTGTGCTCAGGGACCTGAAAATTTGCATGGATGTAGTGTTAGGGGTTAACTGGTAACCCCCAAAATGTCAAGGTTCTACCATGCAGGGATTCAAAGATCTATGTGTTCAATCTAGGATAAGTAAAAGCATGTATGCAGCAGAGTAGTGCTTTATGCTCATGAGGAAGCAATATCTGATATCTGTGTTTAAGCTGAAATGTAACTTAAGTGTTGTAGATAGAGGGGTGAAACTCGGGGTGTAAGTAGTAGTAGGGGAGCATTACTGACCCTGAAAGTTTCATCATTATACTATTAATGGTTTTCCTGCTATGAATGTTCAAAGTTAGTGTCACACAGGTTTATTTAGCCTAGTTTCTACAGCACAGAGGGGGAGAGGGTGTGTCCTGTCCTGCGTTTTGAGTTGCTGGGGAGGATGTATCTGCGGGAGGAGCTATAGGAAGCACAAAACACAGAATCTAGCTCCTCTCCCTCGCTTCAAAGCATCGGCTCTCACTAGTAAGGAGGGAAGGAATGAGCCGGGGGCAAGCAGCGGCCGCCAGTCCACATGTGACCCTATTTGGGTCCGGATCCGGACCGGGTCCGCGTATTGAGTACCCCGGATATAGTGGAAACTTAACATAATCCACATGATTTAGTTCTGAAGCCTAATTTTTTGAAGAAAAAAGAATTTTCTTTTAATCAGACAGGATAAACATCACCACAGCCAGAACTCCATAAAAATGTAATTGCAAACTTCATAAAGCAACAGTCAAGAAGTCACACAAAACATGAGAATATAAGTGAATATTCATCCAAGAATTTCTAGAAGTGTATTTCTTGAAAACGAGTCTTGACACAGCATATTTGTTTGCATATATATTTTTTTCATATTCTAGGGTTATAAAACAATGCTGGGAATTGTTTTTCCATATGTTTGCAAGAGGAAGACAGCTAGAAAAATTGTTTGCTAAAAATGTAGGCATTCCCTATTTTTTGTGTATGATTGCTACATGTGTTCATTAGTCTAAATGATGATCCTCACTTGATATTTACTATGTTTCAGACCTTTATGAAAATACTGCCAAGATGAAGATGGGAAAAAAAAAATACCGTATTTTTCGGACTATAAAAAGCACGCAGTTGTTAGGGCAGAAAATCCAGAAAAAAAAGATTTAATACGTTTTCACATCAATTGGGATAATGCAATGAATTTAATGGATGCAATATTCAATTCAGCCACAGGTGTCACTAGCAGCAGTACACTGTCAGCTCAACACGTCACACTACACTGATCTGTTCAGTGTTCTGTCTTCAGCCCAGGATTTCTGCATCCCCTGCACCCCGGCCGAGCCATCCATAGCCGAACTGAACACAGCCTACAGCTCTCCTCTGTGTTCTCGTTGGTGGGGATGCAGCATTTAGATATTTCTTCTGAAATGACAGCAGCCGCAGCTCTTCTCTGCCGGCGGGAAGCCAATGTCGCACATTCAGACCATAAGACGCAGGCACTCCCCCCCCCCCCCCCCCCCCCCCCCCCCCCAATTTTACGGGTGAAAAGGTGCGTCTTATGGCCTGAAAAATGCGGTATCTATATATTACCGGAGTTTTAATTTTGCTACCAGAAAAATTCAGTAAATCCATATCCATGAAAATCTAGATTTAAAAAAATTTACACTTACAGAAAAAAGGAAAAGGGTGCCTTTCTAAAGTCCAAATGTGGTTTTAGGCTTCAGGTGTTGAAATTTTTTTTTTTTTTTCACCCACTATATGAACTCTATATGAACTGCCCCAAAGCAAATTTCCATATAAACTGTCAGCGAAAAGATGCACCACACTCCTTTAATGGAGAAAAACAATTTTCCACTTCTTAATTTTCAAACCCAGTTGATGCTTTGAATTCTCTGAGCTAGATTGTTCTGTAGCACCCAATTGCCTTAAATGATCAGAAGGGCCGCTGCAGGAAGTTGAAAGCAGGAGAGCCCGCACTACTTTTCGGACTTTTTAGAAAGGAGTCATATGAACCAGGTGTAACCATGCTATCATTTTGTGAAGTTTCTCCTTTAAGGAAATCATCTTCATCATCTGGAAATTTATCCTCCTATATGAAAACATAAAAGGTTTAAATAGGTGAAACTGTTCTTGCCTAACTGAAATATTATTGTTGCCTCATGCTTACAATAAAATAGTTTCTTGTAATTAAAGGTGAAGATTTAAAGACAGTATATGTATATTAGTGTTACTGGAGACCAGTTAAACCAGTGGTGGGCAACTGAGATTATATGAAGGGCCACAAGTGCGGCCCCTGGCATCATTAAAGGGCCACACAACATTTTCCATCTATACTGACTTGTATAAGCATTTTATAATGAGGACATTATAGCAGGCAGAGCTAGAAGACATATTATTTCATATTTAAATAACAAAACTTGTTTTAATTTATATTTTAAGTATTAGGGAACACTGTTGTGTGGCAATGCACATTTTTGGTCATGTGGCTTTCACGTACGCCAATCGGGTCCCTCGCCTCTCCTCCTCCTCCCGCTCTAAGAAGATCCCAGATGAGGACACATTGGATCAATGGACAGGTGAGTTCCTATTCCCTATGCATTAACATTTCGGGGGCTGCAAGTGGTTGACCAAGCGCTGCTGAACAACCTCCAAAGGGCTGCAGGTTGGGCACCAGGGAGTTAAACAATAATGAGGTAAAACACTAAACATACTGGGTTTACAGTTGTGTGTTTTTATACCCTGGCAGATATCTTTCAAATTTTTAGAGAATATTAATGGCTAGTGGATGGCTGAAGCCATTTATTGTCTGTGTTTAATCTTTAAATCAATCACAAACTTTCCCATTGCCCCTGATCAAAAGTTTACATACACTGGTAATTTTGCAAGGATGCAAGGAAAAACCCCTTCAAATAACTTTAGGTGAAATACAGGACACAGTATAAGGTGGCATATGAAGAAAGATGGGCTGCAAGGTTGAGTTGCCAGAAGAAAGCCATTATTATGCAAATGCCACACAGCTCACAATATGCCAAACAGAACACAGAGACAAACCTCAAACTTTCTGCCACCATGTCATTAAACTAAAATTAAACTTTTTGGTCACAACCATAAATCCTAGTCAACAAGGCCTATGATGAAAGGTACACTATTCCTACTGTGAAACATGGTGGTAGATTGCTGATGTTTTGGGCATGTAAACTACAAAAGGAATGGAATTTGGTCAGAGTTGATGGGAATATGAATGAATTTCTGAAAAATTACTGGAGGAAAATTTACACTTATCAGCACGGAAGCTGTGCATGGGGTGTACTTAGAGATTCCAACATTGAACCAAAACACAAGTTCAAGTCGACCTATCATTGGCTACAGCAAAATAAAGTGAAGGTTTTGGAGTGTTCATCTCAGTCTTCCAAACTCATTATTGAGCCTCTCTAGCAGTCTTGCATGAACTCCATGTTTGAAGTCTTCCCAAAAAATTTACAGGAACTGGAGGCTTCAAAGTTGACATTGATGTTAAAGGGGACAATACATGACATATGTAAACTTTTAATCAGGGTAATTTGTGTAATGATTATGGATGATTTTTCTTTAATAACACAGTTTGACAACAAATGGCTTCAGCCACCCCTTGACCATGAGTGAAGAAAGTTTTAGTGTTATTATTAATATTCTCTGACAAATGGTTAAAAAAAAAATCACAAATTCTGCCAGGGTATGTAAACTTAAGAGTGCAACTGTAGAACAGGGTTGTCCAGCTACACATTTCTTGTGTAAGATTAGATCTTATTTGTTTTGCTAGAACAATTTCACATATTTGAAAATGCACTTTTGCGATTACTGCAAATGCGATTACTACAGTGAAGTGTCCATGAAAGGTATAAACATGCAGAATAGACAAACTTTGTTCTTTAATACACAATTATTGGGAAGGGGAGCCCAGGATGGGAGGATCAGACAACTGCCCTTCGATGCTCCAGCCCAGAGCATCCACGTGGACCAAGCCCCCCTAACTGCATCATCAGTGATGCACAGTGACCAAATGTGCGTCCGCCTCTGCAGAGTGAAAAATAAAGACCGTGTACTGCATGCTGGAAATGATCTCTCGTACAAATCTTTCCTTTAATTTCCAGCATGTACACGGTGTTTATCTTTTATTCAGCAGTGGCAGGCACATACTCCACTGGACTAAAGAAGTGGAGGGTGGTTGGCTGTCCCTCCCCCTCAGTGTTTACAGTTAACTGGGGGGGGGGTATCAATTAGGAGGTACCCTTCTTCCTGCATTGCGGAACGCACCTCCATCTCTCCCTCTCCTGCTATCTCAGAAAGGGTTGGTACTTAATACATAGTAAAAAGATAAAAAAACGAAACCTTTTTGGGGCTTTTAAATTCTTCAACACTGGACTCCTCCCAAGGCTGATAAATAGGGTCTATTCGCTTCTTACACCTATTCAAAATAAATAGTCAATACAAAATAAGTCAAATGGTAAAGTGCAAAATAAATATGCGCAGTTTCCAACATTAATGATTTAGCTTTCTTTACTACAGCATGCATTGTACCTAACCACTCCTCCCGAACACCCCTTCTGTGTATTGCAGTGTGCAAAACATGGGGACGATCTTCAAAAAATGTGATTTGTCGTGCTTTGCCAAATGTATTGAAATTTTGGCCGGTCATACAGCAACAACTTTATTATTATGTGAATGGATCACACCACATTCAGCTTTCAAATCTTTTACAGCCAAACATGAGATTAAGGAGAGCTGCACTTGCTAAACAAATGGTTAAGAATGTTATTTGTCTGGATGTAAAGCGAATTTTTAGGCTTCAGTCGTTTCACACTCAAGTCTGAAAAAAGCATGAAGCGAAGTGCTAGACAAGTTGTGATGCATACATACTATTCTGAGTCAATAATTAAAAAAATATTAACCTCCCTAACGTGCTGCCCGTACCGTGTGCTGCCCATAATTGACCAGGCAATTGCGGCAGTGTACAAAGTACACTGCATAAAATTCCCCCCCTTGTGCACATTGCTGGCTGGCTGTGTGAGCTGGAAAGCCGATGCCCCTCCATTAGAATTAACATGGAGGTACATGGCGCAGCCCCCAGTCCCCTTCCGCATCACCAATGCTGCGCTATCGACGCAGATTTCCAGGGATATGTGGCGTTCATGGGAGGCCAACTCATCCAGAGTTTGTAGTGAGTACAGGGATAAGAAGGACCTAAAAATATAAAAAAGGTGAGGAGATCCTGTTTATTAAACTAAATGGGATGATATGTGACTTAATAGGGTGGGGACAACAGGTAAAGGAGAGTCGATGAGTAACCAGTAGAAGTGTAAATGTGTGCAATGTAAAAATGTGTGAATGCTGTGTGACCACAAATACCACAAAAACTCTGCTTAATAAGTGTACAGTAATTGCACTGGTTAATTAACATTTGATGTAAGGAGTATTGGGAGTTTCATAATTTTTATGGGGTATATATACATGTACTGTGATGCCCTTACCAGGTTAGGGGGTGAGGTCCTTAGGTTGGAGTTATTAAGGGGAGATAAACCTGGTTTCTAGCAACTACATACTGCACCCCATCAGGAGTGATGGTACAGGTTTCATCCTAATTTTTGGCATTTTATTTGTATTACTTTTCCTCTTTATACACAGGTATTGCAATCAGAATAATTTATTTGGTTTGTTTTTCCTGTCCAAGTCACTTGTTTATACTTCAAACTACTTGTTTACATGACACCCTATTTTTACTACCAAATTTTCTATTATTCTTCTCATCACTTTGGCTCAGCTCTAGGTACATGCTTCGTAGGATGCTGCTCACTAGGTCCTTTTCCAAACTGAGATTGCTTTGAGGTTAGTGTTAGGTAGAATCGCACTTTTTCATCATCACCTTATCACACCAACCCATCCACTCATTTATTTGAGGTCACATGACCTACACAGCGTTTTACACTGCACACACATTTAAGCTGGCCATACACCTCTAGATTTCTCTGTCAGATATCCTTTAGATCTACTAACAACTATGTAGTGCTGGGTCCACTGTGATTAAACACATGTAGACAAATGATTTTTTAGAAAATCCCTCAAATTGCATGGTTTTGGTAAAACAAAAGAAGGGAAAGGAAATCTGACAAAGAAATGTAAAGGTGTACACACATGAAGCTATGGGCCAGATCGATGTCCGCTTCGAGTGTCGTGCGGGCTCACGGCCATCTATCTGGCCCATATCATATCAACGGCCAGCTTGAAAACTGGGATATCGGACATAACCGTTAATCACGGCCGATGTCTGTTGCTTTGCATGGAGACCTGCGGTTTCCATGCAAAGCAACGGACATCAGCCGTGATTAAAGCATCGGTCTGAGCTGGAGAGAGAGCAGAGCTGTCTCTCCAGCTCCGCCGATATCGGACAGCATATCGGCGGATATAAAAATGATTCCCATGCATACTGCACATATTGCAAAAAATTATTAAAGGACAGAAATTTAATTGTATAAAAATTTTAACTTGTGAAAACCTTGATCAGGCATCCACAGGTTATTGCTAGGTATATTGGTATGTGGAATGCTTTGTTTATCGTATTCGTCCCCCCTGGCCAAAATACCTTTCTCATAAGAACAAGGACAGAGGCGCACAACCTAGTACAACAGATGGTTAAAAAATGGAA
>CM070039.1:56644991-56666621 GCA_036250615.1 Ptychadena robeensis
AATAAAATTATTCCTCAAAAATACCACTTGCCTAATAATTCTGCACTCCCTGTATATGGTCCTTTAACCTCCCTAGCGCTCTGCTAAAGTCCAGATTTCTGTACCAAAAGGGCACCATAGTCTGTCCGTACAAGGGTCTAGTAGACATCCTGAATAAATTGTTTAAAACAAACAATTATGTTAAAAAAAATGACCGTATATTGCGGCGTATAAGACGACTTTTTAACCCATTAAAATCTTGAGTGATAAGTGAGGGGTCGTCTTATACACCACGTACTGAATGGAGAATCTGCAGTCGCCGGTAGGGTTGTGTGGGGAGCTCAAAATGGCCGTGGCTGCATCCCCTCTGATAGGCAGAGTTCAGTACAGAACATCCCCGCCGTATGCTCTGCCACTCAGAGGCAGAGCCTGCTTGAAGAAAGGGAGAGCTATCCAATCCAAGCAGGCTCTTCCTCTGAATGGCAGAGTTCTGTACAGCACCGCCCTTGCTTTCATACAGTCCCCACATATGATGGGGATGTGCTGTACAGAACTTTGCCACTCAGAGCCAGAGCCTGCTTGGATCGTTAAGCGCTCTCTGTTTCCAAGATTCAACTCTGTCTCTAGCAGAGAGCTGAGTCTTGGAGACTTGGTTGTTGGATACAAAGCCTGCTTGGATTGGCCAGCTCTTCCTGTCTCCAAGACTCCTCCATATATCCAAAACTCACATCCAACTCATAGTCATGATAGGCAAGTTAGGCATGATAGGCAAGTTGTGGGGTCGTCTTATATGCCCAGTCGCCTTATACGCCGGAAAATACGATACATTAAAAAATTATGTATATAATAAAAGGTATTATTTAAATGATAAAATCTCTAAAATAATTATTTTGTATTATAGATTTCAAAACAGTATGTTTTCAGTATGTTCTTTTATATTCATAATACAATTTTTATTAAATTGGAAATGTGTTATGTGTTTTTGTTTTTATTTTGAATTGTATTGGATACAGTTATCACTGTATCCAATACAATGCCCTTTGGCACTCTCTGTCCCCTGGTGTAATGAACACACCAGGGGACAAAGAGTTAACTGCAACATCTGGAAATCACACTGGGAACACTGTTCTGTCTGATTTCCATTTGAACATCTCCCGCCGCCCCCCCCCCCCCCCCCCCCCCCCGATGTGAAGTCATCACGTCACGTGGATGGGGGGAGAAAGGGGTCCGCTCTCCTCCTCCAGCTTCTCCTTCAGATCGAAGCCCCGTAGCAGCAGAGAATAGTAAATCTGTGCTTCCGGGGGTCTGATCTTCTGACCTGACAGCTTCATCTCGTCCATTGCTATACTGACAAGTAAGTGCTGGACAAGATGGAGCCATCAGGAATGGCAGGAGGGTTAATGCTCTTTGTCCATCCACTGGAACCTGTGGAAAAACGACAACTAAGGGGGATTTTTTTTTTACCAATTGAGATTAATGCTTGAATATTTCAAATCATCATCATGTAAATAATATAATTATACTACAAATGAACACTACTATACAAGGTATTTGACTAGGTTGGATGTGTTATTTGTATTGGTTAGCTCAGGTGGGGATGGTGGATTTGGTTGCGGGTAGATGTGTAACATTGATGGGTATGGGGATGAGTGTGGGAAAGAATGTAATGGAGTTGACAGGTCCCTGGGCTATAAGTATAAGGCTTGTAGTACTAATAAATAAATAATGGCCCCACTCCTATGGAACCTATAAACTCTCCTTAAAGTGTTTGATAGCAGAATGGATGTCTAGAGGAAGACAAGAGATCGGATATGCTTTGTGTACAAGTAGCCACAATGGCTCGTGGTCGAGCTGGCTGTGTTTTAGCTGGCTGTGTTTCAGCTGGCTGTGTTTTAGCCCGCTGTGTTTTAGCCTGATTGACCTGTAATGGGGCTTCCTGGGCTGCTGCGAACTGAAAGCAGCCTGGGAAACAACTGTGTAAATTTAGCCTACCTGTTTCTCTCAATGCTACTTGTCCTGCATGTTTTGTTTCCAGGTACCAGGTACACAATGCCTTCATTAGACCCCCAGATTGACTTTTTGAACTATAGAACAATATAGATGCATGTTGTACTTACCTAGTAATTGCAGCAAAAAAGTTAACCACTGCAGGTAGGCAGATCTTAAGTGGGTTGAGCTGACACATAACAATTCGTTCAAAGTTCAAAGTTTGCAGGTACGCCAGACCTTTTCAAATGACAGAAAAATTAGTATCTTAGGCTTAATATACTCATATAATAGTATACTATAGATAATAAAAAAATTCTAAATTGACCACTTTGCTGAAGCCATATGTGATCACATATTGGCAACACACTATCACCACATTCAGGATTCCATTAACTTAACGGCACCAACAGAAAGTGAATCACACAGAACCCCAGCATAGCTGTTTGTGCTGACATTTGGGAAAATGCACCATGCAGTGACCTTTGATCCCTCCCTGGTAATCGGTCATAGCTCAGATGCAGTCACCCACACTTCTTATGAAAGGTATATTTTTAATGATCATGAATCTCACGCAGCTCATGACATGATTGTGTAAACTACTCATAAGTCTTGCTGAAACCTGAAATCCCATGGGAGCACTAAAAATAAAAAAGGCCAGTATAAGGTAAGAAATCAATAGATTAGTGTTGATCAATAGCATCTCACATCAACTCAGATTTCAATAACCTTACATATCTTCCAAATGCGTATGTCTAGTTCAAAACCAAAACCATTGACAGGTAGAAGACAAAATAGAAGCAATCATTTTGAATCAAACGGAATTGTTTTAATAGTAATGCCATCATCCAACAGAGCTGCAGGGAGACAGTCTACCTTCTTTAGTCACTAAGCAAAACTGACCATGTATATTAACTGTTATGAATATAGCCACTATCTTTTGAGTAGCCTAGTGTTCACTATTCATGACAAAATAGTTTGTCGAGGTTCGGACAGAGACTTACTTTTATTATAAGGTGATACATAATAATATTAGTTTAAAACTGATAGCTATAGTTAACTTTTCCAAATCACATGTCATCAATAGAAAGTAATTCTGCTTCTTTAGTGCAGACAAGTGTTTGCCTATTTGGTCATAAAATTTGTTGTTAAGCTCAAGCTCACATCTATGCAGTTAATACAATTCTGCTATTCTCACAGAGCTAAATCTTCCCTTTTTGGGGGCTAAACAAATAAACACAATGCTGCACACCTAGAATGTTTTGCTATTCTCATTTTAGAAAGAAGTAGACAAAGACGGTGAACAAACAAACAAGCAAAGAAATTCTGTAGCTCAGGATCGGGACCAACATCTTCCAAAGCAACTGTATAAACAGAACACTGAAAACCCATTTAAAATTTTTAACTCAGAAAAAAGCAGCCAGCTCTCAATGACTAAGCAGTTGAGGAACCCTACAACCACCCTTAACCAGGAAGAGATATCAGCCATAACCATGAAGTGATGGCATCCTGCTATCCACACAGCTGAACACACAGCCTTGTAGGAGATAACTAGCCCTTGCTAAGCCTGCTTTGCAGCTCCATTATTTTAGGTTTTCTTTTAATTTACCATCTACAGAACCTAACTTTGTTGAACTAAGTTGTGCACCTCATGTCCTTGTTTCTAAAAATTATACTAATCCCATTATTCTTTTTCCGCCCAATAGGGATTTATTCCTAAAGGTCTTAAACTGACTTAAATCCTAAACGGAGGCATAAGAAGAGACTTTTGAAGAACTTCTGGGTGTGGGCATATTGTGCTGGAAGGAAATTATTATGCTGGTATATAAGTAATTTGAGAATAAAAAAAATAAAATAAAAATAAAAAAAACAACACAGGAAGCGACACACACCTTATGTGCTATACAGCACAACAATACGTTATTGATGCACCGAGTTAGTAATACAACACAAGTACATAGGAAATGTTTACTGGCAGAGCAGGGAGCTATGCGATAATGCAATGCTCAACACAACATATACAAATGGGCAAGATAACAGGTTTGCTATGGAAAAGGTTTGGGGACAAAGTACAGTTAAAACTTTCATCATACCACTATATGTAAAAAAAATATATAAAATTAAAATACATTTTATATTACATACCTTTCCTTAAGTTTCCCTCTAGAAGCTGTTTGTGTCGAAAGATCATTGTGTAGAAAACTGCTTGGCAAACAGCATAAAACGGTCCATGGAATGTAACGTCACAAAACGCCCTACTTCCAGCATCCTGGCTGTCAATATACTTGTGCAACCAGCTAACCAAGAGATCAAGACATGCCTTCACAGTCCTGGAAAAAATTATATATTACATTAAAAATGGACAAAATCTATAAACCTCGTCTGGCAAAAAACTTTAGAAACATGACCATTTAGAGGAGGAGTTTAAATCTGCAAGATTTTCCTATAAAGTTTAAAAACATGTATTTTTATGCAATAAAAGGTTTATTAAAATATAGGCAAAATAAAGATAAGCCAAGAAAGATGAACAAATAAATACACTGGGCACATCAAGATATGTTTTAAAAGCATAAATTACCCATGTTGCATATCTTTTTGTATGAGAATAGAATGCATAGAAATTCAATATGCATTCACAGGGAACAGGATGTGATCAGAGTATATGTAAATCCAAGAACAAAAATGTTCTTGTGTGAGCACTAGCTTACTTTGCTTTGATGTTTTTTATATTTATTTATTTACTTAATCAACTGGTTGTGCATGTAGTAGTGTGTGGTAGTACAATTGTCTAAAATCTATCTAACTTATATAGATGTGTGAAGCTACATTACTTTATCGCATCTCTGGATGAGGAATTTAGTCCCTGACATACAAACAGTGACTACAAAAGCTTAAACTAACAATTTGTAAGAAATCATTACTTCCGTTTGCAATAAAGGTTAGTTAGTCTATAAAGAAAAGCTGATCATTGTAAGCACACATATCAATGTTAACTGGTTATTTCTAAAGCTGGCTATAGACTGGCAGATTCCTGCACGATTTTTCGGCCAATCGACTGCCATGCGTATTCCAGCCAATTGGCCGGCGGTTGACCGAAATTTGGGTGCACCCACCTGGCAAGATTGACCAGTAATCTGCCGAATGTCGGATCACACAGTGATCTGACATGTCTATAAATTCCCGGCCAATCCCATTACTTTGGATTGGGACGGTAGTAAGGGTGCCCGGCCCATTCTGTGCACTAGCGACCGTGCGTGATAACGCCATCATGCATGGTCGATCTGCTGAGAATTTGGCAGCAAAATGACACGTCTATGCCCAGCTTAACCCTTTTTTTTATTTTTTTTGCTTAGGAAAAAAGGGACAGTGTAACAGGATCCACACGTTATGCAACAATGTTACATAGGGGACTTACACCACAGGAATAAAGGTGGCTCGGGAAAGGAAACTTCCAATATAACTAGCAGCGGTTTGTCTGATTATTGCAGGATTATTTGGATTTTGAAGTTTTTTCCAAAGATGTTCCAAAAATGCTTCTGCAAATACCTGTAGTTCAATAAACAAAATTTAGAAACAAATACTTCAAGTACAGATAATCATATATGGATATTGGAAAAGAATTTTGAGTTTTTGTCTGCATAAAACTTTTTTAGTAATTCTTTACAGTGGACCTATAGTCCAGTTTTTGTCAGAATGGAACTCACAGGGCAAGGCAACATTCTATGTTCAATAAAAAAATAAAAATAAAACAACTTACCTGTCATCCGAAAAGGTTGAAAGTCCAGCGGAGCTGCTTCTCTGCGTCAATATCATGCCGCAAAGCTGGTATCCCTAATTTGGTAATTTGGTGCAAGGGGACATGGGAAGGGAAAAGTCACTTCCTTATAAGAGAATATTTCGAGTTTTAAATTTGACAGGTCAGGTTGCAGCACGAAATCTGTTGTTAAGATGACAGAGTAAAGCTGCCAATACATGGTTCAATATTTTTTGTGTGGGATCAACATAAAAATCGTTGATTAAACAGAAAGAAGATTCCCCCATAACGGTTTTGAACAACCAAAAGTGATAAAAAATTTACTGACAGGATCGATCAAGGCTCAAAAAATTTTCTGTTGTTCTGATAGGTACAATCAATAGTAGTTTGGGCAACCTTGTTAACCTCCCTAGCGTACTGCCCGTACCGCGCTGTTTTTAACAGCATGGTACGGGCAATCTCGGCAGTGTACACAGTACACTGCCTGCAATTCCCCCCCTCCCCACGCCCCTGTCCACACAGCCGGCATCATTAATGATGTCAGCTGTGTGGGCTGGAAAGCCTGCGCTTCTCCATTAACATGGAGGTCTATTGCGCCGCACACCCCCCGCCCCCTTCCCCCTTCCACATCACTGTGATGCGAATGAATGCTGCGGTTGGAAAGAGAATCCGTAGCTTTCCGGGGATATGCGGCTTTATTTATTTATCTAATATTTATGCTTCCAGCACCAGGTGAGAAGCCAGCATCCCAAAATAAATCAATATAAAAGGAAATTCCTGGGGTATTGAGGGACAACTCTAACCCCCGAGCCAAAATGTCCTCTGACTGAGCAGAGGCTAGGGGACTTTAACCTCCCTAGCGCTTTTGACGGCACTATCTCGTCCTGCACTTGCTTATGCAATATTGCAGCTGACGAGATGTAGCCGTCCAGCTAAGCTCCCCGGCTGCACACTCTGCTCTGTGCTGTCCCAATGTGAAGCAAGGCTGTGTCACCTCTCTACAAGCCTAATCTGCACATGAATGCCCCAATTTGCATATGAATATCCCGATTTGCACATGAATGTACCGCGGCCCCCTATTCAAGAGATTTAAGCATTTAAATTATACATTTAATAATTTTTTTTTATAATAATTGTGTGTTTCAAACATTATTATAGTTAGGATGTCTATTAGACCCGTGTACAGACAGATTTTTGGAAGTTACAGGCCTACAACACAAAAAAATTCCATTAGAGTCTATGGTGCACTTCTGGTACAGAAATCTGGACATCAGCAGTGCGCTAGGGAGGTTAAAGGTTTTGAAAGTGCAAGGTTAATCCGTAAATCATAAATAAAAGAAATAGTCGAGTTTAATGTCCATAAAAACAAGGAAATATTTCAGTCTTGGTATTGATGATAAAATTGACACGATGCCTAGTGGATCATCAGACCATGTTTTCATCACCTTAACCAAGAAGATGGTGGAGTTGAAGGTGACATATGGTAAGAAAAACTGATTGTCGGGCCACCTCAACGTACGTTTCGTCTGAATAGACTTCCTCAGGGGGTAACAAATGAAAAGTATTTTTGAAGTCAAGTACCAAGGTAGTTTAAGGAAATGGCAGTGTCCTGGGCAAGTCCAGAGAACGGGGAGACTTCAGGTCAAAGACCTGCATAGACCTGTAGAGGGCGACCATAGTACTATAAAGGTTGTCTCAAGGTAAACAATAACAAAATACGTGGTCCAGGACATAGGTTTAGTAGTAAAGAGGTATTTAGAAGGCTGTGCGGAGCTCCCGTCGGTTACAGCCTTCCCTACATCCTGGACCATGTATTTTGTTATTGTTTACCATCTTGCTGCAGACGGAGTCACTGTGCATGGTTCAACTATTCGGCGCACTTTACACAAAGAGATGCTGTATGCAAAAGTAATGGAAGCCTTTACTCCGCCCACAGCACAAACCGAGCCACTTGAGGCTAAAGCACATTTGGACAAGCCAGCTTCATTTTGGAAGTGCCATGGTGGACCGATTAAACTAAAACAGTTATTAACAAGGGGCGTTATGCATGGAGGAAAAAGAACACAGCATTCCAAGAAAAACACCTGCAACCTACAGTAAAATATGGTGGTGGGTCCATCATGCTGTGGGGCTGTGTGGCCAGTGCAGTGACTGGTAATCTTGACAAAGTTGAGGGACCCATGGATTCCACTCAATATCAGCAGATTCTGTAGGCTGAAGCTGCTCCGGGGCTGGATCTTTCAACAAGACAGCGACCCTAAACACTGCTTAAAATCTACTAAGCATTCATGCAGAAGAACAAGTACAACATTCTGGAATGGCCACCTCAATCCCCAGACCTGAATATCATTGAAAATTTGTGGTGAGAGTTAAAGAGGGCTGTCCATGCTCAGAAGCCAACAAACCTGAATAAACTAGAGATGTATTGTAAAGAGTGATGGTCCAAAATACCTTCACTCAGAATTCAGACTCGTTAGAAGCGTTTAGAGGAGGATCTACAAGATTTTGAGTTCAATTGTTTTTTGTGGTGCCCAAACTTATTCACCTGCCTAACTTTGTTTAAACACTTATTGCACACTGCCTGTAAATCCTATAAACTTTGTTTCACTTCTCAAATATAACTGTGTGCGTCTCCTATATGATATATTTAATTGAAATGTTTTTTTGTACCAACCAACAATTTATACAGGAAAATCATGAACATTTACAAGGTTGCCCAAATTTACGCACCCCACTGTATCTGGTGGGTTTTCTAGAGATTTCAATGGATAAGTATCCATTTGTAAAATGGGACATGAGTACAGAGGATCAGGACAGCTTCAGCAAGAACGACACTGCAAGATTTCCTGCCTGTTTTTTTCATTAATAAAAAATATATTGACAAAAAAAAATATTTGTGAGATTTAGTTTTATTATTTAAAGAGGTAAAGAATTAAATGTTTTGTCAATATATTTTCAACATGTAATGCTCAAAATTTGAAATTTATTGACAAAAAAATCGAATTAGCTTTCTCAAATAAAATATATTTAAAAATATATTTATGTAAAATATGGACAGGCTTTTCTAGGAAAGCCGGCAGCCACAGCTGTCCCGATACTCTGCGAGCATGCAAACTATGCAGTAGTGCCGGCTATCGATGCTACACCGGCACACAATATGATAATTAAATAACAGATCCTGTTATTATCTATATGTGTATGCCCAACTTAAGAAAAAGCGGCCTGTGTGAGACATGAAATTCTGCCAAAGAACTACTGGAGATTAAATTGGATTTTTGTACAATACAATGGTTCCACAGTGTGCAACATCAGCTTTACACATGAAGTCGGATAGGCTGCATCCAGGGTTGGTAATTAAACAGATTGAGAAATGCCATGCAGCATGTTGCTGGCGCCATTGCATGCGCAGAATTTATGTGAGAACTTCTCTTCCCTCAGGAGCTGTGCCGCCCTTTTCTGAGGTGACAGCTGTGGTGTGCTGTCATCTCCAGCCGGGACTCCCTACAGGGGCGTCCTGCCAAATACAGGGGCTTAAAGTGGCCTCTATTCTTGATCAGATTATAACAATGCATAAATTAATAATCTCTCTAGAGATCAAGAAATTTGTAAAAATTGCTTGCTGCATAAGTAGTACCTGGTGGGTTTACTGAAACATTTCAATTGAAACAAAATACTCAAGAATCAGAAAATAAACCAATTTTACAGTAAAAATATGAAGCTAGTTGCCTCATTGAGCCCTGGTTATGTAGTAGCCTTCAAATTATAGATCCATTTACTCTCAAGTTGTAGCAGCTGCTTATTCACATCACCTCCCCTAATGCTGATTGATACATTAGATAGTGCACAGAACCTGATTGCATTAATATCGACAGCATGTAATGGCTGGTCTTTCTGGGATAAATTGACCGATACAATTGTCCGATGTAAGTAGGTACCAGTATTGGTTAATCGTATCTCTGATCCCTTGGTAATCCTGTGAAAAGTTAATTATCAACCTAGTGATGCCACCTTGTGGTATGTCCGCTTCAAAAGTTTCCTACCATAACCCCGACTTAGAAGACAATTTCTTAATAGGAGAGCTCGTTGTTTAAATTCTGAATTTGTGGAGCAGTTACTTCGTACCCTTAGGTACTGACTGTAAGGAATCTATCTTTTTAATGGTTGTGGGCGGGCACTAGCTGCTTGCAAGATCATGTTCCCAGTCATGGGTTTGCGATGTGTGAACAACAATTTACCCTCCGAAATGTACAGATCAATATCCAAGAAGGTACTGTATTTTTCGGACTATAAGACGCACCCAGGTTTAAAGCAGGAAAACCAGGGAAAAATATTTGATATATAAAATTGTTCACATCAATTGGGTTAATGCAATTGATTAAATTAATGCAATATCAGATTCAACCAGTAGATGTCACTAGCAGCAGTACACACACACAGCACATGACGTCACCTCTTCACTGATCAGAAGGAGTGGTGCAGGAGGCTGGCTAGTCCTCTGCTCGCCCTCTGCCAATCTTGCTGTTCTCCTGTGTCCGTGGGAGCTGCAGTGATTGCAGTTTCCACGGACAGGAGAGAGGGATAGATGACAGTTCATCTATCTCTCTTCACTGCTTATGCCAGCAGGGCTCTGTTGGCATAAGCAATTATACAGTTCAGATGGGAGATCCAGCGGTGGGCGGACCTCACATCTGAAACCTCCCCGGCTAATCTCCTTGCATCGCATTTGGACCATAAGACACAGGCACTTTTTTCCCCCGAAAAAAGTACGTCTTACGGTCCAAAAAATACGGTAATCCTTTCTTGTAACGAGTTCATTGTGAATTTGAGATTGTATTTGTTTTGTTGTAGAGCCAATATAAAATCCGACAATTTAGCCTGTGCTCCTGTCCAAAGGACCAGGATATCATCAATGTAGCGGCGCCAAACCATCACATGGCACAGGTACATTGATAGGTTCTCATCTGAGAACACCTGAGGATTACCTTCTTGGATATTAAGCTGTAATCCTCAGGTGTTCTCAGATAGTATGAAACTTTTGAAGCAGACATACCACAAGGTGGCTGGGAAGGATAGGCAACAATTACTCTATCCACCTAAAAAAAACAGGCTATAGTCAAAATTACTAGGTTGGTACTTACCTTTTCCAACCAATACTTAGGGATCAGAGATACAATTAACCAATACTGGTACCTACTTACATTGGACGATTGTATCAGTCAATTTATCCCAGAAACGCCAGCCATTACATATGAAAACGCACGCTCAGTAAGGGATTACTTGGTCACTATATACCTCCCAAGTCACAACCTATGATTCAAAATGGCACATACAGTTGCAATCTGATATATCAATCAACCTTAGGGGAGGCGATGTGAATAAGCAGCTGCTACAACTTGAGAGTAAATGGATCTATAATTTAAAGGCTACTACATATCCAGGGATCAATGCGGCAATTAGCTTCAAATGTTTCCTGTAAAATGTATTAATTTTCTGATTCTTGAGTATTTTGTTTAGTTGGAAATGCTTACATTAATAAACCCACAGGTACTTATTATGCAGCAAGCGATTTATGCCAATTTCTTGATCGATTAATATGTACACTGTTATGTGTTTATTTAAATCTGATAACTTTCTTTTTGTCATTTCCAGCATATGCCCTATAATGTAAAGGTCACTAATGCCACATTTGAGGTAATATTTGGGGAGGTAGGTATGGAGGTGTGGTGGAGACATGAAGGCAGCACCAGGCACTTATTGTGCGTCTTTCTAAGATCCCTCTTAGGGGAGAATTGTACCACCTAGAAAGCCGGCTGCGATCTGGCAGATTCAGCTGTATGGGGGTGCCACATGCTGGTCTGCACATAAGAATAGAGGGCATTTTAAGTGCCTCTTTTCGGCAGGACACCCCTGTAGGGAGTCCCGGCCGGAGATGACAGCACATATGACACCTTAGGAAAGGGCTTAGGAAAGGGCGGAAGTGACATGCCTGTCCTGGCAGAGAGCGGGTGGTCATTTTCCTTGCACTACTGGTGGCACAGCTCCTGAGGGGCGCAGGCAATGGTGCCAGTGACAAGCTGGATGCCGGGACACCTCTGACAAGCCCCTTGTTTTACCATTGTGAAGGATTTGGAAGACAGGGCTACACAATTAAGGCATTTCCCTTTACGGCAGAAACCATGATTAACTAGGGAAGGGCGAGCTCACCACCATGCTTAATTGTTTACTATGTTACAGACTAGACACTATGCAGCACACATGAACACTCCCTTTGTGAGGGGCGGATATGCGGATGATAGCTTCTGGTATCGTTACTGAAACCAACCACTTTCACCAGCCATGGATAGTAAAGCCCTCTTATTTTGAGGTGGGTATTTTGTTTCTAATTTTGGTTGTTGATATGACATATATTTGAATTCATCATAGTGCTGCAGATGTTATGTAGTGGTCAGGTGGATCACTTCCCCTCCCCTCATGATAACTTGATCTAAGATACCCACTGGTGCTTTGCGTTGTGAAGTGACATGCAGTTCCTAGTAGGACTAAGATTTGGTCATATATGTCTCTTTGACATTTCTTTTTTTGTTTTATGCTTTGTAGGTTTTGCACTGGTACCCCAATGCGCCCTGAAGAAGCTCCTTTTGTTGTTTGGTGAATTTTCACCTTGGATGGGTGATGCAATTTATTACAGTTTATGTGGTTAATTTAATTTTTTTGTATTGATCTGTTTTTAATCATGTAATAACAATAAAAAGCATGTTATTTTTAGTTTGATGCTTACATGCCTTAACCTTCTTAGTGTTCATGACGAGCCCATCTCGTCCAGAGTTTGTGTGAAGAACAAACTCTGGATGAGCTGTGCTCCCATGAAAGCTGCATATCCCCGGAAAGCTACGGCGATGCTGCTTCCAGCCGCATTTCCGGGGTTCTGCGGCTTCACTGATTGCGCCGCGGTGACGCGGAAGGGGGCGAGGGTGAGCAGTGCCATAGACCTCCATGTTAATGGAGGGGCCTCTGCTTTCCAGCCCTCCCAGCTGGTGTCATGAATGACACTGGCTGTATGGAGAGGGGAGGGAGGAAATGGCAGGCAGTGTACCTCGTACACTGCTGCCATTGCCTGTACCACACTGTTAAAAACGGTGCGGTACAGGCAGTCTGCTAGGGAGGTTAAAAGCCCCTTTTCCAACTATCCCATGCAATGGGTGAGATTGGCTGGAAAAAGCCATGCTTTTTGTTACCGTTCTAGTTAATTTTGGGGTGTGGCACAAATAGATGAAAGTTAGTATATTGGTTTGACCATCCACCTTTCCCGATGCAGTTGATGCAATGCATCTACACAGGCCCCCATATATGGCCACTCAATCTGACTAGTGGGGGACGGGGCTCCACATAATTTCCAGCACTTTTTTTTTACCTACCCCCTATCTGGGAGGGAGCCCTGTGCCCTTACTAGGCACAATCCACCCTGGTTCAGGGCCAAAACCAATGACGCTGGCCAACTTCCAGTTGCCCCGCATCGCTATGGGTCGCATTCCGGCCTCCGATGCTCAGTCCCACAGAGAGATTTTCTTAGAGTGGAAGGCAGAGACCGGCAGGTGAACACTGGTTCTCCTACGGAGTGGACATGCCCACCCAGTAGAGCCTCCCCTGGGCTGGAGTGCCGATTGCTGGCTCCTCTGTTTCTATCTATTTCTTCCTGCATCCTCTTAGTTCCTTGGTTTTCCAGTGTCACTGCGCGTCCCCTGAGGGGACTACAAGTAAAACTATAACCAGAAAAAGATTTTAAAAAAGGGCTCACACCCAGGTATATATCCATAATTTTCAAAGTAATAGAGCTTACTTGTGACCGAAAAGATGACAGCACTAGGTAATCTGCCTGGGATCTCTGGAGTTGCAGAAGACGTTGCAGAATCACCAGTGGGGTCAGTACCTAATAAACAGTTCTTTTTGCTCCAAGTTGCCAGATCGGGACAACACGTAGATAAGGAAACTTTTCATTAACCAGTGGGTGCGACTTGAATTACAAGATACCTAATAGAGGTCAATAACCAATAAAAAGGCAATGATTATCTAGTTTGGGAGCCATTCAGATATCAAGTGAATATACAGAATTTCAGCAATGTAGGCATGACTGGAACATGCAGTATTGACTCTACACTCACCGGCCACTTTATTAGGTACACATGTCCAACTGCTTGTTGACGCAAATTACTGATCAGCCAATCATATGGTGGCAAAGTGCAGGTAGGCATGTTGACATTGTCAAGACGAACCGCTGCAGTTTAAACGGAGCTTCAGAATGGGGAAGAAAGGCGATTTAAGTGACTGTTGGTGATGGTTGTTGCTGCCAGATGGGCTGGTCTGAGTTTTTCAGGAACTGCTGATCTTCTGGGATTGTCACGCACAACCATCTCTAGGATTTACAGAGAACGGTCCGAAAAAGGGAAAACATCAAGTGAGAGGCAGTTCTGTGTGCGCAAATGCCTTGTTGATGTCAGAGGTCAAAGGAGGATTGCCAGAGTGGTTCGAGCTGATAGACAGGCAACAATAATTCAAATAACCACTTGTTACAACCAAGGTATGCAGAAGAGCATCTCTGAATGCACAACACATTAAACCTTGAGGCAGATGGGCTACAACAGCAGAAGACCACACCGGGTCCCCCTCCTGTCAGCCAAGAACAGGAAACTGAGGCAACAATTCGCACAGGCTCACCAAAATTGGACAATAGAGAATTGGAAAAATATTGCCTGGTCTGATGAGTCTTCTGCTGCAACATTCAGATAGCAGGGTCAGAATTTGGCGTCAACAACATGAAAGCATGGATCCATCCTGCCTTGTATCAACGGTTGAGGCTGGTGATGTAATGGTGTGGGGGATATTTTCTTGGCACACTTTGCGCCCCTTAATAGTTACTGATCATTGTTGCAACGCCACAGCCTGTACGAGTATTGTTGCCGACCATGTCCATCCCTTTATGACCACAGTGTACCCAGCAGCCAACAAATCTGCAGCAACTGCACGATGCTATCATGACAATGTGGATCAAATGTCTCCAGGAAGTGTATATTCCTCCAGCCAAAAGGCCAGCGCCAGGTCTTTGTTGCAGCAGAGTTTGCAGGGCTGAAACTTTAGCAGTACCTACTCTCTGAACACACTGACCAACTTAAAGCACTGGCACTGAACAGCTTATTCATGAGCAGCTATTTACATATGGTATGAGCTTTATGTCACAAAATGTATTTATCGCAATGCTAATGGCATATGCTATCTAATTGTAAAATGTGTCTCTCCATCAGTTGGTCAGTGTGTTCAGAGAACGGATACTGCAAGTGCTAATGCAGATAAGATCTCTTCTTGGCTTCTTTTTGGTTTGGCTGGAGGGAATGGAACACATTTCTGCCTACTGGGATGCATAGTCATTGCTCCCAGGATGGTTGGGATGTAGAGATACTTTCCCATTGATTTTAATGGTAAAGTGTGTCTTCTAGTGTGAAAAATAGAGTATATCCTAGGATTCTAGGAGATCTTACAATACAACTATTTGCCATAGGAATCCAGTTCAGACCAGCAGTACTGTAAGGGACAAGGTCTGTGTTTTAATGAACATTTTCCCAGGAAAGTATCAACATTAATAGGGACATACTTGGCAGGTGCCATTGGATTTACTGTAAGGGTCATACCATTGTTAATGCAAAGATCTGCATTGGGTAGGGATTAAATAGCTATCAACCAGGTGAGCATATATGCCTGGAAGATGAGCTCCAGGCATTTTGAGAATCAGTAGAAAGTGGCAGGAGAAGGACATGTGAGCAGCTGACCCATGTGGCCTTTCCCATAGGATACAATGGGCTTAAAGCAAGTTGCCCAACAGCTGTTACAGATATTTACCCAAGACAATCATAATAGATCATCACAGGCATTTATTATCTAGCTTTTGTACATGTTTTGTACATGTTTATATGTAATGTATGTGTTATGTCTACAAGGCATGCCAGATTCAATAACAACAGAATATATAAAAACATAAGACTTACCAATTTAAAGCTGCAGATATAGAAAATTGCAAACTGCACATGACAGGATGCATGGGTTGGTAAAATCAATTTGTCAAATACTGTTAGCAGATCTCTATATAAATCTTTTGTTTTATTCACATCAAGGCTGCCTGCAAGATAAAAAAGGGTAACATTATCATTTAAATGGGTAATTTCAGTAAAATAAAAAACGGGGACTTCAAGAAATGTGACACACATAAGGGGTCCTATATAAAGAACATGGGTCAAGTCCACCAAAGTATTAGGGGGGGTTGGGATGCATCAAAAAGGGGTTTCCCTTAGTAAGCTCCCTCCAAAGTGGGTACCTTCTGTTGGAGGGTCTACCAAGCCAAAAGACTGTAAGCAGTCCCTACCCACCACTACCCAGGGATAAAGTCCAGAGGGACAGAAACACCTGTACATGTGAAACAATGTGCATGGGGGGAACTAACATCATAAAAAAAAAAGTGCAGAGTCAAAACACTGGGCTCACCTTCTGACTAAGCCAAAAAAAGGCAAGTGCCTGAAGGCAGTGCATAGTTCCCCTAGAGCATCCAGGGCTGGAACAGTGTTTATCACACTTTAACTGCAGGGACCCATTTTTCTAGATAGCAACCCCCCCAGATTGAGGGAAATTTCAAACTAGCCACGTTTGCCGTTTATTTTATTACTGGTATAGGATGCAGTAACTGTAATGTGTCTATTACCGGTAAAAAGCAAACCACCACAATGTTTTTCTCACATTATTTGCATAATGCATAGACATGCATCCTATACACACACCAATCATACAGAAATAGTTCTCATTTACAAAGAGACACACACCCCAATCACGAAGGTATGAATCATTCATACAGACACACAAATTACCATACATTGTCTGCAGGTACTTCCCCCATGGTCGGCTTGTCCCTGCCTCAGGCTTCTGATTGACTGGCAGTGATAAGGGAGGGCAAGGGCACTGTGTACAATCTGCAGAGGGTAAAGAGAGCAGCACTGCAGTTCTCTCCCCTCTCTCTGACTGATCGTGCAAGTCTCACACAGAGGGCATCAAGTGCCACCTCAGGTGCCCTCCTAGGTGTGCCTCCCTGGAGAACTTCTGTGTCCCCCATCTTGTGAACCACTGGCCTATACACTTGTAGTATTCATTCTCTGAACCCATTCACCAACTTGTGGAGAGTCATATTTTGAAATCTGGCACTAGTAACTTGCCCATGAGCAACTATTTACATATGGGAAAAGGGTTGAGTCTGAGTCACTATTTACTGCAATGGTGAATGTAAATAACCACAAGAGACATACTTGTTTATGTGTAGTCTGGGTCAAAGTTTTAACACACTGGCTGTGTCCAGGGTTTCAGCGTTAAATAAGTTAAAAACTTGAGGACAGTAATCTCAGCAATAGTCAAAACAGCAACAAGAAGAGCAACAGCAAAATAAGAAAACAGTTAAAAGATAGGTTCAACAGCTGAGAATTATAGGACAAATTATCAAGTAAGGATATTTTCTGGTGTGAGGATTTAAGAAGGGTACCGACATGAAGATATGGGCCAGATCGATGGCCGTTTTCAGTGCCGTGCGTGCTCTCGGCCATCTATCTGGCCCATATAATTTTTTTTAAAGAATATTTTTTTCCCTCATTAATGTACACACAGCACCCCATACTGACAGAAAAACACAGAATTGTAGAAATTTTGCAGATTTATTAAAAAAGAAAAACTGAAATATCACATGGTTTTAAGTATTTAGACCCTTTGCTCCGTATTTAGTAGAAGCACCCTTTTGATCTAATACAGCCATGAGTCTTTTTGGGAAAGAAGCAACAAGTTTTTCACACCTGGATTTGGGGATCCTCTGCCATTACTCCTTGCAGATTCTCTCCAGTTCTGTCAGGTTGGATGGTAAACGTTGGTGGACAGCCACAGGTCTCTCCAGATGCTAAATTGGGTTTAAGTCAGGGTTCTGGCTGGGCCACTCAAGAATATGGAGTTGTCACTGAGTTGTTGTGAAGCCACTTCTTTGTTGTTTTAGCTGTGTGCGTAGGGTCATTGTCTTGTTGAAAGGTAAACCTTCAGCCCAGTCTGAGGTCCTGAGCACTCTGGAGAAGTTTTCTGTTCAGGATATCCCTGTACTTGACTGCATTCATCTTTCCCTCAATTGCAACCAGTCTTCCTGTCTCTGCAGCTTAAAAACACACCCACAGAATGGTGATGCCACCACCATGCTTCACTGTTGGGACTGTATTGGACAGGTGATGAGCAGTGCCTGGTTTTCTCCACATATACCACTTAGAATTAAAGCCAACAATTTCAATCTTGGTCTCATCAGACCAGAGAATCATATTTCTCACCATCTTGGAGTCTTTCAGGTGTTTGTTAGCAAACTCCATGTGGGCTTTTCATGTGTCTTGAACTGAGGAGAGGTTTCCTTTGGGTCATAAAGCCCCAAATGGTGAAGGGCAGCAGTGATAGTTGATTTTCTACAACTTTCTCCAAACTGCATCTCTGGAGCTCAGCCACAGTGATCCTTGGTTTCTTCCTTACTTCTCTCACCAAGGCTTTCTCCCCAGATAGCTCAGTTTGGCTAGGCAGCCAGCTCTAGGAAGGGTTCTGGTCGTCCCAAACATCTTCCATTTAAGGACTGTGCTCTTATGAACCATAAGTGCCGCAGATTTTGTAACCTTTGCCAGATCTTTGCCTTGCCACAATTCTGTTTCTGAGGTCTTCAGGCAGGCAGGCCTTTGACCTCATGATTCTCATTTGCTCTGACGTGCACTGTGAGCTGTAAGGTCTTATATAGACAGGTGTGTGGCTTTCCTAATCAAGTCCAAACAGTATAATCAAACACAGCTGGACTCACATGAAGGTATAAAACCATCTCATGGCAAATCTGAAGAAATGGAGTTAAATATATGAGTGTCACAGCAAAGGGTCTAAATACTTAGGAACGTGTGATATTTCAGTTTTTCTTTTTAATAAATCTGCAAAAATGTCTACAGTTCTGTGTTTTTCTGTCAATATGGGGTGCTGTGTGGACATTTATGAGGAAAGAGGAACTTTTAGAAAATGGCTGCAATATAACAAAGAGTTATATTTAGAGGGGTCTGAATACTTTCCGTACCCACTGCACGTACGGTGTCCAATCAGATGTGGAGGATTGATTCACAACCAATTTTCCATTTCCATGTCATTTCCAATCGCACACAAAAGGAAGCACACATACAGTGGGGTTGTTAGGTTTGTGCTGCACGCAGCCACAATTAAAGCCCCTAGAGTTATGAATGATAACACAAAAACCGATGATGCATGAAGAGTGCAAATTGTTCTCCAATATTTTTTCATAACCTACTGCATTTGAAATACCATAAAATTTGACCAAAATTCGCGTCACCGGTGAAGCGAAGGGGGCGGGGGTAGGCGGCGCCATAGACCTCCGTCAAACTGGAGGGGCGTCGCCTTTCTTCAGCAGAAGTCCGCGTCTCCAGCGACGCCGGACTTTTGTTTACATCCCTGAGCTGAGCTGGCAATCACGGCAGAGCACATTGTGCTCCGCCGCGATTGCCCGTGGCACGGTTATAAAAAAACCGTGCCACGTGGCAAACGCTCAGAGGGTTAAACCAGCATGTTTCACAGTACAAATGGTGTAACATCCATTATAGGTCTCATTGACTATGATTGGGGCAGAAAGTAACAGTTTAGTCTCATCACTCCAAATGACTGTGCCAGAAGGTTAAAGGCTTGTCACTATACTTTTTGGCATATTGTGGGATACTTTGCGGCTTTATCATAGTAATTGCTTTCTTCTGGCTACTCAACATGCAAGCTCATCTTTCATCAAGTACCTCCTTCCTTGTGCATCTTGAAGCAGCCACACTGAATATCCCCTGAAGAGGGCATTTCTTGCATCCAAATTTTTTTCTGGCAGTTGTGGCTAAAATTTTTGTTGGTCTAGCTGAACCCCCTATTTTCACTTCTAAATTCAAGTTTGAAAACGGCTGATTCTCAATTCCTTTGCTACTTTTTATATGCCTTCCCCATTTTCAACTACCTTAGCTTGCAGGTTTTCTTTGCTTTTGAATATATATTTGCGTTCCCCACGACAAACATTTGAGCAGCACTGGATGAAAGATGCAAGGGGGTCTGTCAGGAGTCCAAATGTCACTGACAAGTGGAGCTGGACATACACGGGTAGATTGCCGTGCAATCAACCTGCGATCAATCACAGCATGGCGACGTCACCACGCGGAAAATTGATCGTGGGTCAATTGAACGGAAATCAATGTGCACCACATGGGCACATACAGTGAATTTTTCCACATTTTGTCACATTTTAGCCACAAACCTGACTCAATTTTATTGGAATTCCATGTGAAAGACCAATACAAAGTGGTGACACCTGAGAAGTGGAACGAAAATCATACATGATTCCAAAAATTTTTTACAAAAAAATTACTGCAAAGTGGAGTGTGAGTAATTATTCAGCCCCCTAAGTCAATACTTTGTAGAAGCACCTTTTGCTGCAATTACAGCTGCCAGTCTTTAGGGGTATGTCTCTACCAGCTTTGCACATCTAGAGACTGAAATCCTTGCCCATTCTTCTTTGCAAAACAGCTTTAGCTCAATCAGATTAGATGGACAGCATTTGAGAACAGTAGTTTTCAAATCTTGCCACAGATTCTTGATTGGATTTAGATCTGGACTTTGACTGGGCCATTCTAACACATGGATATGTTTTGTTTTAAACCATTCCATTGTTGCCCTGGCTTTATGTTTAGGGTCGTTGTCCTGCTGGAAGGTGAACCTCCGCCCCAGTCTCATGTCTTTTGCAGACTCCAAGAGGTTTTGCCCTGTATTGCCCTGTATTTGGCTCCATCCATCTTCCCATCAACTCTGACTAAGAGAAGCACCCCCAGAGCATGATGCGGCCCCCACCATATTTCACAGTGGGGTGGTGTGTTCAGAGTGATGTGCAGTGTTAGTTTTCCGCCACACATAACATTTTGAATTTTGGGCCAAAAGGTTCCATTTTGGTCTCTTCTGACCAGAGCACCTTCTTTCACATGTTTGCTGTGTCCCCCACATGGCTTGTGGCAAACTGCACTGAATGGGACTTCTTATGCTTTCCTGTTAACAATGGTTTTCTTCTTGCCACTCTTCCATAAAGGCCAACTTTGTGCAGTGCACGACTAATAGTTGTCCTATGGACAGATTCCCCCACCTAAACTGTAGATCTCTGCAGCTCGTCCAGAGTCACCATGGGCCTCTTGACCTCTTGACTGCATTTATGATCAGCGCTCTACTTGTTCGGCCTATGAGTTTAGGTGGAGGGCCTTGTCTTGGTAGGTTTACAGTTGTGCCATACTCCTTCCATTTCTGAATGATCGCTTAAACAGTGCTCTGTGGGATGTTCAAGGCTTTGGAAATCTTTTTGTAGCCTAAGCCTGCTTTACATTTCTCAATAACTTTATCCCTGACCTGTCTGGTGTGTTCTTTGGACTTCATGGGTTTGTTGTTCCCAATTTTCTCTTAGACAACCTCTGAGGCCGTCACAAAGCAGCTGTATCTGTACTGACATTAGATTACACACAGGTGAGGAGAAGTCTGCCGCAGCTTCTGATGGCTACTTCCAGCAGAATAATGCACCATGTCATAAAGCTCGAATCATCTTGAAAATGACAATGAGTTCACTGTACTCAAATGGCCTCCACAGTCACTAGGTCTAAATCCAATAGAGCACCTTTGGGATTTGGTGGAACGAGAGATTCGTATCATGGATGTGTAGCCGACAAATCTGCAGCAACCAAGTGATGCTATCATGTCCATGGACTGACCGCTTCAACCTGCCAGATCCAAGGACTGATGCACACCTCCAACTCTGC
>CM070039.1:56670182-56681082 GCA_036250615.1 Ptychadena robeensis
GCTCTGTCTTCATTGCCCATGCCAGTTCAGGGCTGGCATAGGCAATAACACAGTTCAGATAGGAGAGCCGGACATCGGCTCCCGTGCCGGGAGAGCTGGCGGGAAGCCAAGGTGCGACCACCGGTGACCGAGTGGCCGCGCATTCAGCGTATAAGACGCAGGCACTTTTTTGCCCTCAATTTTGGGGGTGAAAAAGTGTGTCTTATATGTCGAAAAATACGGTATACGGACAAATTTTATGTTCTGATGTTTGGATGATTTTTCAAATGAATGATCTAGTGTGTAAATTATGTTCTCTAGATCAATAATCATAGCACCTCCATGAAGAAGCCCAAGGGCGAAACGCGTCAGAGGACCAAAAGATTATGTGATTTTGTTCAATCAAGTTCCATGCTGTTGATAACCCAATTTTTTTACCACACCCTGTATACGTATTATATTGAATGTTATGTTATATGAACTATTGGGCCAATTATGGCCCTAATATTTTAATATTCATAACTTTGTATCGGTCCACAAACATTTTTTGCAATAAAGACCTTTTGTTACATAATCTTCAAAACTATTAGTTCCCATCTGGGAGCAGGGTAGAGTTTTGGTAGTTTTCCTAGTTTTATAAAATACTTGGTTCTTTAAGCCCCCATACACATATAGATTGTGACCTTCTGTTTTGGTTGAGCGACCGTGCGTGATGACGTAATCACGCTTGGCCAAATCAGGTCACAATCGGCCCGGGCACCCTTTGCGTGCCAGCACTGTCCGTTGTGTTCAGCAGACCTGGCAGACAGCATCTAGGGACGCCGGCTGGGAGAACAGTCAGCCTAGCACGATGGGAGAGGTAAGGGAGCTGCTAGCACCTACCCTCCTTCCCCTCTCACAGGGAGAGAAGCAGACAGACAGCTGCAGACAGGCTGATTCCTTAGCCCCGATGGATCTCAGATCCCTCTGAGCTGAGGAGACATACCAATACTTTACACAGTGTCCCCGTCCAAAGTATTAGGCCGATCTAAGAATTATGGACATGTGTGTAATGGCTTATATCGATTTGGCTGCCGATAAAGGCTCTTCAAGCATAAGACTGGCACCCGATTTTTCGGTCGGTCAAAAATTCTTAGCATGTATAAGGGGCTTTACATAAGTCGAATAAGCTGACAACAAAATCATACAAGAATTATCAATGGAAATCAAAAGTATCTACCCATGGAGGTCTGGATTTGGAGTCACACTCAAAATTAAAGTGGTAAAAAACACTTTAGCCTGATCCAACTTTGATGTAATGTCCTTAAAACAAATCAAAATGAGGCTCAGTAGTGTGTATGGCCTTCACGTGCCTGCCTACAATGCCTGGGCATGCTCCTGATGAGGTAGGGAATGCTCTCCCTGAGGGATCTCCTTCCATATGGCCAGAAACAGACTCCATGAGGATGGTAGGAGGGCCAGACGTCCACAGGTGGGGGTTGTGCTTACAGCCCAACACTGTGCAGGACATTTGCCAGAGAACACCAAGATTGGCAAATCCGACACTGGCGCCCTGTGCACTACACAGATGAAAGCAGGTTCACACCGAGCACTGAGAACTGGAGACGTGCTGCAACATCCTCCAGCATGACCAGTTTTGGCAGTGGGTCAATAATGGTGTGGGGTGGCATTTCTTTGGGGGGGTCGCAGCCCTCCATGTGCTCACCAGAGGTAGCCTGATCTGATAGAACCAGGGCTGTGGAGTCGGAGACATTTTTGGGTACCTGGAGTTGGCAAAAAATGAACCGACTCCAACTCCTACTTAATTTAAATGGGAATAAAAAAATAAAAAAAATTAACTTCAAATGTCGCAATTAACTATAAGAATCTGCTATAAGAATAAATGCATGCAGTGCGTAACATTACAGCACCCACTGTGAACCTAACCTAGCCTAAAGGCCCCCACACACGTACTGAGTGGAGGCCGACAGGCCAGCTCAGATGAGCTCTAGAATGCAGCGGGATGACATTATCATGCTGCTTTCCGGAGTGGACAGCATCGGCGGCACCCTTTGTGTGCCGGCCTTTAGCTTCAATGAAGACGCCGGTCTTCATTGAAACTAACAGCATCGGCCAGAGATTATCACACATGTCCGCTCTCTGGTCGGCCGATGTGGGAACCCCTGATCAGCGAACACGCAGGCCCATCGGTGGGCGGCAAAATTGGCCACTGCTTGGTGCGTGTATGGCAGCCTTAACTATCACTGATAATGAAGTAAATGTTTTTAGCCGGACTAGAGACGCTTGTATAAGTGAAGGGAATGGATCGCCAATAGTTGAAGACTGAAGCTGTAAAACATTTGAAGAACCGCTGTAATTCAGCTAAGGCGACAAATAGAGATAGAGATTGTCAAATAGAGATTGTTAGCTTCAACTTTAATCATGACTCTGGGATTCAAGGAAAATCATGAATCATGTTTGAAGTGCCCCTTTGCCCCACCTCTTCTTGGAGTCTTCCACTGCGCTATCTTCAGCAGAAGATCAGAACACTTAAGCTAGGGACACACGGGTAGATCTGTAAAAACATTTGAGTACAATCAATTAACTTGCGCACTCACGGTGATATATTGTACTCTAATCTGTATACAAACCTACCCGTGTGTGACTTCCTTCGGGCGTGATCAATAGAGCCGGCTTGAAGGAACTTGATTGAACGGGGTTCCAACATGGAAAAACCCCGTTCAATCTCCAATACTAAGCATGGAGACATGAGTCTTCATGGAAAGTATTGAAACAGCTGTGGCTCCTGCCTCCTCCACAGCTGTCGGCTGTCAGTGTGAAGGGGCGGAGCCAGCACTCTTCACTCGGAAGCTGTGTGAGTGAGGCAGCTGTATGAGACCGGCTGCTTCTCCCCAGCTTGTGGCGTGTTGTAAATCACACACTGCAAACTGGGGAGAATGGGTCCCCATTGAACAGGAATCGATGTGCCCATGTGGTACACATTGATTTCCGCTCAATTGATCCCCGATCAATTACAGCGTGGTGCCTAGCTTAAGGAAAAAGCAGCAGCATCTTCTGCCTAACTTCCTTTCTCTGCTTTAATTGGCCATTACAGTCCAGTGTTGGTTTCCTAGTAGTGCCAGTAGTCCTGTGGTTAATGAATGTTGCCTTACTTTCCTTCAATGGATGGATAAATACATTAGCATATTTGTTACAGAGAAGTCGAGCAGTCGGAAGAATCGGAAACTGAGGAGTCGGAGTATTTATCGACTCCACAGCCCTGGATAGCACATCTGGGACATCAATTCTCGCTCTATCCAATATCACCAGCTTGCACCACAGACTGTGATGACTAATGTAAAGAACAAAGTATTTAATATTTATATATATAATGATTGTTTGCGTTTTTTTTATTTTGGCAGTAAATGTGATTTTATATATATATGTCACTGGTCAAAATAGCTTAAGAGCATTTTCAATATTCACTGACCCTCAGAAATTTACCTAGGTACCAGGATTTCTCAGCAGACAAATTTAAACAAACAGAAAAATCTAAATTGTATGAATCACTGATGACTTTTGATGATGATGATGACTTAGGCTATGTTCCCACATGTGCTTGTTTCTAACCGTGGCCATTCACACTGTCAGGGGGGTTCGGCCAATCAAAAACACGGTGAGCTTGAGCCCCATTCAATTACATGGGCGCGATGAGTATCCCGCGGCGGGCGGCCGCACATGTGGGAACATGCAGTTGCTTAGTGATACTAAAACAACTTCATTTTAGAAATTTCAGTCTAACTTATACTACAGACACAGAAAGAAAAACAAATAAATTACCACTTAGGAAGCAAATGTCTTTGATATATGCAAGAAGGACAGATAAGGCTAAATCCAGACGCTCAGCAGAAGGATGAGCCATTGTGTCAAAAAGAACACCTCCACCTTTATGCTGTGGAT
This sequence comes from Ptychadena robeensis, assembly GCA_036250615.1. Taxonomy (NCBI): domain Eukaryota; kingdom Metazoa; phylum Chordata; class Amphibia; order Anura; family Ptychadenidae; genus Ptychadena; species Ptychadena robeensis. Next base: position 56,674,101 of record CM070039.1, read on the forward strand.
CTTCCTCTTCATCCTGCAAAATTACCATAATTAGGATGATGTGTTATTAGTTAGCAAGTCATTATTAAATATTTAGACAGTTGGTGCAAGTAATTCGACATGTGGTACCCATCCCTACTTTAACACTTCTAGACAACATACCCATGTTTTGGGACTTTTATTTGGCAACATGTGAAAAACTGTTAAATAAAAGGTTTTATTTTACGCTCTACAACCACTACATAGGGGAGTTTTAGCCAAATAAAGTATAAAACATATTAATATATGTAAAAATTCCAATATAATCTTATGAATATATTTTTAAGCCCATATTTGTATGTGACCATTTGGTTTGGCACTTTGTAATAAAAAGGAACATCAACATGAAAACTTTTTCTTACCATGGTAAAGACACCTTCTTCAGGACGACAATTTTGACCATCGGCAATACATGCATTTTGTTCAGCTTCCTCTATGTCATGACGTGATGCACTCACCTGTATATATTACCCAAGATACCAAATTTAAAGAAAGTGGTTAAGTACTGAAAGAAGTGTTTATAAATGTCAAACATATGTAAAGAAACAAACAAAATTACAAAGCAGTAGCTAGGTACATGACAAAATATAAAAAAAAAAAAATAGAATTACACTATCAAGTATGGGAATGTAATGTCTTTCCTATGCTGCAATCCATTAAACACTAATAAGAAGCTACCACTCTAAAATAAACGTGCTGATTTTATTTCCCCGATGGAAAACTATCCTGGCAATTCACCCAAATGTTATTTATATGCGTATTGCTTTACTTTGTGTTACAAAACGCTTGTTATGTTGGCTTTTTTAAATGGACTGCATACAATGTTTACAGAGGCAGATGGTTGCATAAAAGGTAATTTCTGGGACCACAGAGAAGGTAAAGGCCCACATACATGTTTCAATTTCCCTACCGTCGATGCCAGATTCATTCATAATTTAGGATCAATGTTGGTTCGATCGAAGTACAATCGAAAAACATCTCACATGGAGAAACCGATATTTGATCAATGTTGGTTCGATCTATCAAAAGCATAATCGAAAAGAGGTGATCGTTAACACACCAAAATGTGTGTATACGGATGTATAAGTATGCTGATTATTTAGATCAAACAAAAATCGGACAAGTACAACTAAATAACATTCAATGTATACTCAATCAAATTTTTTTTCAACATGTTCGATCACTTTTCGATCGATTTTTTGGTAAATTTTTAACCATGTGAACAGGCATCGAATTAAAATCGATCAGTTTAGGTCAGTCGAATGGGAAAATCGCAACGTGTATACACATTTCGATTTTCCCGTTCAATCGACCTAAACCAGCCGATTTCAAAGTCGATCATCCAAAAAAATCGATGCCTGTCCACATGGGTCGATCAAAAAGTGGTCGGACATTTAACAAAATTGATCGAACTAACACCGTTCAAATAATGTATTCTCCATGTGGTAGATAGTTCGATCGCACTTCGATCAATCGAACTAACAAAAATTATGATAAAATCTGACATCGATCGTAGGGAAATTGAAACGTATAAGGGGGCCTTAAAAGAAAGGTCCTTTTCGGTTTTCCTTCTTGGACTTCAGGTTATTCCAAGAAAAACCTTCTCTTCCCAGGAATTATGCAACCATCTGTCTCCATATGTAGAAGCCTGGGAGAAAGATTTCACTTCTATCTGAACAATAAAAAAAAAGCTCAACATTGCACCGAAAAAATGTGGGTGGACACCTAAAAAGCGACCAGAGGAAGCACTGTTGTCACCTTTTTCTGGCTGCAATGCTTCTCGGGTGTCCAGGTGCCTGTGTGAATGCCCCCTAACTCCAACATCCTACTGAGCAAATGCAGATTGTGTGTTGCTTTAAATAAAGCGGTGGTTCCCTGGGAGGTTGGCCTTTGTGGCTGTGTTATTTTTTATTAGGACTGTAACTGACAATTACGATCATAAATATGTTCCAAAATTAGATAAAAAATACAATTGTAATTATGATTTATAATTATGTTTGAAAACAAATCAATTGTAATACCTAGAAAAAACATCAGATATTTGTACAATTGAGCAGATTTTGCCAACATGTCCGATCTCTTTTCTATTTTTTGTTCCATTTCGATCAAACCAGGTGTGCGGGAAACCATTTCTGTATGACCAACTTAAAAAAACGATCGATTTAAGTCAAGTGAACAGAAACATCGAACACTTTTTATAGTGCTACAGATGTTGCTTGTTTGTAAAAAAGATTCAGGTAAGCAGTAACAGTAAGAATGTAATCCAAGGTTCCTTTATATAAATGAGATAATAATAATATATGAATCTGTTACATATTTATACATACATCAATTTTCAGCAGCTTTTCTATTACTAGTTCCAAAATTTCCAGCCTGAGCATTGGGAAGTAGACAGTGATCCTCAAAAGGTTATGAATGTAGCATTCCTGATGCATAAGAAATTGTGCTTAGTAAGAAAAATATAACACATGATATTCAGCATTAGTCTGAGTCTTATTCTATACAGCAGGGTGTTTCATTTTGTCAAAGATGTGATATTCATATGACTTTGCTTATGCCCCAGTGCCTCAATGATGTAAAAGATACATGTGGAAAATTTCAAGAAGTTTGGATTCTATTCCGAGGTTTTGATGACTTTTATATCACTATTAACTCCTGTCTAAAAACAACTTCAGTTTCAGGATGCCAGGGGCTCTGCATCAAGCAAGGTGGATGGCAAAGGCAATATATGCACTTAAAATCGTCCTTTTTACTAAACAGTTGAATATTCCTCAATGAGAATGAAACAGGTTGCACATTTTGTCAGCCTCATATATGTTTGCTTTTGGCACGAGGCATATTTGGATATGCTACAGCTTCTGAGCACTTAACCTGCAAAGAAAGAGGAAATGAAACATTTAGAGCCCAGGTGCCCAACCTGCAGCCCTTTGGGCGTTCTTCAGTGGCCCCTCCTTAGTCCTCAACTTGTGGCCCCCGAAACCTGTTAATGCATATGGCATACTCACCTGTCCAAAGATCCCCCTCAATCTTCCTACAGTGGGAAAAGGAGGAGAAGAATAAGGGCACATAACCTTTGAATTAGAGGTTATGTGCCCCATAGATATCCTCAAAGGCTTTAATGATATCTATGAGGCACATAACGTTTGATCATATATATGACACAAAATGTGCATTACCATACCTTGTTCCCTAAAATAACAGGTTTTGTTATTTAAAAAGGAAAAAGAATGTCTTCTAGCTCAGCTGCTGTCATTTATTCATTATTAAATTCTTATAGCCAGTATAGATTAAAAATGTTGATATGGAGGGCCACAAGTGCGGCCCTCTGCATTACTATAGGGCCGCATTTGTAGCCCTCCATATCAACTCCGTTGCCCACCACTGAATTAGAGGGTAAAAACCTTGTTTTTAAAAGAAAAGACATACTGTGAATTGTTTGTGATCCACGACGTGACAGCATTCTGCAGTACTTCTCTAAGAAGCCATGTGAACATTCTTTAGTTGCTCAATGATACCGCAGAAAGAGGAATAGCTCCGATAAAAAAAAAAGTTTAACAAATCGGTCAGGGACGAACAAAAACTATTTTTGGTAAGGGTAGTCAAGCATCACAAAAAAGTGGTCACCAAGCTAACAAAAGAAGGGATTGCATAAAAGTTTATTAAAACATCCAAAGCAAAAGGATGGAAGAACCAATTCTTGATTTCTGTGAAACTTGGTAGTAACTTTCGGCAGAAAATACGAATCTGTACGCAGAAGAATCCTGTCCTGTAAGAGCTGCTTGATAGAGAGTGCCTGTAACTCACGTCTGGATGTTGTAATAGCTTCCAAAAATACAGTTTTAAGGGTGAGCCATTTAATAATTTAATAGACGTGCCCTGGAAAGGAGGATTGGTTAGCGCCTGAAGCACCACTGTCAGGTCCCACTGAGGCCTCTAACTGGTCTTGACCTAGCAATACCCTTAAGTAACCTGGAGACCAGAGAATCCTCTGCTAGGGCACAGTCCAGAGGCCTGCACCTTGAGGGTGCTCACTGCTAACCCCATGTTGGCCCCTGTCTGCAAGAATTCCAGTACGACAGACAGGTCTGGGTGTACTCCCCGCGGATTACTTAACAAGCAGAATACCTTCCAAACTTTACTGTAAATGGTCCTCGTGACTCGCTTTATGCTGGCAACTATGGAGGAAATAACTTTAACCAAAAGACCCTTGGCAGCTAGGAGCTGATCTTAAGAAGCCAATGCCGCCAGGTTACAGGCCTTCATGGTTTCTGAGGTTATCGGCCCCTGAGACAGAAGATCTCCACACAGCCCTACGAAGGATCTCTGAAACCAGGCTCCTTTCGGCCACTAGGATTAAACAGGTGTTTTTTTTTCCCTGCTGAACTTCTGTAAGACCAAAGGGAAGACACTTACAGGGGAAACACGTAGCATAACCAGAAGCCCAAGGCAAGAGCCAGATCCTTCGTGTTCAGAGAGAAGAACGGCGAGGGCTTGGCATTCTGTGCCAAGGCAAAAAGGTCTATCGAGGGCATGCCCCACCTGTGCACCAAGAGTTGAAAGACCTCGGGATGGAGGCACCACTCAGCTTCCCTCAGACAGTGGCAGCTCAGAAAGTCTACTTTTACATTTAGAGACCCCTTTAGTTGCAGATCTGACAGGGAAGTGATATTTAACTTGGACCATCTGCACACCTGCTCTGACAGAAACCGACTGTACGTACGCCCGTTTGTTCAGACAACAGTGGTTGAGTTGTCTGACAGCACCAATACATTTCGAACCCAGAGCTGGTGTTGAAAAGCGATCAGTGCCCTGGAAACAGTTCTCTAAAATTTGAGGACCGTCTTGCTTCAATCTCTTCTGGTAAGAACATCTTTTGCAGAGTGGAATCTACAATGTAACCCAGAAACAGAATCATTTGAATGGGGTTTAACTGTGATTTCTCCCAATTTCTTAACCATCCCAAAGACTGGAGATGGACTAAGACTGTGGAGGTCTCCTTCCGCAGCTGATCCTCAGTTCCCGAGAAGAAAAAGGAGACCGGTATGGAATAACAGAAGTCCGGGACAATCTTAGTTAGGGGTGCTAGAGCCTTGCTCATAATTTTGGTAAAAATTCTTGGAGCTGAACTCAAACCGAAGGGTAGAGCACAAAACATAGGTAACGTTGGTGGTCCAAATGAATGGGGATGTGAAGATAAGCGTCCCTGTTGTCCACCGTGACCATAAAGCAATTTGGCGTCAGAACGGTTATCAAGATACTTGTTTAGAAGAAGATTTAGGATTAACCTGTATTTTTCCGATGGCTTCAAGACTGTGAAGATATGGGAGTAAAAGTTAAAACCTACTGCTTCTTGGGGCACTGGAGTAAAGACCGCCTGGCCAACCAAATGCCTACATTAATGCTTAGGATTTGGTGAGATCCCTTTGGTGAGGGGCTAACCTGTAGCCCTGCCGGGGGCAATCCCCAAAACATAAGGCTATCTGAGACCATGCCGGTAGGAAGTGTCCCAGTCTGCCTCCTACCTGGCCTCCAGAGTCAGTTGGACTTAAGCTAGCCACACATGTTACAATTTTGCGTTTAATCGAGGTTCGATTAGATTTTGTAGTTCGATCAAAAAATCGATTTTAATTTAATCGATGTACACCACATGGGGAGTACGATTATTGTTAAATTTTGACTGAAAAGTAATTTAAGTAATCCAAAAACGTTGATTGAATTCCTCTTACGATTTTTGTTTCAATCGGAAGTTAAAGGGAAGTAGCCACACAAACTGAGCCAAAAAAATTGTGCCAATCGAGCAAAATTTTCCAACCTGTCCGATGACTTTTCACTTGTTTTTTTTCTACAATTGATCACTTTTTTTATTGAAAAACGTGGATTGAACGCTTAAATCGAACCATGTGTGGCTAGCTTAAGTTGAAGAACGGGGGGGGGGGGTTACAGAGGATGTTCCTCTTTTCTTCCGGTTGCCAACCTGTGCTGGCTTCTTGCCTGCTGGCTCCTACCCCTTGGTGAACGCCCTTTTTGGCTTCTTTTTAGCTGCTGGATAGGATTCTGCGGTTCTGTTTACTACCTTATCCAAGTCTGGCCCGAAAACAAAATCGCCTGAAAAAAGAACCCCCCACAGGACCCTGACCAGGCCTTAAGCCACAAAGCCCTCCCCGAGCAATTTAAAAAAGCTCCTGTATGTACGCCCAGTCTCATTAACTCCATGGATGCATCCGTGAGAAAGTAACTGGCCTTAAACAGAAGGCACTCTAAAGCAGGGTACAGATGGCTCGATATTTGAGCCGTCCTATGTACCCTGCAGCAGCGTGATGACTTCATTACGCTGCTGTCAGATATCGGCAGAGCCGGGAGACAGCTCTGCTCTCTTCCAGGCTCAGTCCACTTTGCCTGGAGACCAGCAGTCGCTAGGCAAAGCATCGGACATCGGCCGTATTTACGGTCATGTCCGATATGGCTCGAAAACAGCCATGGGTGCATATTATATGGGCCAGGTAGATGGCCGTGAGCGCGCACGGTGCTTGAAATGGCCATTGATTTGGCCCATAGGTCTGCACCTTGCTAATAGTTGCTCCCTGGGTGTTATGGACTCTAGATGTGCTTTAAGCTGGGAAAGCCAAGGCCAGTTTTAGATTGAAAGCATTAGCTTCCCAGGAGCGCTTCAAGAGGGTCCTCGTCAAAAGAAAAACGTCGCTTAAGACTACCCGCAAAGAATGCCTTCTTCTCAGGGGATTGCCATTCAGAGTGGATGGAATCTGATAGCAGCTTATGAACCAGAAAGACCCTTCCTTTGTGACCGCCTAACCCACGACACATTCTGTCATGCAGAGAAGACGTCAATTTCTCTTCCTCAAAGTATCGTTGATTGCTCTGAGAAGGTCAATCACTTCCTCAAGAGTCAGTCTACAGGGAGTGCAGAATTATTAGGCAAGTGGTATTTTTGAGGAATAATTTTATT
>CM070039.1:56683889-56699119 GCA_036250615.1 Ptychadena robeensis
TGGTACATGCCAGATGTCCCTGCAACGTCTCTCAACTGGCTGAGTTCTGCAAGGAGGAGTAGGAAAAAATCCCCATAAGCAGATGTGAGAGAGTGGTTAGTGGTTACAGGAGACGTTTAGTTGGAGTAATGGCTGCAAAGGGAGGAGCCACAAGCTACTAATACAGGGGTTCACATACTTATGCACATGTAAGATTTTCAGTTGTTGGGACATAAACCTCCTTTGTTTACTTAAATAATGAAAATATATCTCTTTTTGTGTGTGTGTCTATTATTTGGAAAGTGTGCTTTACAAATTGGGATTTAGATGTATGTCTAATAATATATATATATATGTTTATATGTGTGTATATATATGCGTATATATATATATATAGATGTGTATATATATGTATAGATATACACACATATATACATATATACATTTTTACGCTCGTAAAAAAGTAGGATTACGATCTATTAATCACAAAAAAATAAATCCCTTTGAACCCTTTCTCTGGTCTGTTCACGTTTGTACATTTAATTAATATACACACATATATATACTGAAAGATGAAGATGAGGTGAAAGATTGCTACTATTATACGTAGGTGATATGCTGACATGCTGTTTATCCACCAACTGAGTGTCAGCAACATGCCGTTCCTGGAAGTTTTAATATGCTAATGTTCCGCATCGGCAGTAATCGGTTGCTCAAAACAGGAAAACACTATGTGAGGTTTCCCGATGTTGCCAGACCAATTAAAATTTTTGAACATGTCCAATAAATTACGACCAAGAAAAACGGAAATTACGATCGTAATATATCGGTTGTACCATGTGGACATGCGTGGATTTCAGGCCGATAAAATGCATTTATTGGTCGGTTTTAATCGATCCTAAGTTTTATCTCAGAGTGTATGGCCAGCATTATATGGAAGCCTTTTGTCCCAACACACAAGCAAAGTACAATGGTCATTGTGTACCATAGATGGGAAAGATAAATGAGTGCCACCTGAATGTCCTTCCCCTTAGGGCTCATTTACGCAGGCTGTTAAAGGCCAGACAAAATACAAAATGTATTTATTGCAATGCAAGAGACATTTTACAATTAGATAGCATGAGTTGTGTATTTACATTCTGCATAACAATAAATACATTTTGTGATACAGACTAATCTCCTCATATATGTAAATAGCTACTCATGGGAAAGTTGTTCAGTACCAGATTGTAAAATATGTAGGTCAGTGTGCTCAGAGAATGGATACTGCTAGTGCTAATGCAGATACATTCTCTTCTTGGTAGTGGCTTATTGGCTTGGACTGAGGGAATGGAACAACTTTCTGCCTCCTGGGAAGCATAGCTATTTCTCCCAGGATAATTTTTTTAAATATTCAGACCATAAGAATACAGTAGTCATCCAAAAAATACAGTACTTGGTGCATGTTGGAGCAATTTTAAGTTTGCTATACGTATTGTGATATGATTTTTACCATCAAAAGATTTTTTGCCATGCATTAAAGTACTCTGCTTTTTGCAATAAAATCTATTCTACAAAATGTACATATATTATTTTAAAATATGATTATTTGAAACTCTTACCAAAACTCTTGGAGACTTGTTGACATAAGGAAAATTTTCCACAAGAAGTGGGATTAGAAATCGAGGTGCTCTGCAGAAAAATGTGGATGGATTTTAGAACAGAATATTAGTGTCACTCAAAATACAACTTAATTTTTTATTTTCAATAAAAAAAAAATATAGATTAAAGTACAAAAACACTTTGGATTACAATACAGAATAAAACAAGAAACAACTTGAAAGAAAAATACAGTTTCAGACAATAGTTTTCCAGATCCAGAAGAGGATTGGGAGGATGTCATATGGCCAGAAGAAACAAGTACAACTTTTTGGTAAAAACTCAACTCGTCATGTTTGGAGGAGAAAGAATGATGAGTTGCATCCAAAGAACACCACACCTACTGTAAAGCATGGTGGAAACTTCATGCTTTGGGGCGGGTTTTCTGCAAAAGGACTAGGACGACTGATCTGTGTAAAGGAAAGAATTTATAGGGCCATGTATCATGAGATTTTGATTAAAAGTCCATGTTTCCCAGCGACCCAAAACATTACTGCTGTAGAGATCTGCATGAAGGAATGGGCCAAAATACCAGCAACAGTGTGTGAAAAACTTCATTGCCAATTAAGGGGATATAACAAAGTATTGAGATGAACTTTTGAATACTTATTTTGCACCATCATTTACAAATAAACTCTTTCAAAATCTGACAATGTGATTTTTTGTTTTTTATTTCTCATTTTGTCTCTCTATGGCTATATGGGCTACCATAGAGGCCAAGGCCAATAGAAGGGTAATGTGATATCAAATCCTGACAGTAGGATATCAAATCCTAACTCCCCCAATAAAATATAGAATTGTCCTTAATATAATATAAAATTATCCTTCAAGTTTCAAATGTATATGAAAACAAACTGTGCACTTAGGTTGCAACACTGAATGACAATCAATTTCACATGCTGTTGTTTAAATGAAATAGACAACAGGTGGAAATTATAGGCAATTAGCAAGACATCCCCAATATAGGAGTGGATTCTGCAGGTGGTGACCAGAGACCATTTCTTAATTCTTATGCTTTCTGGCTGATAATGGCAATGCTAACAATTGACAATTGTCATTTTATCTACATATTTGTTACTGCAAAATAGATGCACACTACTCAGAGATGTCAGGCTTTCCTCCTTTGCTGCAACACTGTGTCAGAGAGAAGTAGGGGTGACGGGGAACACCGGGACAAGACAAAGGGCTCAAAGACATTTTTGCAATACAGTATAGTGTCTTATCATGAATAAAGAGCCTTATGCTAAGCATACATGGCTTAATGCTAGTATGATCAAGGGGACGTTTGTGATCACAAGCCACAGCACTTTTGTAACATCGATCCAGTCCAATACTTTAAATGGGGACTCTCGTCCACATACAAAGTAATAGAAATCCAACAGGATTTACCAACATGCTGGTTGCCTGTTCGGCCAAGCTTTCTTTGAGAGACGACTCTATATCTTAATACATTTGAGCTTGAGTGCTCGATTGTGCTCAAATCTATAACAAAATTTAGCTGTGTATGCCTAGCTTTAGCAAATGTCCTTACAACAACAATTGAAAAAAGTAATAGCTAGTAATAGAAGAATGTGTACTTACGATGGAACATACTGTGCTATAATCTGCAGTGCCCTATGGCAGGTGTTAAATGTTGCAACAATATCTATAAAGAAGATTTAAAAAACAATTGCATAAGGAACAATAATTCTTAAACAAATCTCAAAGGGTGTTCCTAAATTCAGTTACATATGTCCACTGAATAATTCTCTGTGCTTCATTTTATACAATTCATCAGTACTCAAAGCTACTTACCTTCAACTTCATCTTCTGAATCTGAAATATTAACATCCCCTTCTTTAATGACAACACGTGCTGTGAAGATTGTTAAAGGTTAGAACAAAAATAATTTAACTGAACAAGGCAAATGAAGACTACACAAAATTTTCTCATTTTAAACATAAAAAACATACTACTGTTAACCGATAGCCCTTTTTATTTTGCATTGTAAAATATGTTCAAGTGTCAAGACGCTGTTGAAAAAGCCATCTTGTGTGCAGGCCTCTTCCCCCCTAGTCCTCTTTCACTGCCAACACTAACCATTATTATGTGAGCATGGCATCAGTGGTGCAGTATTAGGCAGGATGGACAGCAGAAAACCTCTAAATAAGCAGAAGGGGTTCTCTTTCAACTGCCACTGCTGAGAGGGAAGTGACACATGTTTGCCCTAATAGAGTCAAAACCAGCATTACAGAGCAATTTAACAAAGCCAGTTTATTACATCCCTGCCCTAGTACAAACATTAGGAAATGCTTGATTTCAGTATGTTTGCGTTTAAGTTACTAATTGCTAGAACAAAAAAAAAGTGTCTAAAACATACCTTGTGATAAATCTCATTACATGTAGACTAGCTAGAAAACGTAAAAATATATATATTGGGATTTTAAGGTGCCAAGAAATACAAAAATAGATTGATTAACCTGCTGAGCATTAAAGCAGTGCATAAAAAAAGTTGCTAAAAGTGTTCCCCCCCGAAGTGAACTAGGGGTAAACAAACCCAGAGGCAGCTGACATTAGGAACGCGGTGGGCAGCATCGGTGCTTCTCCATTGTACCCTATGCTTGGGAGAACAGAGATGGGTATGCGATGTCACAGGGCAGGAAATTTTTTATTCTTAAAGGTGTATTTACTTTTTATGTGATCTATTTTAAAATGTAAGAACACATAAAAAAAAAAATTCTTTTCAGTTTTCAGCTGCATGTCTACCAGGGGGCGAATGGTCCACCGTTGCAATAAGGTCGCGGAAGAGAGGTCTTGAAAGAGCTGCACCTCAGCCCCCTCAAAGGCCAGGGCGCCCATCTGCCTTGTCTTCTGCATTATCAGCTCCTTTAAGGGGTAGTTGAATAAGCAGCATATAATATCCCTGGGTTGGTCATCACAGGCACTGCGGGCTCTCAAAGACCTGTGGGCCCTGACTAATTCTATTTGGGCGTCCAGAGGGCGTTCCAGTAAGCTATTAAAGAGATGCTGTAGGGTCTGTTGTATACGGTCGGCCGGTACCGACTCCGGATTGCCCCTCACCCTGATATTGGCTCTTTGGTCCCTATTGTCAAAGTCCTCAATTTTACGGTTCATATTCAACAGGGTTCTGGTGGTACTCGCCTGGTGTGCGTGCAGTACAGTGAGGGCCACGTCTATCCTTGTTTTCTTTTTTAATTTGATTGCACATGAAAGATAAAAAAACATTTTCTGCGTATGTGTTTTCTTTTCTTTTGAATTTGATTGGATACAGTTTGTTTGTTTGTATCCAAAAGAAAAGAAAACACATAAGCTATAAGCTCCACTTGCACTAAAATCTCTGCATTGCATGCAGGGATTCTAGCACAGTGCATGAGCCAGCTATTGACAGTAATGGGGTAATGACAGGGCTGCCCATGGTTCGCCATTGACACAAGTCCTCCTAGGTTTCCATTTACTGGGGAACCTGGCCTGAAGGTACAACATTGCACACAACGCCCTGGCCTACCAGGATGTTTATATGTTGAGTTCCGTTCAATGCAGCACGAGGAGTGGAAAAGATGCCCAAATGCCTAAGGTTGTGGTTGACTACAACAAGGCAATGAGCAGGCCATGACCTTTAATCCTGCTGTGTTAAAGCAACAGTGCAAATATAAATGAATCTTTCGTGTCTGCACTGATTTTTGTGGGTTTTTATTCTCATTTTATTATTAAATTATTATTATTATTATTATCATTATTTATTTATATAGCGCCAACATATTACGCAGCGCTGTACAATACATTAGGGTGGAGATACAACACACAATAACACACAGGTACAGGTGATGACACAGGAGGAATAGAGGACCCTGCCCGGATGGGCTTACAGTCTAATAGGTTGGGGAACAGAGTATACAATAGGTGGGGGGGATGGGACTGGCATGGTGGTGATGTTAGGAAAGAGAAGATGGATAGGCCAGACTGAAGAGGTGGGTTTTTAGGGCTTTTTTTTAAAAGTGCCAAAAGTAGGAGCAAGTCTAATGGGGCGAGGTAGAGAGTTCCAGAGAGTAGGAGCGGCCCTAGAGAAAATTAAATTAAATTTTTACTGGTGGAATTTCAATTAGAAAACTCCACTACTTATGATTCAAACATGAAAATAAGTTTCCATTTCCATTCCATGCATTGGTACCAATAATAATAACAAAAATTACTTTTTAAATGGAAGTGCCTTGAAGACACATCCTGTAATAACAATATACCTGTGTTCTCTTAACTTTATTGAGGATGTGGCACTAATATTCACCAGTTTGAAGTATTCCTAGGGGCAATGGTGCTTTCTCTATATTTTTCTAATTTAGAAAACTCCACAATCTGACTTTGCATTTCCCACCGTTGGTTTATACTTGAGCCAATACGTTTTCCCATTTTGTTTTTACATATTTATGTGTTACAAAGTTGTTTGGACTTATTTCTGTAAGTTCTGTGTGCATTTATTACTTCCTAAGCATTTATTTGATTATTATTTTTACTTAAAAAACATCACATTGCAAATACACTCACCGGCCACTTTATTAGGCACACATGTCCAACTGCTCATTGACACAAATTACTGATCAGCCAATCACATGGTGGCAACTCAATGCATTTAGGCATATTGACATGGTCAAGACGAACTGCTGCAGTTCAAACCGAGCTTCAGAATGAGGAAAAGAGGTGATTTAAGTGACTTTGAATGTGGCATAGTTGTTTGTGCCAGACAGACTGGCCTGAGTATTTTAGAAACTTCTGATCTTCTGGGATTGTCACACACAACCATCTCTAGGGTTTACAGAGAATGGTCCATAAAAGGGAAAACGTCAAGTGAGCGACCGTTCTGTGGGCGCAAATGCCTTGTTGATGTCAGAGGTCAGAGGAGAATAGCCAGAGTGGTTCAAGCTGAGAGAAAGGCAACAGTAACTCAAATAACCACTTGTGGCATCTCTGAATGCACAACACCTCAAACCTTGAGGCAGATGGGCTACAGCAGCAGAAGACCTCACCGGCAGGGCCGGGACAAGGCAGAAGCAGAAGAGGCACGTGCCTCTGAGCGCTGCTGAAGGCTCACCAAAATTTAACAATAGAGGATTGGAAAAAGGTTGCAGTGACATGTCAATCCCTTTATGACCACAGTGTAACCATCTTCTGAAGGCTACTTCTAGCAGGATAATTAATGCACCATGTCATAAAGCTCGAAACATCTCAAGGTCATTCCTTGGGACACAAGTCTCTTGATAAAACCAAGGGCAAATCAAGGATGCATCAAGGACAACCAAGGGATTTGAACTATACACATATTCTATTCAATTGATGTCTTTGTGATAAATGTTTGTTGGATTGGGAGTGTTACAATAAAAAAATATTTTTAATCATTCTGTTTGGCTTCTTGACATCTTAAAACCCCAATAATTTTTTTTATAGTAAAAACCTTGGAGGTAATAAACACAAGGTGTGACATACTACAGCCAAAAAATTGTTATAAAGCACAAAGAAGGGATCTAAGGCATTCTCAACACATGTATTTATTATAAAATATTTTTGTGGTGCGGAAAGCCGCCATACAGGCAATCATGGCAGAATACACTGTACTGTAATTTCACGCCCTCCTCCCACCTCTCTACACAATGCCGGTGTCAATTAGACGCCGACAAGGTGGGCCAGGAAGCGGCATCACCTCCAATTACATGAAGGTCTATGGCACTCCTGCCCCTTTTCGGTCACCAATGACGCAGAAGACTCAGAGCCAGAAGCTGCAGGTTTATGGAGCACCGGCGATTATGCCCGATACCAGCACAGCCGCAGTTTCTTCGTAGAACCGTACTTAGTTCAGGCATAAAGCCAGGGAGGTTAAGTCAGCTAATTAAATGTTAAAAAATAAATAGAAAACCTATAAACAGAACACAGCCAAATATACAATACATGGGCTTATACAATTTTATGTTTAAGAATAGAAAGGCCAAAACATCTACCCTCTATTACTAGTTTTTATGTTGCTACTCTAAAATATACTTGAATTTCAACAAAAAAATAAAAATAAAAACAGCCTTACATGGCACAAAGTGTGAAACAATCATATTGAGGCAAGACCTTAGATATACTGTCTGAGCTGAAACAAGATTGCCCAAAAAAGACAAATATTCCTCTATGACTTCTTTGCTTCGGTTCAGCCATGGAAGTTTCTATATAAAACAAATAATAAAAAGTTAGCAAAAGATTAACAGAAGGAACCTTTTAACTAGTTAGACACATGCATTTAATGCTGACTGAAGGATTTCCTTTGGTCTGATTTTACTACAATGCAGCAGGTATATAAACTCATGAAATGAAAGGATATAAAACCATTTATTTTTTTTCCAGGATACCTTATCATGGTAATATTTTCGGCAATGTCCTAGGATGGAACAATGGCATCACTATAGTTTGTTTAGAAAAAAACTGCAACCAACCATGGTGGAGTTCTATCATGTGGCAATGTCACATTAGCTGCATTTTTGAGTGCCTCATTAGACAAAAATCAATGGTTATCCCAAATGAAAGGACAGTGGAGCTCCAGTGGGTTTTATTTGAACTCCGTAAGTGTCTATTATGAGATTATCAGTATAATATGTGTTGGTTAGGAGATGATCTAATGCATTGAAAGTATCGCGTGTAAAACAGTGGTGAGTTAACTAAGGGCTGGGAGCTGGATCCGGTCCATTTAGCTATCTCTTCCAGCCCTTTGTCACCTTGTGGAAAAGATGTTTTACTCTGCTTGTTTTCTGCAACATACAGTAATGCCTGAAAGTGTTGACACGTTGACACTTTTGGAATTTTTTCTGTGGTAAACCCATCCTGCATGGACTGACCAAAATTATATATACACCGGTATATATATATTTGGGGGGGGGCCTCCGAATATAGGACCATAGGAGTATGTCTAAAAGAGACCACACAACTACTAACAAGGCAAACACAAACCGGAGCTCTGTATTGTGAAATGGTGCGAGACATGTGAATGTAAGCCTGTTATAATAAAATGTGAAAAGAATGGGTAAATATATCTGATAACTTACTTAACAATGCAATCTAATAGTAAATAAAAATAGACAATATATATAAAAAATAAGAGACTAAAGCCTGCCATGAAGACACCAGTCCTCATTGAAGTTAATGGCATCGGCCGGTATCGGCCAGAGAACATCGGACATGTCAGCTCTCTGGCCGGCCGGGCTGTGGGTACCCCCAATCGGAGGCCGATTTTGCCGCCGACCGATGGCCACAAGCGTGCCAGGCGGCGGCAAAATCGGCTGCCGATCGGTGTGTGTATGGCAGGCTTTATTATGAGGAAAGTGTTTCAATTGAAACACCCAGTTGGTTAAACTGACATATAGAGATTGAATGTTAACCACAATGAAGCTCTACCTTGTCACTAACATGAGTGGTAAAATGTATACAATGAGAACAATGAGGGTTTGAGTGATGCATTACTAAATCAAATATGCCAGGTCAAAATGCCTACTAACTGATGAATCTTGTGTCACTTTCGTCTCACACAAGCATCCTGGACCTTATACATTCCAGAAGAGCCGGAAATGGCCGCTGGCATGCTCCCTTATGTCCCCGCACGGCCATCATCTCACACAGACCAGCTGAAACAACCGCCCGCCATCTCTCTGCTAAAGAAGCTTAAAAGAACTTGGTGGAACAGCTTTTTGAATTTCATTCAACTGTAAAGGTGCCCATACATGCATAGATATGCACTAGACTGATGAACACTCAACGCCATCTCTAATGCTGATGCAGCAGTGCTGCGCCCTGAACTCTTTCAATATTGGGCTCAGCACAATTGCGTGGAGCTTGAAGGCTGATCTCGCAGGCATCGACCCGTGTATGGTAGCCTTAAGTGTTCACATTTGTTTTAAAACCTGCATGACTGCTGATTCAGTGTATTTAATACTTTTAGCCATAGGCCCTGAACAAGCATGCAGCAGATCAGGTACGCCGACTCTTGATTAGCCATATGCTTGTTCCATGACTCACATGTTGTTATGACTCAGACACTACTTATGCCAGAAGATCAACAGGGCTGCCAGGCAACTGGCATTGTTTACAAGGACTTCAACATGGCAGCCTCCATATCCCTCTCACCTCTGGTTATCTTTAGCTATAACTACATTCCATGTTTAATAGAAACCATTTCTAGGTTCTCCAGATCTGGTTTGTGGTTCATATAGTTAAGAGTTAAAACTACCAAAGAACGTGGTTTGTATTTTTTGAACTGGTAAAGTTCCTGTTCCTGATTCTTATGCCTGCTATTGCTATCCAGCCACTTGTTTGAAAAAATGTTGTTTTCATTGTGGTTTTTTTTTTTTTGCTTTAATTGGGCATTACAGTAGAGTGTTGGCTTCCTAGCCAGTAGTTCTGTGGTAAAAGGACACGTATCTTGCCTTCCTTTCCTTCAATCGATTAATAGTACATTAGCATATTAAATACATCATCATTATAACCAGGGGTGCACATAACTTTTTTAGTTTGCTCCTCTGATGAGTACCAGGAGATGGCGTTTGGTACTAACCTCATATGTAGGGTGGTCTTCCTCACTGTCCTCTCCATCAGCTTCCTGCATGGTAGATTCTGCTGCAGATGGACCTCCCTGTTCCTGATTTAGCCTCCGATTAGCTGTCTCTAGCCACAGGTCACCAGATGGCTTTGGGTCAAATGTAAGTACAATACATTTGAACCCCCAGACCTCAGAATGACAACCCTGACATTTTCTGGCTTAGTAACTAACCCCTGAGACTTCCAAATTTCAACCTTTCCCACTGCCTTACATAGCTCCTAGGCACCCGAAATGGTCTCTACAGCTCCAACAGGGAAGAGACAGGAGAGGGAGGTGGAGTGGAGGGGAGGAGGAGAGGGGGAGCAGTGAGGGCGGAAGCAGCTTCACTTCTCAAGGAGGCAAGATGCCAGCATGTGAACTAAAAGAAGGTATGTATGTTGTGTTTTTTTGTGTAGCTGTTTTCCAGCATCTGAACTGCTGACAGGTTTGTATTGTGTGTTTAATGTTTGTGTGTTTTTTTTTCATTTGAGTTAAGGGGCCATTTCACACTACATGCATTTTTGACATTACATATGAGTTTGCGCTTTGCATTTGCGTTTTTGAACAAATGAATGAAAAACCAAGGAAAAGTTAATAAAAAATGCATACAGCAGTGAGTTTATGGAAACGCATACAGTGTGAATGGTAACATGGGTTGTCTATGTAAAAACGCATGCAGTAAAAAAAAACATGTGCAATTTTTACCAATTCATTATTTTTTTTCCAGAATCAAACAATACTACTAGTATCTTTACTGTTACTGTATTTTTCACACTATAAAACCCAGTTTTCAGAGCAGGAAACCCAGAAAAAAATATTTAATATGTAAGTGTTCAAATCAGTTAATGCAATGGATTAAATTAATGCAATATCAAACTCATCCAGTAGTTGTCACTAGCAGCAGTACTATCCTAGCAGATGACGTCATCCTCCTAACTGATCAGGGGGAGGAGTGGGGCCGCTGGGGTAACCGTTCTCTCCCTTGTTGGCTGTGCCTGTGTTTGTGGAAGCTGGAGGGCGATTGCAGCTTCCACAGACACAGAAAGAGAGATAGATGGGAGTTCACATAATACTCACTTCATTGTTTATATCAGCAGAGCTCTGCTGGCATAAGCAAGAAAACAGTTCAGATGGGAGATCCGGCTGTGGCTGCATCTCTCATCTAACAGCTCCCTGGCTAATCTACTTGCTGGGAAAGCTGTCGGGAAGCCAAGGCGTGATCCCCGCACACCATAAGACGCAGGCACTTTTTCAACCCCAATTTTGGTGGTGAAAAAGTGCGTCATAGTCTAAAAAAGACAGTATATCTAGACCCCCATGTTATGAGAAATTGGGGGCCCTTAAAGTCCTAAACTACTAGCCTTTGGGAATGGATTGGGATGTTGGCACGGTTTGATGCAAAGGTTAAGGGTAGCCTTCTTTCTCTTTTTTTTTCATCAGTGCAGTTTTGAGGAACAGGTTTCCACAGCTTAATGCAAGCCTTACATCAATCCCCAATTAAAGCCACCACACAAAAATCATTTGTCTGAACCTTTAGTGGAGGAGACTTCATTCTGAAGGTACCTGGAGAATCTAACATGCATGACTTCATTGTTTGAATGGTAATTTTTTAAGACGAATATTGGTATGCTTTAGGGCCCTTTCATACTAACGTGCTGCAGATGCGACGCAGTACAGTAACACAACTGAGCACGGCTAGCTTTAATACAAGGGAAACTGTATGTACTGTATTTGTTGGACTATAAGACCACCAGTGGTCATTTTGCCGCTGGTAATTGCAACTTGGCTCCCCCCGCCAGCTCTCAGCTGTGTGGAGAGGGAGAGTTGGCGGGGAGCTGAACTGTATTGGCTATATTTGCACAGCCCCGCAGATATAGCCAATGCAGAGTGTGTGCGAGGAAAGCTGCACTCACTGGCAGATTCCTCACACACACAGCAGAGAGGATACAGGGAGATCAGTGTGCTGATTTCCCTGTGTGTGTGAGGAAGAAGAGATGCAGAAGTGTGCTATCTAGTGAAATTTTTGTGGCTGAAAAAGGGTACTGCATGAGATTTTTTACATTCATTTAAACACAAAAAATATTTTTTTTCTGATTTCCTGCTCTAAAATCTGGGTGCATCTTATGATCAGGTGTGTCTTATATTTAGAAAAATATGGTACCTTTGACACTAGCCCTGCACTTGCATTTTCGGTAACACGCAATACCACACCTTACTGCTGCATGCATTTTGGCAGGCACAGCTTAAGCATCTTCCATACAGTTGTATGGTAAACACAAGTGCAGTGCACTAAAAAAATGCTGGGTTTACCAACCAAAAATATAAATTTTGTGCAGTTACCCAGGATAAATATATGATATCCCTGTTAAATTATGAAAGGCTACCGAGTTACATGCCACTACATGAGGCTCTAGAGTCTATCAAAGGTTTTGCATTTGGACACTGCTCTGGCAGACTGCACTCAATTGGTAGTGCTGCATTATATTAAGACTACACATTGCTACCAGAGGTCAAAAGGAAGCAGATTTAATCTTTTCAAGGCCCTGTAAACAGTCAAAGGTTTATCTATTTGTTTGGAGGCATATTTTTTATTGTAACATCATGGTGAATTCCATACACATGGTTAGATGTGACATTTATTGTTGATGGTTAATACATGAGGTTTGAAAGCATTTCCTGAGCAATGTGTGAACTGTTTTGCGACAGGATGATATTTATTATTGATAACCCATTGTTACTCCAAGTATTGTAAAATTTGATCTTTTCCACAATAAAGACAGAACAGCATGTCGATACCAAGACAAATTCAGGAATTATATTGGCTTCAGTGATGGATACATTAAATAATAGTTAATACATGCAGATCAGGATTTATTGGTGTCCTATGCCTGGAATTCAGATTAAACTTTGTATATTAGGCAGAAAACACCCAAGATTGGTACTTACCAATACAATGTTAATAAGATGTTCATAATCGATGGTTAAATATGTAACTGAATTTCGTAATTCATGCAGCCAGTTTATAATCTGAACATCCTAAAAAAAACAAAAAAAAAATTTTTTTTTAATTATCACCTGGAGTACTACAATGTTGCTTGCGAAAACATTCCAGTGCCACATCCCATTCTAAAATATATTCTATATGTTACCAATGAATTGGACCCTCCATGGTCATGGGACTTTTCAGGCACTAAATCTCATAACATAAGGAAAACAAGAATGTATTTTATTGTGGCAAAATCAATTGTAAATATCTTCTTGCAATTAATTAGCAATTACAGTATTTGATCAATGTTGACTTGAGTGTTCTTATGAGTGGGAAAGTCTATGGATAGCTCTCCACACTCAAGAACACCATCTGACAATCTACAAAGTATATACATGATCCAATGTAGAAATAGATTTGACGTGTTTCACCCCTCTGCACTTCTTCAAGGGATCCAATCTTAGATTAATATCAAAACATATCTGCATAAAAAAAAACAACCACCAAAACATTGGCATACACATGTCTTGAATTCTATACGTCATTTAACCTCCCTGGCGGTTCACGGAGGTCCAGATTTCTGTACCAAAAGTGATACAGTGTTTTGCATGAAATTTTTTTAATGCTGTAGACTCATTGTCGCTCTCCAAAAGTGTCTTGGTGTCCGACAAGTGTTTCAGCACCTCTTGGTAGCGTAGATGTCTTGCAGAGCTTAAAGCCATGGCAGCAGCAGAGTAGTCAGTATTCAGGCAGATGTCAGGGCAGGCGTAATCGTAGTCGTTATTCAGGCAGAAGTCAGGGCAGACGTAATTGTAGTCATAATTCAGGCAGAGGTCAGGCAATAAGCACAATGTCACTCAGAAGCATTCCAGAACAAAACTGTTACATTTCTGTAAGGGCTTGTTTCCACTACAGTGATCGGATGCAGTTCTATCCGCGCATCTTTGGCCGCTACCAACCGCAACCTATGCGTTTTCGCATGCGGACGCACGCAGTCGTCTATGCGATCGGATGCTAATTTTGTGCCTGGTCCTCGTCCACGCCCATAGGAAATGAATGGGCGCGGTCAAAATCCACATCCATATTCACTATGAATGCGGGCATTCATGTCAATGGACGCTGTCGGCCACGGATTTCAGCACGTGTATGCGGTTGCCCGCGGCATGCAGAAAAAAATGTGGTAGGGCGGCATTCAGAACCGCTTCCGCCTGCATCCGTGCGCAACCGCACAAGAGGACATTGTCTTTGATTGCGGTCGGTAGCGGCCAACACAAGACAAAAGAACACAAGTGAGCACAAATAAAAAAAAAAATTCAAAGAAAAAAAAAAATGACATTTACCTTTAAAATTTTGAAACTCCCGCCCGCCGTAGTGGCGTCATCGCCGGACCAGGAAGAAGACAGAGCAGGAGATCGGAGGCACTGGGGACCACGCTGGATCCTCCCAGATCACTCCCGCTGCGCATTTCTGCCAGCCGGATGATTTTTTGAGTTGGATCTGATCCATCGATGGATCCGGTCCAATTCAAAAACAACTTTAAAAAAGAAAAAAAAAGCCGGCAGGGGACAGAGACCGGAGACGACGGGGGACATCGCTGGAAGCAGCAGTATGTGTAGGATCGCTCCCACAGCGCAGTGTCAGTTTGCCCGAAGCCAGTTCGGGCATATCGATAGTTGCAGTGTCAGTTTGCCCAAAGCCAGTTCGGGCATATCGATAGTTGCAGCGTCAGTTTGCCAGTGTCAGTTTGCCCTAGCATATCGCTAGGGAGGTTAAGCTACACCTATGTATATCAACTGAATTATCTACACAACATATATAGTATACCATGTTGATAAGAGAGTCCTAATATATATCATATTTGAATGTATGTTATATAGAAGAGACCGCAGGTGACTTACATGCGACTCAATTAGGGTTGACCACTAGTGATGCTCCGATTGATCGGCCGCCGATCATGATCGGCCGATATTGGCTCTAAATGCCATTATCGGCGGGCACCAAAAACGCCGATCATGCCTCTCTGGTAGATGTGAG
>CM070039.1:56722665-56752335 GCA_036250615.1 Ptychadena robeensis
AATTGATCGAATTACATTGATTGTACAGTCAATTGAACCATGTGTGGCTAGCTTAACTGGTTATGCTATGTCTAAGAAGACCCTCCAATCACATTGTGTGTATTGGAACAAAACCAAAAAAAAAGGAAAATAATTTCACACAAAACTACAAAAAAAGGGCTGGGCACCCTTAACTTAATATTTGGTTGCACACCCTTTGGAAAAAATTACTGAAATCAGTTGCTTCCTAATTAACCATCAATAAGCTTCTTACACCTCTCAGTCAGAATTGTGGACCCCTCTTCCTTTGCACACTGCTCCAGCTCTCTCTTATTGCAAGATTTATTTTTCCCAACAGCAACTTTAAGATCTCTCCACAGGTGTTCAATTTTTTTTTTAGATCTGGACTCATTGCTGGCCACTTCAGAACTCTCCAGTGCTTTGTTGCCATCCATTTCCGGGTGCTTTTTGACATATATTTGGGGTCATTGTCCTGCTGGAAGACCCAAGAACTCGTACGCAAATCCAGCTTTCTGACACTGGGCTCTACAGTGTGACCCAAAATCCTCAGATTTTATGATGCCTTGAGCACATTCAAGGAACCGAGTGCCAGAGGTAGCAACCCCAAAACATAATTGAACCACCACCCACCATATTTAACTGTAGGTACTGTGTTCTTTTATTTGTAGGCCACAAGACTTTTTCCCAGAAGGATTTTGGCTTACTCAAGTACCTTTTGGCAAACTGTAGTCTTTGGCAACCTGTAATCTCCTGGGTCTCCTGCCATAGCATTTCATTTAAATGTCGACAAACCATTTTGTGTGACATTATGTCCAATTAGCTTTTTTACCTCACTTTTTGGTTTTGTCCAATACACACAAAGGAAGTACACGTGTAAATCGTAAAACATGTGTTACTGCAATACTTTTCTGTGAAAAATACTTGATTTTCTGTAAAGATTTGGGGGTGCCAACAATTTCAGCCATGACTGTAGCAATCCATGAAGTACAAAATCGAATGGTTATGATAAAGATAGTCAATCTACTGTGTAATGGTTCAGTACCAAGTATGTTATTAGCTTGGACATGAGTAAAAGTAGTACTGGAATTGAAAATAATTAAGAATACCTGGGAATACTTTGATAGTATGTCTGTCACTTTTCCTCCAAACCGAACCACTTTCTTTGGTGGAGAAGTCAAGAACTCAATAGGTTGGGTCATCGCGTGCCTGCCACGAACTTGGACTTCTTGTGAGAAAATCAAAAAATAATATAAGACTTTACCATGTAAAGAGCACTTTTAATTACAACTTTAAGTTTGGGTCACTCTTAAGGTAGCCATACACAGGCCGATTTGCACCTAATTTTCCAGCTGATCGACCACTGTGCGCGCTCCCGCCAATCGGTTCTCAGACGAAAATCGGGTGGCCCCACCTGGTAAGAGGGTGATTCGACATGCCGGTAAACTCCCCGCTGTTCCCAGTACTTTTTACAGTACTTTGACTCACAGTCAAAGTACTGGCTGACACACAAAGGGCCAGCTGCAGCGGGATGACGTCATCCCGCCGAAGCCGATCCCTCATCTGTCAAGGCAGAATTGCCTTATGTATAGCTACCTTTACACACCCATCTGCATATAGTAACCAAAAGGCATGACATGAAAGCTTACAAGCAGCCTTAAACATCAATTTTCTCTATTGTTTTCATTTCAAGGACAGACTTCTTGCTTTTCTACAATGCTTCTTACTGCTGAACCAAAGGTTTTAAAACTTTTAGAGCCACAGCTTCGGAACATGCATATAAAGCCATTAAAAAGAATATTCACCTAGCTAGAAATAGAAGAAGTTTGTATTCAACTGCACTTGTTTAGTAATGTTGAACATGCTTCATAGACAATCCAAGCAACTTCTTTAGTAAGAAATAAGTGGCTTGTGATACCATAACCTGGGAAAATGAAAACCCCTACTGAGATATCACACTCTAATTCTGTAATAACCTATACACGCTCAGTACATCAAAATGAAATAATTTCTTATCATTAAAAGTGATTCTTCTCTAACATAAACAACATGGTTTGTGGTAGAACGTAAGGATTTGCAGGTCATATGAGATCAAGAAAAGATTAAACATAACCAAGATCTGTGTTGGATATTTGAGCATGCTCAAGCTGGTGGTACTCTTTACAGCAAAGGACTTAAAATTAGAGGTGCACCGATTTAAAATTTCTTGGCCGATTCCAATTTCCGATTTGACAGTAAGTGTGACCTGCCGATTCCAATTTTTTATTTTTGTTTTAAAGATTCAACTAACTTTATTTTATAATAAAATAAATTATTAAATGTAACAGGATCTTCTCACAACACAATAATTACAAAAAAATAAAGTGTGTTTTAAGGTATAAAATAAGTTCCGATGCACGCTCACAGCCATCTATCTGGCCCATACCTAATGTGGCAATCCCTGTTTTTGAGCAGGACCAATCAATCCTGCTCGAAAGCAGGGATATCAGACACGACTGTAAATCACGGCCAATGTCCATTACTTTAGAGGGGTCCTTGATTCCCCCTCCGAAGTAATGAAAGCAGGGCTAAAATTTTAACATGTGTCTACATACTAGCAGTACCCATTCTCTGAACCCACTGACTAACTTATGGAGAGACCCATTTAAAAATGTACTACTTACCGATGACCACATAAGAAGAGAATGAGATGTGTGTTCACATTAACATTCTGTATTGCAGTAAAAAAAATCATGTAACAGACTCATCTCTCCTCCCATATGTAAATTCATCCTCATGGGTAAGTTGCCAGATTGTAAAAAGTCAAATACAACACCCTCTTGGCAGTGGCCTTTTGGCATGGCTAGAGGGAATTTAACAAATTCCAGCCTCCCGGGATGCAGAGCTATTACTCCCAGGATGTTTGGAACTAAACAAACAAAATTACATCTTGCCATTGATTTTGAGAGGGAAATTGTGCGTCCTATTAACTAAAATCCTTCCAGCCTGGAATGCCAATAAATATTCTGGTGGTCTCATTTCCTATCATCTATTACTGTTGGGGATCACCTATCATGGTCCACCAACTTTTACCTATGGATCACATTGGCCAATATTTGGTAGTTTTGTCCCAAGCATGTGTTGATATATACTGTTGTGGGAAATCGCTCTATAACATATTCCAGAACAAGATAAAAAATGTGTCCCCAATGTTGCTCTAATGTGGTTCCAATGTAAATACATCTTTAATTAATTATCTATAATGTGATGCAATGGTAGGGCTTCCTTTACCAGGTTGGGTACTCCTTTCACCATCCCACTGTTCCCTGTCCCATAACTTTTCCTTTACATTTCTCTCTAATTCCCTTTTGCTTTAATTCACTCCCTACTTGCTATGCTGGTGATATTTTATTTTTTTTTATTACCTAGATCACTACGGAGTCCAGTCTCCAATGTACTAGGGACAAGTAGGTGCCCCCAAAGTAGTTACATTTTCCAGGGTAAAGCACTGTCACAACCCCACTCCAATTCCTGTTCCCTTTGTCACAACAGGGGAGCCCTCATAATGCTTATCTCACTGTGCACAATTAACAATTGGAATTTGATTGGGGTGTGCATACATACACCATACAATCCCAATTGTATTGCTGCCACAACCTCCCTAAAGCTTGAGGGGACTCTTCACTAACTAGAAATAACAGTGCAACACTATGGTAACGTGGCAGTTAGATTCTTTTCTTGATCATTAAGAACAGGGGCTTGACCGAAATGATTGAAATAATTAATTTTAAACATAAAATCATGCATTTAAATATTATAAAAAAAAGATAAAAAGACTAACAAATGAGATTGGATAGCAAAAAAAATTGGGTTAAAATAAGAAAAATCAGTCTTCAGAGTTACCGTGTCTCTAAAGTCCAAGATTGTCCTTGAAATATGTCCAAGTAATATTGTAATTCAGTGGTCCAGTGTAGAGGTGTGGTTGATGGTATCAGAACCAAAAGATAAGCAGTTGAGGTCACCAGTTTAAGCTGTAAAGCAGGGCACACTAGCTTAGATGTGCTGCTGATCTCCTAGCAGATTGGCAGCGCGTGATGACGTCATCACACGCGCCCAGTCCTGGTGAGAATCGGCCAGGCACCCATTCAAAGTAATGGGTTCGATCTAAGATATTACAGACATGCCTGTAATTTCTTAGATTGATTTCCCTTCAGATATATGGCTTAATTTTGCTTTTAAGCATTAGATTTACAACCAGTTTCGCAGCAGATAGACCACCATGAATACGCATGGTGGTCGATCTGCAGCAAAATCGCCCAGCAAATCTAAGCATCTACGTCCAACTTTAGACATACAATGAAGGACCGAAGTTGAAGGACCAAGAATGAAAGACATCAAATCTTTTAACTTCTCATTTTCTTCTCAGAGGGAGGGGTAGAAACCAGAGCTGGCCAACCTCTTCATTTAAATAAGTCAAAAAAAAGGAGGGAGAAGTGACATGAAGGCTACATGAAAATGCTAAGGAGTCATATCTCACTGGACAACAATGTGACACTGAACCCAACTACAATGTCTGATTCTTATTTAAATTCCCAGAGAACAGGTATATTTTTTTCCGTGTCCACACTGCACCACAGCTAATACACAGCTAAAATTCGTGCACTGCCGGGAAAACGGACAGAAAAACGCATGTTCTTCTTGCAGTAATTGGAAAGATTCTTACAGAAGGAAGGGAGGATACGCTCCTGGCTCCTGTGGAATTTAGTCATTACTTTAGGTAAGAAGTTAGGATCTGTCCTGATACAAATCTTGTCGAAGAAGATTTGAAGAAAAGGGCTCCCTGGTAGACAGAGCCTGTAGCTCGCTGATCCTCCTGCACTTTAAGGGCAAACACCTGCACTTTGGCGGTAGGCACACTTAATCGGCCATGTCAGATCCTGCTTGCAAAAAATCCAAAACCACCGGCAGGCCTGGAACATGAACAAAAGACTTTCCATATTTTACTATAGATAGCACAGGTGACTGGCTTACCCTTATGGGCTAGTAAGGATTCTTTAGAAACCCGGTCGCCAGGTTCCAGGAAGGTGCCTTGTTGCAAACTATGGGCTCCTGAGTTAGGTCCAGCCTGTTGGGCAAGAAGCCTGTTTCAGCCTGTGTGGGGCCACCAGCATCATGGGCATACATGTTCTCTGTTGAATTTCTGGAGCACAAACTGAATAAGATTCAGAGGAGGGAAGGCATAACACTGGTGAAACATCCAAGATTGAGAGAAGGTCGTTATGCATATGGAAAAAACAGCAGCTCTCTGCAGTTGGTTTGTGGACACGGCTAAGACAAAAGAGCTCAGTGAATACTTGTGGCTACTCACAAGTCAGAAAAGGGTTCTGCTGGTGGCAATGTCTCAAGCAGGGTGGATTTGATTTAAATCAAACCGATTTAAATCATGATTTAAATCACGATTTAAATCACTAGTCAGTAAGGCTTGATTTAAATCATTGGTTAAAATCAATCATTCTTGCTGGTATAACTGTAACATATGAGTAGATGAAGATTTTTAGAACAACTTTTCATATTAGTTTTTTTATCCCCAGTTTTGGTTAACCATTCATATTTGGAAAACGTTTCTGTTGCACTTAGTTTGGAGAACTGCAGAAGTAAACCAAGCATCTGTGATAATATCTTGTAGGCAGAAAAACTGCCCAATAATGTTACAGAAACAGACAAAAGTTAAAGAGTTGCACCCAGTGTGACCCAGGGTACTCCCCCTGGTCACCTGATGGAGGGACTTTTAAAGGCAAAAAGTTTTACATACAAAGTTACATTCAAGTTACATACGCATAAAAAGCATAGAGTTGTTTGTAAGGTTTGCTTAAGTTAACAAAAGTTGCATGTCTCGATGCGTTTCGCGAGGTTATCTCGCTTCTTCAGGAGAAAAGCATACATAGGCAACCTTGAATCATCAGTAGCTGGGGATGCAAGAGAAATAAGTATATAAGTACCGTATATGCCGGCGTATAAAACGACCCCCCAACTTTTCCAGTACAAATATAGAGTTTGTTATATACTCGCCGTATAAGACTACCCCCTCTTCCAACGCACACCAAATAAAAAAATGTATGTCTACTCTGACTTTCAACCCATAGATCTCCAACACCCTTAGAAGTCCGATCTTTTTTTGTATTAGTAAGGATAGGATAAGTGAAAGCATGTATGCAGCAGAGTAGTGCTTTATCCTAATAGGGAAGCAATATTTTATAGGGGGCTATTAGTAGGATGGATTATGCTCAGGGACGTGAACATTTGCATGGATATAGTCTTAGGGGTTTACTAGTAAACCACAAAATTTCAAGGTTCTACCATTCAGGGATTTAAAGATATATGTGTTCAATGTAGGCAAGTTAAATGTTGCATATAGGAGTAAATCACTGTCCATGAAAAAGCATTGTCTGGTGGCTGGAATTTAGCTGAAATGTAACTTATAAATATTATAGCTAGAGTGGTGAAACTCGGGGTGTAAGTAGTAGTAGGTGAGCATTACTGACCCTGAAAGTTTCATCATTATACTATAAATGGTTTTCCTGCTATGAATGTTCAAAGTTACAGCAGTCTACAACAGAAACAGTGTGTGTTCTCTGTGGAGAGCGTCCTGTAGCCATGGTAACACTGCTCACTCGTTCTTACAATGTAACAATGTATCTCTGTAGCCAGCGCGCAGCTTCAGGCAGCACGGATTCAGTAACCGGCTGCCATAGATGGTCCCCTGTACCCCCCTGCCTGCGGCACCCGGCGTATAAGACGACCCCCAACTTTGGGCAGGATTTTAAGGTACTGAAAAGTCGTCTTATACGCCGGCATATACGGTACGTAAATCCATGAGGTTATAAGATATAAGTCTGTGGTAATATAAGTTGACAATATCTCCGGATAAGAAATATATCCACTGGAAATACCTACTTGGGCTCCGTCCCTGGATCCCCAAGTGGGAGCTCCTCCAGCCCGGCGTCCACTATTCAGGGAACGGGGGGCACAGTTAGGGCGGGCCAATTTTAACAAAGTCAAGCTAGATCAAGAAGAGTAGAGATATGAGTTTTGCAGAGCATTGAAGGGAGAGGGGAGGGGAAAAGGAAAAGAAATAGAAACCCACCAATTTCACCACACTACTTATTGTACTAATAAAAAATAGGAGAAAGAAAAAAGGAAATGAAAAGAAAAAGCGAAAAAAATGTGTTGAGTGATTTAGGTGTGATTATGTGCGTAAAGAAGGGGATATGTAAGGGCGTGAGTTATCTATAGGGGGTGTAGTGCTATGCTGGATGTGATAATGTCCTATTCTTAATGTGTGTGTGTGTGAAAAATATGGATCTGGGTGAGATCTGAGGGACTAAATGTGGTGTAGGGTGCAGCTATTGATGTGAAAGGTCTATGACTATCTAAGTGAGAGGGACCCAATAATTGTGATAAAGTTCAAAAAATATATGTGAATCATGCAGTGAGGAATGTGTGTGAGTGATTGAAGGTGTTCGCTTTTCTTTTCCTTTTTTCTTTCTCCTATCTTTTATTAGTACAATAAGTAGTGTGGTGAAATTGGTGGGTTTCTATTTCCTTTGCTTTTTCCCTCCCCTCTCCCTTCAATGCTCTGCAAAACTCATATCTCTACTCTTCTTGATCTAGCTTGACTTTGTTGAAATTGGCACGCCCTAACTGTGCCCCCCATTCCATGAATAGTGGACGCCGGGCTGGAGGAGCTCCCACTCGGGGATCCAGGGACGGCGCCCAAGTAGGTATTTCGGGTGGATGTATTTCTTATCCGGAGATATTGTCACCTTATATTACCACAGACTTTATATCCTCATGGATTTAAGTACTTATATACTTATTTCTCTTGCATCCCCAGCTACTGATGATTCAAGGTTGCCTATGTATGCTTTTCTCCTGAAGAAGCGAGATAACCTCCCGAAACGCGTCGAGACATGCAACTTTTGTTAACTTAAGCAAACCTTACAACAAAACTTTTAAAAACTTTTTGTAAAACTTTTTGCCTTAAAAGTCCCTCCACCAGGTGACCAGGGGGAGTTCCCACTGGGTGCAACTCTTTTTCTATTATCTCATTGGGATGTTAGCAACTTACCCTTACTAACGGGGATTCAATCCTCCTTTTTCAACAGACAGGTTGATGATGGTGTAAGCACATCCCGCTAAATTTTCCCTTGAATAGACATGGGTGAGGGTTTAAGGGCCACTCAATAAGTAAAAGCAATACATTTTTATACACAGTGCAAAAAATTAGGTAAATGACCATCATATCAAAAACAATGCGCAATGTTGCGGATGTTCACATCTGTACACGTGCTGTTAGACAATTAAAATAGTCCAAATGGCGCAAATTTCACCCCAACGTGCCAAAAAACCCACTGTAGGTAGCCATAAAGCCCCTCCCTTAGTGGTTAATGGAAAGCCCCCACTTATTAGCTTATGAGTAGCCACAGTGCCCCCTACAGGTAGTCACAGGTGTTGGTGGTAGCGCAGGGGATTTTCCTGTTGGGGGAATGGTGCATGTATGGAGAAAAATTAAATAAAGAATTTGTCCCTATGCCACTAAGCCAGACTGAAGGGGCTAAAGAGCCATATATGGCTCCCGAACCGCACTTTGCCCACCCGTCATAGGCCAAACCTACATAAAACAAACAGCCGACACAAGGGGATCAGTCATACTGAATAACCAAATTAACAAAAGAGTGGACACAGACCCTCAGGGGTTACTCACTTCCATAGATCCATATAGGGTGGAAAGACATTTCTCCAGAATGTGTCCCCACTGGTGATCCACATTCAACAAGACCGACCCAAACCATCAACTGATCCTGTTTACCAAAGTCAATGTAGTGGGGACACAATCTTGAGAAATCGTGTCTTTCCACCCTATATGTATTTATGGAAGTGAGTAACCCCTGAGGGTCTATGTACACTTTAATGTCGATTTGGTTATTCGGTATGTTTGTTTTATGTCGATTTGGCCTATGAAATTACATATCATACCCCCTGAAGAAGTCTTTAACGAAACGCACGTTGGGATGAAATTTGCGCCATTTGGACTATATTAATTGTCTAAGCACATGTACAGATTTGTACATCCGCAGCATTGTGCATTGTTTTTGATTGATATGATGTCATTACTTCATCTTTTGCATTGTGTATAATAAATGTATTGCTTTTACATAGTGAGTGGCCCTTAAAGTCCCCTCGCCCTTGTCTATTCAAGAGGAAATTTTGGGTGATGTGGTCATGCCATTATGTGTATTGTTTTGGGGATGTTGTCCACTATACATATGAGAGTGTTTTTTATCCACCCTGGTCTCAAGGCAGACAATCCAATGGACACTGCACACTGTTGGGTTCCACGGAGATAGATCAAGGAGGACGCCACTTCTCCAGATAAGGCACATTAAAAGCTTGCTTGACCTTTGCAAATACTCATCTGGACAAAGAAGACGACTTCTG
The DNA here is from genome assembly GCA_036250615.1 of Ptychadena robeensis. NCBI lineage: Eukaryota > Metazoa > Chordata > Amphibia > Anura > Ptychadenidae > Ptychadena > Ptychadena robeensis. The sequence continues at coordinate 56,732,140 of CM070039.1, forward strand.
GTCTTCTGTGTTATGGTCAGATGAAACAAAAATTTAATTGTTCGGTCAGAATGATGTTTCCTTCAACCCAAAGATCACTATCCCCACTGTCAAACATGGTGGTGGGAACCTTATGTTTTAGGGGTATATTTAAGCAAATGGATCAGGGAACCTAATTACAGTAAACGGTACCATGAAAAAAGAGCAATACATGTGGATTCTCAGGAACAACATTAGGCAGTCTGCAGAGAAACTTGGCCTTGGGCACCAGTGGACATTTCAGCATGACCCAAAATACACAGCAAAAGTGGTGGTAACCAGACAGCAACATTAACGTTTGAAGCTCATTGCTAAAGATAAATGGGCAAAAATACCTGTGGAGACATGCAAAAGCTAGTCTACAATTTTAGGAAGCATTTGATTTCTGTTATAGCCAATAATGGCTTTTCTATTGATTATTGAGAAGGGTATGAATAATTTTGGACAGGACACTTCTTGCTCAAATGTAAATTAAATCTAAGAAATTTTTTTTCCGACAATTATTTACCTATCAACAAAGCCAGCCATAGATGTTTAATTTATTTGATTATCCTGCAGATTGATGGTAATGTGCACCCTTTGTGTGTCGGCGGTTACTTTGGATGGGGGCTGTTTCGCATCCAACGTAATGCAATCGATCTGTAATTTACAGACATGTCCTTAAATTCTTAGATCGATTCCTCTCCATAGCCAGTTCAAGAATTAAAACTCCTATTTGTGTTAACGGCTCATCAAAATGGATACATGTGAACATTCCCTAACAAGCGTACAAATGAAACACACTGCAGATAGATGTGGAGGTAGTGCAATACCGAATGAAAGTAAGTCCAGTACTTCAGTATTAATAAAGGGCATTTATGCGCTAGTTTTCTCAAACTTGTATCTCTTCCTTGTACAATGTGTTCACTAGGGCATTAACGACTTAAACGTTAGTGATGATGTTTATTTAGTCCATTGATTTCAATGGACTAAAGGTGGGTTTACACGTCAAGATTTTTTCGGCCGACAGATGGACGACGAACGATTTTTTGGTTCGTTGTACAAAAATCTGAAACGGCCATTTGCTCTGATGGATTTTTTTTCCCCGATATCTGACAAAGAATCGTCCACAAGGTGATCGGACATGTTGGTAAACTTTCATCTGTCGTTTATTTTTCGTGTAAAAAACGAATGCTCCTTATTTCACTCGACTTTTTTTGACTCGATTTTTAACCAGTAGCATGGGGAGTGGGATTTTTACAATGTATGATTTTGATTCGTCCATGATGATGTTTATATTTTCTTTCCGGGTAAAACTTTGAGAACGAAACAATTGCATTGTGGACTAACGTAACAACGTGGTGTCAATAGAAAAATACATATATTTCAATATTAAATGTTCGTTGTTAATAGCGATATGTATGTATGATTGTGAATGAATGAATGAATGTATGTATGTATGTATGAGTGTGTGTACAGTGTGCTAAATAAAAAAATCTGAAAGATTTTTCATTCGTGGTTCCAACGATTATTTTCATTCGATATTTTGCGTCGGTTGTACAAAAATCGAACAAAAATCTAATTACCTTCGATAAATGGGCGAACGAAATCCGATAAAAAAAAAAAAAAATCGAACAAAATATCGAATCTGAACGAAACAAAAATCTTGACGTGTAAACCCACCTTAAAAACGGCAACATAATTACATCCAACATGGTTTTAAGTCCATTGAAATCAATGGACTTAAATAACCATGAAAAAAGGGGCAAAAATCTGCGGGTAAAACACACAGAAAACACATGCAGCAGTGGAGTCTGAGGCCATGTTTCCACTGCTTCTCAGATACTCAGTATTCTCCCCAGAGCAGATTGGCCGGGCGGCCCGCCCGGGAGATTTTAGTCCCCGCCCGGCACACAAGTCCTCCGCGGCGAGCAGCCTGACAGGCGGCGCCTCCCATTCTTCAGGAGCGCGCCACAGCCACTGAAAGACTCCGGCCCGCGGCACACTACCAGAGGACTTGTGCTGCCACTGGCCGGCAGCCTATCAGAGAGGCCGCCAGACCGGTGAAGGCGGCGCACTGGATACTTCTGTGTTTTTTTTTTTCTAATGCCGGAGGTTGTGTTTGCATAATTTTGGGATGCAATTTGTACTCTGTTTATGGTCTATGATTTAAAAAAATGCAACGGACCACTATGTCCCCACTTTAAAGATTTCCTGCGATCCTAATCAAAGGACAATGATCGCTAGCGATTTTTCTGGCAAGCAATCGGGAGCGATCTGGCATATTTCAGGCTTGTTTTTCATAATTTTCACAAATTAAGTTGCCCGAAGGAATTGAGACGCGTTTTTTAAATGCATCCATTCATGTCTATGGGGGTGATCATCCACGTTGAGCCGTGTTTTAGATCGTGGCTGTGGGGATGAGTCCATTCAAATGCAACATGGAAACAACTCCATTAAAAGCCAATGCATGCGTTTATGGTAGTAAGTTTAAACAAACGCATCCATTGTGAAGACGTGGAAACCTAGCTTTACAAACATTTTTCTGATCCGATATCCGATATATATATATTAGGAACACTCAACATAACAAAAAAAAATTTTAAACACACAAATCACACAATAAATATAATCATTCTGAAAATCACAATAACATCAATAGCATTCTTTGAATCGAATATACAATCTGCACCCATAATTAATGTATAGGTTGTTTATCACAATAGGATTACTATTTGTGGCTAAAACCAACACCTTCTGCCTGTTAAGTCTGATCATTATCGCTTATGGCTGTTTTACACTAAGTATGTTGCCAACAACGGGGGCTTTGTGTCTTTTTTTTGGGGGGGGGGGTGGGGGGGTTACATACTCACGCATTCTCCCGTGGGTCATGATCTACACTTTGCAGCCCCCAAAATCGGGTGATAACTATGGAACATCATTGTGACACATACTGCATGGTCAATAATGCACCCATTGTGACAAGTGCTCTAGCGGGCCAGGTGTTGTGGTCGCCAAGTCTGCCGTTAAATCCTCTGGCACTGGTCATGACGTGCCAGTATAGCCTGCCATTCATTTCCATAGGTGAATACAGGGGGGTGTGTGCACTCTGCATAGTGTAGACCAGGGTTTCCTAAACTGGGTGGGGGGGGGGGGGGGGTGGCTGATCCTCATTTTTAACCTGCGTTTGAATGTTTGAATGGGGAGGGGGGCTCCATAATGTTCCTACATAGAGGAAAGTTTGGGAACCACTTGTGTACACCAAGCGAAACATGCCCCTACCCGTATTGTGAAGATTTGCAGTAGTGTGTACTTATTTTGAAGCAAAGAATTGTCTGTGTGTACATGTTTTTGAATATGAAAGGACACATTGTCAATGCTTCAAATGCAGGGATATTGAACAGTTGAGATCTAATGTACTGGCAGCCTCTATTAGAAGTAGAGATTCAATTCACTGCACAATCACTTATTTCACCTCTAGTGTCTGAAAAAACATATTATTATATAACCTGTTAGAGTTTAAGCCATTTGATCATTAAGAAAACGCAAGCTGCCCCGCTGACTCAGTGAGCTAAGTGTTTCGCAGTCAGCAACAAGTATTTCCGTCACAATGACACCCTCCAATAAATCCGAAAGCACGTTTACACCAAGCGCTAATTTTACAACACAACATAGAATATCATACCAGCGCACACTGCTCCAAAGCCCAACACAACATGCGGCACTTCAACACGCACGGAGTCTGACAGGAAGTCCGTCCGAGCAGGAAGTGGGGCAAGGCACACAGCCGACCGGGGCGGCCATGTCAAGTGTACTAAAGGGCGGAAAAGGAATAACTGTAATAAACTGGGCAAAGGTGCATATTAATGTATTAACGATTATTGTAATCAACAATAACGTTCATTGTGCGACAAATGTTGCTTTTCTCCAGAAGCAATTAAGTACATTGAAAACGAAATAACTACCATATTGCTTTAAGGAATTTTAAATTCCGGGAACCCGGAAGGCCCCCAAGGGTTAAGATATATAGATAAATAGCTAGGTATGTATACAAACCTTTTTTTTTAATAAAGTACAAAATAGTTTCCCTGTGATTACTCTTTTACTTCATGCTCTAGTTACATAGCATATGAAGTGAGAAAAAATATTTCTGAGGGAGGTACTGCTTTTACACAGTTGTTACTGTGAAACGTTGAAACTTTCACTAAATTATCTGAGATTAAAAAACTAGTTTTGCCTATACATACAAATTAATTTCATGATCACAAGTACTTGCACAGACAATTCCATAATAATATGGCTGGGGCTCCACTATGTTTTGCTGCATCTTTTGTACGCATCCCATTCATTTTGAATGGGTGTGTAACCACAATGTTGACCACAACAGGTCATCCTATAGACTAAACCCTGGGTCTTCAAACTTTTTACATGGGGGCCAGTTTATGGTCCCTCAGGATGTCTGGGGGTCAAACTATGGTTTGGAAAAAAACTCAAACATGAACAAATTCCCACAAGCACTGCACATATCTAAAGTGTAAAAAAAATTACTACATTTTGCCTATATGCCTCCTCTGCCATTAAACCTCCAGATTTCCGAGACCCTTGGAAGTGCAATATTTTGGGGGATTAGTAATTCACCACTCAGGTTACTCAACTTCCAAAGGTCACACCTCTCACTTTTATAGTTATATTAATGTTTCCCTGTGGTGAGCAAACAAACATGTATACACAATGAAATGTAAATAAATCAAATAAACAATAAAAACATCAGCTCCACCAATAGCACCCCCCCCCCCCCTTGCATAGGGCCCCAAAAGTCTAGAAAAGAGCACTGACATGAAGCTTAAAACCTTACTTTAATTGGAAAAAAAATCCCCCTGAAGCACCGTTTTTTGCCACAAGATGCCACTAAGTGACCTTTACCAGCACCATACCATCAGACTCTGCATAAGGATTTTAATTCAAGTTAATTGCAAAGTACCTGACAATGGTATGATCACCAAACTTGCTGGTGATATTTTTTGCATATATCAAGTTCAAAGCCAAGTTGAAATTTCCACTTGAACTTAATTGATGCAAAAACTACACATGCTTCTCTACATCTCTAGTAATTTTGATAATGATGATGGCATGCTCAGGGGCTTTGCAATAAACTCAAATTCAGCTAGTCCAAAAAATCTGACCATCTCTAATTGGATTATTCCTAGTGCTCCCTGCTCTCCCCTGCGAGAACTGCAGTCTGTGTAACCACCCACCTCCATTACCAGCCTCTTCCTAGCTGTTCACCAATCTCCCCCTTTTTCCCTTATGCAGGCCAGTGTGTACAGGAACTCCAGGACAGCACCCACAGGATTCCCTTCAGCACAACCATATTTAACAAATGACCCAGTAGCTGGAACACAGAATAACCAGACCAAACCCAGCATGCACTTATGGTTACCGGACATAAACTCTGCATCATGAATAGATGCCACAAATATTTCCTATATACCTATATGATGAACGAAGTATATAATTATGCACGGATGCACTGTACCTGTGTGCATACACCACAACCGCCATATATACCAACTGTGTTCAGAACAATTGTCATGGTGATGTAAACACTACATGAATGCTGTACGCGCCACCCTTGCCCATCCATGGCTGCCCGCTCTGGCGCTGACTCTGAGGTTACAGCTTTTCAGTGTGCTCTACTTCACTACATAGGGACATGCTAGAAATCATTATGCTCTACTCCACCCCACAGGGAGATATCTGGTTGTAATTGGACCAGAGAACCTAGTACAGGAGGGCTAGAGTGCTTTGGTGCAATGGTGCCATGTTACAGGGCAGGAGTTTCAGCCCTGTGTGTACATTGATACTGACCACATGGATATCACAGGATGTGAGGGGAGTATTAAGATCAAGCCCCTTCCTGAGGTAATGGCAAGCTGGATGAGGGTGGTGGAGCAAGGAGGTCATTTAGAGGTCCGGGGTGCTGATAGGATCACAGGTATAGGATGTGGCACCATCGTACAATCTTTGGCTAAGTATCCCTTTGTCTATATTGTTAATTTATAGCCAGTTTTGCATTAGCTTTTCCTAAACTTCAGCGGACCAGGGCCTTTTGTAGATCAGCTCCCTCTGCTGGTGGTATAGATTGTGGCACTTGATATGGCATTTGCTTTCTCTGCTGGGTGATACCTGCTACCCCTTCTCATCCCTTACCTGAAGCCTGTCCAATCAAGCCACATGCCCAGGTATTAAATTAGGTCACATGCAACAGGAACTTGTCTGAACAAAGAGGTCTTTCAGTCTCTGTTCCACAGGCTCTGATTACATCCGTCTGCTTTATGGTTACTGACATCTGGACCGTTTTTGACAACCCTGTTTGCCACTTGCCTTGACTATCGCCTGTCTGACTATGTCTCTGCATGCCGTCTCTGTACTTCACCTTGGAATTCTGCTGTCAGACGATAACAATAAGTGTAACTAGGGACTACAATCTGGGAGTTCCCCACAGCAAAACCCGGTGTGAATACCTGGGGGCTCCTTAGACTCTGTGACCTGGTTTATACTTGTCTGGTGGCATGGTGGGTCCACTGATTCCATGTATTTTACCCGTGACACTTGTCAACTGAATATTTCAGAGTGAATTTAGTATTCCAGGAATTGGGTCACACTGACTGCAATGGCTGCTCTTTATCAGAATTCTGTCACCCAGAGTGGCTCAGCAGCATGACCGGGAGACCAGACCGGCCTCATTCACAGAGCAGCATCTCCTCCCTCCCCCCAAATCATGCAGAAGCGGAGAAAAACCTGCAGGGTGGTACAGAACTCACAGATTTCTAGTGCCCCACCAGGACTCAGACCTCCCAAAAGGTCCCCTGCACATGAGCCTGCAAGCTCTCTGGGCTCCTCTACAAGTAAGAGCACTGCTAGCAAAATCTCACCCAGCTCGGGGACAGGCAGATCTCAGGGTGAGTGTTTCCCCCTTGACAACGCCACCACTAGGAGCCCCATCAAATAAAAGCTGAGATATGCCACATATTTCTGCAGAATCGAACACTCTTGGCATCAGCTCTTCTCTTCATGGTGAGCATGCAGCTTTTAAAGGGCCTGGCATTGAGAACTTTCCAGCCTCGGAGGCAAATGTCTCAGTACTAACAATGAAAGAAATGATGCTGTCACTGCACACAGTGGGGCAAACAAGTATTTAGTCAGCCACCAATTGTGCAAATTCTCCCACTTAAAAAGAGAGAGGCCTGTAATTTTCATCATAGGTACACTTCAACTATGAGAAATAGAATGGGTGGAAAGGATCCAGGAAATCACATTGTAGGATTTCTAATGAATTAACCTCCTGGGCATTACGGGCTTTTCGCGCCATTTTTTATGTCAGAAAAAGCCATTGCCCGTGCAATCGCGGCGGAGTACACTGCACTCTGCCGTAATTGCCAGCTCTCCCCCAGTCCTCTACACACTGCTGGTGTCAATTACACGCCGGCGGTGTGTGCGGAGAAAAGCAACGCCCCATGCATTAACTGATGGGGTCGGAAAGATTCTGTGTGCTGCAGTTTTGCAGAAATGCTGCAGGCACACAGAGAGCCGGCGGTTGCGCCCATACTGGCTTTGGACATAACCCCCAGGAGGTTAATTGGTAAATTCCTTGGTAAAATAAATATTAGGTCGCCTACAAAGCAAGATTTCTGTCTCTCACAGAACTTCTTCTTTAAGAGGCTCCTCTGTCCTCCACATGTTACCTGTTTTAATGGCACCTGTTTGAAATTGTTATCAGTATAAAAGACACCTGTCCACAACCTTAGTCAACAGTCACACTCAAAACTCCACTATGGCCAAGACAAAAGAGCTGTTGAAGGACACCAGAAACAAAATTATAGACCTGCACCAGGCTGTGAAGACTGAATCTGCAATAGGCAAGCAGCTTGGTGCGAAGAAATCAACTGTGGGAGCAATAATAAGAAAATGGAAGACCACTGATAATCTCCCTCGATCTGGAGATCCACACAAGATCTCACCCCGTGGGGTCAAAATGATCACCAGAATCACACGAAAATCGAATAATCACACTGGCAGACCTAGTGAATGACCTGCAGAGAGCTGGGGCCAAAATATTACAGGGTACTATCAATAACACACTACGTCGCCAGGGACTTAAATCCTGCAGTGACAGACGTGTCCCCCTGCTTAAGCCAGTGCTTGTACGGGCCCATCTGAAGTTTGCTAGAGAGCATTTGGATGATCCAGAAGATGATTGGAATAATGTCATATGGTAATTTTTTGGTAAAAACTCAACTTGTGTTTGGAGGAGAAAGAATGTGGAGTTGCATCCAAAGAACATCATACCTAGTGTGAAGCATGGCAAGTTATAAACAAAATTGCACCAAGTAGTTCTCATAGCCCATTCAAACAGGGTAAATAGAGAAGGACCTTGATACAGACATTAGATAAATATTTAACTAAAGGAGCAGCTAGAAAAAGCTGATACATTTAATTTAGTGTAACCAAGGGGTCCAATAAATGTAACAATTCAGTAGTACGGTAATTATTTATCACATAATTACATTGTACAATTTTTCACAAAACAGAGTAACAGTTAATGTGCTTAAATGGTCAACGCGCTTCGCGTCGTTACTGTAACTTCATCAGGACGGGTAAGAGCATGAGGTATGTATGCTGAGTTATATGAGTACATAACATTCATAATGTTCAGTCCCAGTACTAAGGGGCAGGCGGCGCCAGCAGGCAGGAGAGTGGGGGGCCCACATTGGGGAGGGTCAAGTACAAGCATTGTTATAAAAAAAATCAGTGATACTAAAGGTAAGTATAACATTCTAGTCAAGATACAAACAGGATGTGAAGTGATGGGGGAAAAGAAAATAATCCAGTGACCCAACCAAAATAAGTGTGGCAAATAATAAGGTGCCCTAGTGAACACTAAATAAACTTAAATGTGATGTGAATAGTTGTAAATTGTGATTGTTCCAAATAAAACTAGCTTTTGATCAAGAAGATATCCAAATGTGAACAAGTGTAGTGCTGTGTACCCATTACCCTGAATGTGAAAATAATATATAAGTGTATGTGTACTTGAGGGGCTAGGAAAAGTGTCAGTTAAGGGTTAAGTGTGAGACAGCGAGGTGAGTAAAGGGAGTGTACAAACAAATCGGTGACGCCCCTGGCCCTATTGTGATGAAGGTATAAGTGAACACATGAAAGTGCAGTGACTCTGGGAGGAGACTGCAGGTGGCTTTATGTTCGAGTTTTTATGTAAGTTTCCTTATTGATGTTATTTCCCCCTCTTTGATATGGCCATCCATTAAGGCACTGAAATATCTACTGTTTCACTTCACTCATGCATTTGAAACATGGGGTTATTTTTGGATTGCAGAGGTACTCATGAGCAGTACAGTGTTAGACTATATTTCTGCGGCATTGAGCCCCTGTGTTAAGCACATTCCTTCAAGGGGAGGTCAAAAGAGCCCATATATATTACCTGCCTGCTGTACTGACAGTTTCCCCTGCATTGAGCTTATGCTCCGGCATAGAAGTTAACACATGGCACCAAGTCAACCTCCGGCCGGCAGATTTGTCAGTGCAGCAGGAGTTGCCCCTCCCCATGTGAAGGAATGTGCTTAACGGATCCCTAGACGCCGTGGAAATATAGCCTTAGGTAGTTTAGGAGGTAACTCATGCTCTACTCTTTAACGGATGGAGGCGAGTACGTAAGGCTATAGAAAGTGAACCCTGGAGAGAACCTTTTAAAACAGCGCACAGGGCCTATGTGGGTCTCCGCTTCCCTCTGAAGCACCCTACTGTTGAGTGGGTTGCAGACTGCCCTAAATGTTCTGCCCCTGATTTCTTTCTTGTTATGTGGGAGTGCCCAGTGGTGCAGCAGTTTTGGACCTTGGGGTGGAAATTTTTTAATAGGATCACCGGTAAAACACTGCCCTTGTCGATGGCAGCAGGCCTGCTGCATGGAGGGTTCAGTGGTAGTGATGAGGATGAGGAGAACATCCCACTAGCCAAGTGGAAGCATATCTGCATTCTAGGGATGAAGAAAGTTATCCTTACCAAATGGATATGGGCTTCAGAACCTACTGTGGCTGAAATGGTGAATCACCTCCATCAAATTATGCTCATGAAGCAGCTTTATGCCCATAGGAAAGATGATCACTCTGTGGTTGAACTGTTGATCACTCTGGTGGCTGAGTTGATCACTCTGGCGGCTGAATTGTTACTGGAGCAGCTGAGAGCTATTATGCATGTGGTACTGAGATGCACAATTGAGGGTAGGTTGGATGTTCTCTAGACCCTTAAACCTGTATAGTAGTTGCCGTTTCAATCAATAAGTTCCTCGACTCCATAAAAGTCCCTTCCTTGACCCAATAACAGGTAGAGTCCTTGTCCTCCCTTTAATGAACAAGAGCTTTTAAAAGTACTCAAAACCCTACCGAATACTACAAGAACAATGCCCACCTTCTCCTTCCGCATTTGGTAGAAGTATGCAATAGAGTGGCATGGGGTCCTTCCCTACAGAAATGCTACAGGTTACCATAGTTATGATCCCCAAACCTGGCAAAGACACCTCATACCCTGCCAATTACAGGTCTATTTCACTATTACACCGAAGTAAAGATATATGCGAAAGCTATTGCTATGAGACTGTTACATGTCTTGGCAGAACTATCAACTCTGATCAAGTGGGATTCCCCAAGGGGAGGCAGGCACCAGATGGTACCCACCAGCAACTCAGCGTTCACATGTCAAGTTGGCTGTGCTCCTGTCATTAGACGCTGGAAAGGCATTTGACAGGGTGCACTGGGACTTCCTGCACCTTTCTTTTCAGAAATGTGTTTTTTCAGGCAATATTTTTTCACAAACTGTGTTTGTTAATGGAATGTTGTCTAAACCATTTAGCATCATGAATGGGACACGACAGTGGTGCACCCTATGCCCAGTTATCTTTACTGTGGTGATGGAAACTGTTGTACTGTTTCTTACAGATCCCATATCATCACTGACAGCTGTGTATGTCTTAAAACAGTTTGGGGAGGTGTTCCTCTGTAAGGTGAATCCGAGTAAATTCCATATTCTGCAACTAAATATACCCTTTTCCCTATTCCTGATCTTAACTACGAATAGTTTCCCGACCACCTTCTGGCAGATTTAGTAGGCTTCAACAATATAACTACCAACTCAGGACACAAACTTCAAGGGGGATTACAGGTCTCTCAAACAGTCAGGTCATAAATATTGGAACATCAACAAAATTATAACATTTTGGTTCTATACACCACCACAATGGATTTGGGATGACACAAACACAATGTGCTTCAACTGCAGACTGTTAGATTTAATTTGATTATATTTACATCCAGGTGAATGGTGTAGGAATTACAACAGTTTGAATATGTGCCTCCAACTTGTTAAGACCAAAAGTAATGGGACAATGGGCTTCTCAGCTTTTCCATGGCCAGATGTGTGCAGATCTGCAATGTGCAGATAAAAGGTCCAAAGATCATTTCAAGTGTGCTATTTGTATTTGGAATCTGTTGCTGTCAACTCTGAAGATGAGATCCAAAAAGTGAATACAGAGGGTTCACCACAAGATATAAGCCATTGGTGAGCCTCAAAAACAGAAAGGCAAGATTAGAATTTGCTAAACAACATCTAAAAAAGCCTTCACAGTTCTGGAACAACATCCTATAGACATATGACACCAAGATCAACTTGTACCAGAGGGATTGGTAGAGAAAAGTATGGAGAAAAAGTGGGAGGCACATATGCAAACTGTTCATAGTTCTACACCGTTCACCTGAATGTACCCTCAAATTAAAGCTGACAGTCTACAGTTAAAGCACGTTGTTTTGTTTCATTCCAAATCCATTGGGGTGGTGTATAGGGCCAAAAGTGTTAGAATTGTGTCCATGTCCCAATATTTATGGACCCGAGTGTAGGAATTGCATAATAGATGTTAGTCTGTAAGGTATCATCTAGAGATCATATTCTTTATACTTTTAACACCTTTTAACTTCATGTGTGTATAATATAATATAATTTTAGATGAATTAATTAAAGTGTTTTTACATGTCAGCTACAGTAACTACTTACGTAGTGATAACCATCTGGATGGCCTGACCCTTAATCCCTCCACCCCCATTGTCTCAAGCAAGCCTGCAATCACAATGCCTGTATCAGCCATTACTTATTTGTGGAATAGAAATGTAATGAAGTCTTCTCCTTGTATGTTGCTAAAGTAGAATGTACTAATATAAATTTGTTTACATTTGCAGAATTGTACATGTACCGTATATACTCGAATATAAGCCTAATTTTTCAGCACCTGAAATGTGCTCAAAAAATTAAATTCAGCTTATATTCAGGTCAAAAAACGTGGCATTTTGTAGGTAGACTTTATGAGTTAATTGCAAAGCCCCCGAACATGCTATCATTATCAAATTTGCTGGAGATGTAGAAAAGGGTTGTGGAAACATTTGAATTTTTTTTTATTGCTCTAGCATATGTAGTTTTTGCATAAATTAGGTTCAAAGTCAAGTCAAATTTGAACTTATTTTGTGCAAAATCTTGATATGCCAGAACAATACTTTTTTCTTTACAATGTTCCCACATCCCTTCTCTACATCTCCAGCACTTCTAGTGATGATACAATGCTCAGGGGCTTTGTCATTAACTTACAAATCTGCTGAATTAAATAATTGCACCTCAAAACAAAAGTAAATTTGCTATGTGTTTCTGTGCCTTAGTTGCTGCATTTCTCTCATTAGCTTATACTTGAGTCATTCAGATTTTCCAGATTTTTTTTCTAAAATTGGGTACCTCGGCTTATATTCGGGTTGGCTTATACTCGAGTATATACGGTACTTGTCATATTCAGTAAAGCACCCCATAACTAAGCGAGAAGCCATGAAACATGTTAGTATAATGCTTCAGTGATATTCACTTTACAGACACTTAAAAATTTATACTGTATGATTATTAATTCCATTGTCTAGAGATAAGGTTTGTGAAAATGAAATTTTAAAAGATGTTTTAATAAAATTACATATGAATTACTGATAAAATATGTCCATACCTGTAAAAATCCCCAGGTCCCTTTCGAGAGAATTTAAAATATACGTATATATATATTTTTAGAAATTAAATTCCACCATTTTCAGATAAATTTAATTGGTAAAACGTCCACAAGATGACGCTGTCATTTGTTTACATTTTACAAGGCCAAGTCCAGCTACACTTTCAGACTCGACAGAGAGACAGCGGGGGAGCACGCAGCTGAGCACAGGGTGTCATCCCCCTTCCTACACCACTGATGGTATGTGTCCCCCCCCCCCCCTTTGATTTTTAGCCGCAGGCAGGGAACCACTGTGTTAGATAATAAAAATTACCCATTTAATAATTTTGTATTTTGTAGGCCTAATTATAAAAGCAATTTTTAATGCCAAATTCAACTGTGAATTTGCAAGGAAAATGAGTTGGCTGCAGTATAAGCACCTATGATGGTGGACAAAAGGTGAAAAAAAGAGTTTTAACTGTGGTGTGCCAATGGTATGGAGAGAACTGAAAAGTCACCATAACGATATTTTGTGGTATTCTCCCATATTTCAACCAAGAAGAACTTGAATACTGCAATGATAACACAGTGTCATGGGTGAACCACGAGCCACCAAACAAGCATAAACAAGGGCGCAGAATCTACGGAGCTCCCGGTATTCACCAGAGCACTCCGCAAGGAGTGATGGAACTTTGCTGTGGGAAGCCCCCAGGTTGCAGTCCCTAGCTACAGTTACTACGCGGCTGACAGCAGAGTATCCAAAGCGAGGTACCAAGACAGCAGGCAGAGACGTACTCAGACAGGCGATAGTCAGGGCAGGCGGCAAACGGGGTAGTTAAAGACGGTCCAGGGGTCGGTAACAATAAGGCAATATCAAGAAGGAGAACATGTGGATCAGAGGCATAAAGAACTCTTTGTTCAGGCAACTCCCTGTTGCCTCGGACTTCCTTATATACAAAGGTCAGGTGGTCTGATTGCACAGGGCTCCAGGTGAGTAATAATAGGTATCAGCCAGGAGAGGAAGCAGGAGTACATTATGTGCCAGCATCACTTCCACCAGCAGAGAGAGCTGATCTCCGAAAGGTCCTGGTCCTCTGAGGTTTGGGATGTGAAGCAGCCGAACTGGTCGGTGGCACATCTGCGGTTACGGATCGCTGGGTGACACTGCAATCTGTGACACACAGGACCTCTACTTCAAATGAGACTAACAGAATTTCAACCAGAAAACAGCTGGCTGGCTTTTTAAGCAAAGCTCCATTAGAATATTGAAGTGTGTTCTCAAAAAAACGTAAAGAATGAACAAAACTTTAACAATGTAAAAATTTATGTATACCTGATAACTCAATTTTCCTTAATCCTCCAGGACAGTTAACATGAGAGATAGTTCTTCCCAACCTGCAGGAAACACAAGAGACAGGGAGTTTAAAAGGCACCTGGGAGCCAGACACTTCAGTTCTTTACTAGATGACTACATAGAGCCTAAATGCCCAAAAAGAATACCAAATAACTTTAGGGGGAAACTAAACCATCTTGGAGAATTTGGAAAAAGGGAGTTACTAGGTAATAACCTTTCCTATCATCCTCCAGGACAGTTCACATGAGAGATAAGCAAGATGTAAAGGTCCCCATACACGGGTCTGATTCCCAACGGATTCCGGGACGATCGATTCCGGGCGCGTGCACGCCAATCGATCGTCCCGGAATCGTGTGAAGCCCACCTTGTCCGATCGATCACGTCTGATCGATCGGGGGCCCAGAAACGGATCCGACAGAGAACCAACATGTTGGTCTTTCTGATCCGATTCAGCACACATCAGGGGGAGTTGCCATTTGTGAAGTAAGCGATCGGACACGGAATCGTCCAGGAATCCGTGGGCCAAGGTGGTAGGGACAGGCTTAATTGGGCGATCGGACATCCGATTCCGTCTGGCATCGCGGAATCGATCGGATGGGTGATCGATCGGCCATGGAATCGGAACATGTATGGCTAGCTTAAGAAATTAAGGAAGGGACCACAAACTGAAAGGCCTACTTGCCAAATGTTTAAACTTACGGGAGAAGATATTCACCAAAACTATTGCATAGCAAGGAGCTTAACTCGAAACTGACTAAAACAAGGCTGCCATCAAGAAGGTAAGACATCTCTCAGACTCCCCATAAATGTGACATTAGGATGTATAAACTTCCCTAAAGCGGACCTACCACCTTGTTATCTGCTTTCTATTATTGGCAATCGGAGATGCTGATTATAGAGCAGATCCGAGGTTGAAGAAAAAAAAATATACCTGGTAAAATCTGTCAGAATGCATGGGGTGGCGTTCAACACCTGAGGACTATCTTGACTGGTGGCCCACCTTCTAACTGGGACCAGTATATTAGGCCCATTAGGAATAGGCTTCTGGCATTTGCTTTTTTGATTAACTGTATCATGTTTTGATTATTATTATTGTGTGTCCCATTTTTTGCTCGCATGTGATCTATTGCTACCCTCAGTAGCCTATTATAAGGACTTATTGATAACCTATTAAAACTAAGGTTCTTTTGTAAATACTGCACTGATGTTATCTTTGCTATGACCTAAACTAAATTTGAAGCCATTGAAGCCCTCGCCCCTGTAGCTATACAGGGGAGACCCCTCTTCTCCTATTTATCTATATATTTCTGGGATGTTGGCTTCACTCATTTTCCTAGAGAGAATATCTATTTTTCAGTAAGTACCATATATACTTGAGTATAATCCAAAATTTTCAGCCCAAAAATGTGCTGAAAATGTTCCCTCGGCTTATACTCCAGTCAGGGTCACACTTATAACTGTCCTGGGAATTTGCTGGTCTCTCTCTGCAGGCACCAGAAGCCTCTGTGAACGATCTGAAGTGTTTCTCTATGTGTTTATTGAAATGTAAACAAACAACACCACACTGCCATCTAGTGGTCACCTTATTCAACTAGTGAAGGTGGATTTTCAATTTAAGTGCCTTGATTAAGTTTGCTGGCAGCTGACACAAAAATAGGCAGTGAGATGAGGCTGCAATGCACTAAAATAATATAAATCAGAAAGCAGTGCTTTCTCTCCGTGTCATCCTGTACTCCTGTCAGCATGGGGTTGGGTTTCAGGCAGAAGAAGAAGTTAGCAATGGGCTGTATAAGAGCAGATCAGTCTGCACTGCCTTCTGATTTCAATGCATGGCAGCCTCACCTCACCCTCTATTTCTGTGTCAGCTGCCAGCAAACCCCAAACAGGCTACAGTATAGGAAGCGCTATAGCACCAGGGAGGTCAGTGTACCCACCTGCCCTGAACAGGTATACCTGTATGTGTCTCCTTGAAATGAGCCTCCCCCCTCCCAGTGTCACTGACAGTTCATTCTGCTATGGACAGGGGACATGTCGAGATAAGCCTCCCCCTCTGTGTCCCCTGTCCATAGCAAAATGAACTGTCAGTGACACTGAGAGGCTAATCTCGACGGCTGCCTCTCTAACGATGAGTCAGCCGCCTAGATCCCTGCACCCGCACATGTGCAGTACCGGGGGGGGGGCTGATCTCGACAAGGAGGCACGTCTTGATAGAACATCATCAATGGAAGGGAGAGAAAAACAGGAGGAAAAAAACATTGCCGGCACTTCAAGTTCTGGCGCCTCGATGGAATAGCCGCATCTCACAAAGGCTCGCCGCTCCCCCGGGCACACTGGGCTGAGACTAACGGACGCCGTGCACCATCTATGCCTCAGGACTCCTTCGAGGACACAATGGACCGGTTCCTCACGTAACTGGGAGCCAGCAAGCGCCAATCCCCTCGCAAGGGACAGAACCGCGCCAACCGCAGCATGGCTGCCTCAGGCCACATGTCAGTAAGTGAAGAGAGGGTCTCAGACGTCGCAGCCTTGTCAGCCTCTGCAGCTCCTATCAACTATAAACAACTGGCTAGGGAGATGGTAAAGCTTATTAACCCAGATATTAAGCAAGCCATAGCTGAGACTCTGGACAGCAGACTGGCCCCCATGCAATCTACACTCGCCGATCACGCTGCCATTGTTGGCCAGTTGGCCAATGTGCAGCAGGAACTTACTGCTCAGGCAGATGCCATATCAGTGCTGGAATCAAAAAACTTGACGCCATATCCATATATCTCCGCTCTGGAGAACAGGTCCAGAAGGAACAATCTGCGATTTGTGGGGGGTCCCTGAATCCACCCCTGCGTCTGACCTTCGCAAGCTCTGCGCAGTGACTATACCCAAAGAACTGGGGGTCCCACCGTGCAGGGTGGAAAGAGCGCACAGGATGGGTCCGCCTGGGCCGGATACCACTGGTCCCAGGGCTGTTCTAGTCTGCTACCTTGATTTCTCGGAAAGGGATCACCTGCTACGATTATTCCGATCCAAGCGATGGCTGGAGGTGGAGGGCCACAGAATATTAATATTTGCTGACTACTCCCCGGAGGTCTCTAGGAAGCGCAAGGCATTCTCCCCGGTATGCCAGACCCTGGTGGCCCATGGAATGTGCTTTGCAATACTATACCTGGCTACACTCAAGATCAACACGCCCGGCGGTAAAATCGCCTGCTTCCAGAACCCAGGGGAAGCCAAAGCCTACATGGAGGATTTCCTTACTGGAGCTGCTTTGGAGACCCCAGCGAAAGGTGTTCTTCCCACCCCTCATCCCTGAAAGCCCCCAAGATCACCAGGAACCCCATCTTCCCCAGAGATGTCACCCCAAGACCCACATGTGGGCGCAGTGGACTGAGGTGGCCACACGATCTCCAACACCACAGGTATTTACTGCAGTTCCTGGATGGCACGGAGGACTGCTGAGAGCAAGTTTTATCACCGACTGGGCGCTTGGGCTACTGTACCGTACCTATACTGGTCGGAGGTGATTTCAATGTTGTCCTGAGCCCACCTGAGGATAGGAGGAGGATGGGGGGCACGTCGGCGTGGTCCCCTGCCCCCTCGCTTCAGGATAGCGGTCTTCTCTCTGGACCCAGGTGAGTGGCTTGGTGGACATCTGGCAGCACAGACACCCGGTAGACAGAGAATTCACCCACTTTTCTCATTCCCAGCAGTCCTTTTCCCGTATAGACACCTTCCTAACCACTACTTCTTCTTTAACGTACTTCCATCAGGTGAACATTGAGAACTTCTCGGACCATGCCCTGGTGATGATGGAAGTCCAGGGTCTAGGTATACCGCCACCACCAGTGGTGGGGGGCTTTCCGGTGCACCTAGCCAGACAAAACATTTCATGCTAATCTCCAAAGCTGGTGGTTCCATTACGCCAATGCACAACATAGGGAAAATTGTGCCCTCTTCTGGGAAAAAGACACTGATGCAAGGTCATATCCTGGCATAGGCCTCGTCCATGAAAAAGTGGATATTACAAAAGTACACGGAAGCTAGTCAAAGGGTGCAGGAAGCTTATGTGATGTACCAAACCCTGGACTCTGTAGCTGCCAGGGACGATTGGTTGAAAGCCAAACATGTCTTTGACCATTGGGTCAAACAATATGATACCCATGTTAGGTCCACTAGGGGGGTTGATCTCTTCCGTTTTGGCAGCAAAGCTGGTAAGTTGTTAGCTAAGCTGGCCAAAGGGAGGCAACCCAAATCACACATCACAGTTTTGCAACAGATAGCAACTGTTCTACAGGACTATTATAAAGCGTTATATGACCCCCATGGAGGGGCTGCCGAGGAGGGGCAATCCTTTCTACGCAAAGTTAAGCTGGATTGCCTGTCGGCTGATTAGCTGATGCTGCTGGAGGCCGCGGTATCGGAGGAGGAGGTGTTACAAGTCATAAAGCAGTCGGCCTCAGGTAAGGCCCCTGGACCGTACGGTTTCTCCATGGATTTCTATGAATTGTTAGCTCACAAGGTAGCGCCTTCTCTTTGCGGGCTGTTTGGGAATGTATTTTCTTAGGGTACCTTTCTGCCTATGGCAAACAAGGCCCTCATCCACCTTTTACTCAAACTGGGTAAAGACCCATTACTGCCGGGGTCATACGTCCGATCTCCCTTTTGAACCAAGACATTAAAATTCTGTCCAAGATTATGGCTAACCAGTTATCTACTATTCTACAGCATCTCGTCTCCGAGTCACAGGTGGGATTTGTACGAGGGAGATAGTTTTGGCAGGCATGGGTTACTATAGTCGGTTGCAAACTGTATCTCCCCCCCTGGGACTTGCTTTCACTAGACGCAGAAAAAGCATTTGATAACGTGGCCTGGCAATGGCTGTACCAGGTCATGGACTCTATGGGATTCCAGGGCCAATTTATTAGATACGTCCGGGCTATGTACACCTCCCAGTGTGCATGGATCTACACATCGGTGGCCATGTCGTCTCCCTTTTCACTACATAGGGGTACATGTCAGAGATGCCCGCTGTCCCCCCCTTTTATTTAATATTTCCATTGAACCGCTCTGCAGGGCTCTAAGTGGAAGTCAATACTTTAAGGGGTGGAAGATGGGGGGCAGGACGATATTGTCTGCCTTGTTCGCTGATGATGTCCTCCTGTTCTCAAATGACCCAGCTACCGATCTTGACCCGATAATCCGTCTCTTCACGCATTATGGCTCCTTTTCGGGCCTGAAAATTTACTATAATATAATAAAAGAGCGAGCTAATGTTTTTGGGTGAGACGCGGCACATACCTGACTGTCCGGTGAGAAGTGGTGTCTCAGAGATAAAATACCTGGGCATTTTGATTCCCCGAGATTTGATTCCCACAAGATAGTTCAGGAACTTGGCCTATGGGAACTACTTCCATTAGGATTGTTGGGAAGATGTCATTTACTCTAATTGAGTAGTTTTGTGAGGCTCCTGTACCCCTTGCAGACTCTCCCTTTCCCCCTCTCCCCCGAGAAATCCCTCCCCAAACTGGATAGCGAACTGCCCCAAATGCAATCTGTCACGCCCTGACGTTGATCATCTACTGTGATGCCAGGTAATCCAAACTTTCTGGAACCAGGGCTGGCAGCTTCTCACCCGAGTAGTGATTAAAAAAGTAATTTTAACTAAGTGGTTGCACTCTGTATTAAAATTATTATTTTAGATTATATTTGAAAACTCAACCTCATTTATATAAATATTGAATTTTATATGAACAACTCACTGACTTCATGACTT
>CM070039.1:56752435-56763449 GCA_036250615.1 Ptychadena robeensis
TTGATTAGTGCTCTTGCAAAACACACTCCTCCCCACCGACTATGGTTGGTCACCAACCATCTGCATCAAATAATGGTCATGAAACAATTGCATGCCCACCATTGCAACGGCAAGACGGTTTATTTTTTTTTTCGCGGTCTGGCGAAAGTTCTTAAGCCGATTATCTCCATGTTTCGGGCCTCGGCGTGGTACGCAGAGGCACACTGGGAAGCCTGGATGTTCTATAGCACCTTGGGTGGGCCAGGAGCGGTCCCTAATTTACTGAGCTTCGTCACGCCAGATATGATGCGTCCTCGCTTTGCTGATTATATACACCCTTCGGGTCCCGTAGAGGGGTGTGAACCTGACAGGGTGGATAGGCGTTGGGGAGTTAGTATTATTATCACTTTTATTGTTGTTATTGATTTACAATTGTGTAAATTTACAATTGATGTAACACTCTGACATCTTACCTATTTCCAAATTCGGACATTAATTTCGAGTGTACTGTACTGCTTTCGATGTGATGTTTAAAAACTCAATAAAAATTATATGCAGGAAAAAAAAACATTGCCACCATGGGTTAGAGAAGCAAGAGGACCATAGTGAGGAGGGACAGGGTCTCTACAGGGAAAGAGGGAAGTAACCAAGGGGACCCTGAAGAACAACCCCTTTTTGCCTCCCAATCCCAGGACCACAGGTACACATGTCCTGTTCCGGTACAGGGGCTGTCGAGAGGGCAAGTTGGGAGGAGCTCTCTCATGTGAAGAATAATGGAAAAATCATATTACAGAAAATCCATTATCATGAACTTTCGTGGTCAATGTGTTGATGTCAAAAATAGTGAACTTGGACAGCAATCTACATACACAAAATACCCATTCTTCATATAGAGTGGGTATGGAAAGTATTCAGACCCCGTTAAATTTTTCATTCTTTGTTATATTGCAGCCATTTGTGAAGTTCTTTTTTTTCCTCAGGTACACACAGCTCCCCATATTGACAGAAAAACACAGAACTGTAGCCATTTTTGATCTAATACAGCCATGAGTCTTTTTGGGAAAGAAGCAACAAGTTTTTAACACCTGGATTTGGGGATTCTTTGCCATTCCTCCTTGCAGATCCTCTCCAGTTGTCAGGTTGGTGGACAGCCATTTTTAGGTCTTTCTAGAGATGCTCAATTGGGTTTAAGTCAGGGATCTGGCTGGGCCATTCAAGAACAGTCAGAGTTTTTGAGAAGCCACTCCGTCATTTTAGCTGTGTGCTTAGGGTCAGTCTTGTTAGAATGTAAACCTTTCAGTACCCACTGTACATCTGGGATAGCAAGGCAAAGCAAGATCATTGGACAAAAGTGTCCTGGCCCTCAAGGGACTAAATAATGATTGTTGGTGCTGCAAACAAATTGCTTGAATTGCAATACAGGCATATGTTGAGAGCCCCCTAAATCCTCTGCATTATCACGGACATCAGGAAGGTTGGTCCAGTAACAACCCAGAGGATGACGATAGAAAAAGACGGCACAGAGATGGTCAAAGACACTAAAATGTGACATTGGCATTCACATGCAGACTGAAACTGGGTGAATAATGAACACATTGTATTTGAACATGTTTCCCTAAAAGTAAGACCTGGCTGCATTTTCCATATTGCTTCTAATAGAAGTACTCCCCAAAAATAATAAGACATATCCCCCAGCTTTCTAGGCTGCTGTCAACAGCCCAGAAATTGCCAGCAGATCTGGGTTGCTGGAAGCTGAGCTTGCGGAAGCGGAGAAAAAAAACAAAAGCTTAGACAGCAATGACATCTTGTGGCCATTCTATATATTGCATGAAACAATTAAAGAAAAGACCTACCCAAAAAAGGCCTAGTGCAAATTTTTTACCTAAAAATACACTGTCTTATGTTATTTTCGGGGAAAAGCAGTAGTTTCAGACTGAAGAAAATTTACATGAAGCATCTCATTGACCATTAGACAGCTTTTGTATACTGGCAAGGCACGCATCACAAACATTTGGAAACCAACATCTTTCTACAATGCTTCAGCACTAGTTCAAAAGAAAATTGGTCTGCCTCCCCACTTTTGTTCTACCAAAAGCATGTAATATATGAGGACCTTTCTAAATCTTCCAATCACTATGTATTCTATCAGGGAGGATCTGGCACTACATAGTTATTGGTAGATCTAAAGGAAATTGTATGGATTGATTTTAAGGTGTATGGGGGTGGGGCTTTAGGTCCCCCTGTCATATACTATCAAATTGTCAGGGGGAGATCAGAGTACAAGACAAGGACTTGGGAGCAGCTATGGGATACTGTCTGGATTTTGTTTCCAACAGTGGCAGGAGTGAAACAGCACATTGCATTGTCCCCCCTCTATTATGTGCACATTTGGTGGTCTTGTCCTGTGGCAGATTTTCTGGAGAACTATATTCCTGATTACTAAATTGATGGGGAGGAATGTTCCAATGGACAAATGGGTAGGCCTTACTCCACCTACACATCTATGAGTCTAATTCTTGGGCATATTTAAAAGATGTAAAACTTAGATGTCTGAATATGGATTATGATAAGAAACCAGTGTAATGTTATTTTTGTTGTGTAAATATAAAAAAAAAAAAAAAAAATTGCTCCACCTTGAAAAAAGCTGCAGACTTTCAGTAAATATACCAAGAGAAAAAAATCTATTTGTCCTACCGAGACTTTTTAGAGAGAGTTCCGGTAGCTTGGGGACTTTAAGGGCATTCAATAAAGAGTTATAAATTGGCGTAAATAATATTTATTAGGAAAGTCAACATGAAAAAGCAGATATTTGAAAATATTAAAGTATGAACCACAGTACATCATATCAAACATGTAAAGTGTAAACTCGACGCGTTTCGCTGCTCGCTTCCTCAGGAGCTTCACACTGTACAAATAAACTTTCCTGCCATGTTCAATTCAAGTGTTTCTGCCATAATCAATCCATCGGTAATTGAAGTAACCGCGGTCCCATTTTTCAGCCAGATGTCCCCGCTGTCCCACTCCTTCCCCCCTAAAAGAGGCCCACCAGGCACGCCGATACCTGAGCACGGGGGGGGGGGGGGGGGGGGGGTAGTATCTCCGTTGATGTACAGTCCTCTACTCTGTCCACATTACACAGAGGATGTCTCCTTCCGGGGGTGGCAGTCTGTTTGCAGAGCGAGTCACACAGGGTTCTCCATATTCTAGACAGTGTCAGAGACTGGCGCCAGCTTTCAGTAAATATTTTTTATAGAACATTATGCTTCACATGTACAATTTAGGCAAGTGTCTTTTAGATAAATTCAATATGTATTTAGTCACAAACCTCATATAAAAATAGGACAAAACTAATTATGGTCTAGATCAAAAGAAACGTAATAACCTTTATTCAGTAAATGCCAATACAAAAACAAACCCTACATCCACCAGGTATTTAAACTGGAAATAATTAAGAAGAGACTAATGGCTGGGATACATGGCTCGATTTTTTGAGCCGACAGAGAGCTTGGCAGGGACGTGATGACATCATCATGTTACTGCCCGGCTTCCCTGATATCGGGAGCCAGCTGTCATCCGGTCTATACTATAAATGGGGAACCGCGGTTCCTGATTCAAAGTAAAGGCTATCGAACAATGTTTACCAACATAACCTGTCTCGCTTGGAAAATGGCATACACGGGTAAATTTTTTCCCAGATTTCTGCACAGTGCCGTGAGCGAGCACCGTGCTCGGCTGTGCAGAAATCTGGGAAAAATCGACCCGTGTATTCCTACCATTACTTTATTTTCTCTTCAATATTTTAGTCAAAGGTGCTATCTTGGCAGATTTTTTGTAGCATTAAGATTATTATTTCTGAATGCAGGGTTCTGGCCTTTGCCATCATCATTTCCCCGTTCTGCAGCATGGCCTTTTTGGGGTTTTTTTGTGCATTTTCCCTTCCGTTTTATCACTCTTTTTGTGCCTCTCCACCGAATTCAGGAATTCTGGTTCCGGGTTTACGTCTGCAGCTTCAACTTTTGCAAATGTTTTGCTATTTTGCAATTTCTGAAAAAAAAAAATAAAAGCCATAATACTAAAATTGCTAAATGCCAATATCATACAACTACACTTGGAGCAATAAATGTGACAATTTTCAACTTTCAATTTCATCCCAATGGGTTCATTCTATGCGGTACAATTAATGCTAGCATACATTGCATAATACCATTCTGTTCTTCAAGGTGAAGAAGCCCATTCACCACACAAAGGATGAAAATATGTGTACGAATAAAATTTTATGACGTTTTTTTTTATTGTATACAGGTGACCTAAAGGTTGTAGCCTTATTAATTTTAAACACAGAAGCAAAACATCCCAAGAAAATTAAGCCTTGAGGGGGGGAAAAAAGAAGACATTTATACTTGCCCTCTAACCTAAAGGTGACCATACACGTGCCGATTTTTCGGCCGTTTTTAGCCCTCCCGACCGATCCGGTAGGTCGGTCGGTCGGGATTCAGAACTGTTTTAAAATAGGCTGAAAAGTCGGTCGGGTCCCGCCCGCGGATGCCCGATTTTTCGGGAAGACGGCAGCTTGTACATGACATATACAAGCTGCCGTTCTCCCGAAAAATCGGGCATCCGCGGTCGGGACCCGACCGACTTTTCAGCAGATTTTAAAACAGTTCTGAATCCCTCCCGACCGACCTACCCGATCGGATCGGTCGGGAGGGCTAAAAACGGCCGAAAAATCGGCACGTGTATGGTCACCTTAACTTTGTTACAAAGCATTATTCCACAAGCATGCTGCCTTGGTGTCACCTTGGACTCTGCACTCTCCTCACATACAGAACATTGCTAGATCCTGCAACTTCCATCTCCAAGATACACCCTTTCCTATCCTCAGAAACCACTAAGTCCTTGTACACGCTCTCACACCTAACATCACAACCAGACCAGTCCCACCCTCACCCTACCTATTGTTTACTCAGTTCCCCAACTTATGAGAATGTAAGCCGGATCGGGCAGGGTCCTCTATTCCTTCTGTCTTAAAACCTGTTCCTGTGTGTTATCTTGTGTTGCATCTCAGCTCTAATTTGTAAATCACTGCATAATATGTTGGCGCAATACAAATGATCCTATACATACATCAATGTGCCTGTATAACAAAAATCATTGGTGTTTACAACTCCATCACTTCTATTCAGTAGGTATAAACATGGGGTGAGGTAGAAGTCTCAGATAGACATGCACGTATTTCACGATTTGCCCATAGCGAATACCATCAGCAGATAATTTGCAAAACAAGTGAAGTGAACAGGCAAATACTTTTGAATTATTGGAGTTCTGGAAGATTTAAAAGACAATAAAACCTTTTTACATTAAAAGATATTCCCTTCCCATATACCCTGCAAAGAAATCATACTCTTCTCTGTCTTTCCCCCCCATTATAAATCTTCAAAGTTGAGTCCTCGTAAGTTCCATGGATTGCAGCCTGGAACAGCTACAAATCATCCAAGATTGTCACTGCAGCCTCTCAGTCCTTTGACCCATGGTCCATTTATAGAACTACATATCTTTTGAACACTTGCAGTTAAGTTTAAAGGCATGAACAGATTTTCCTGGACAACTGTACAATGTGAACACAACTGAGGGAACTCACACTGCTGTGGTGCCAAACTGGGAAGTTCCATAGATGTTGCAACATGCTGTACAGAACCGGAATTCAAAGTGCTATGCTGGGGAAAGTACAAAAGGGAGTATGATTTTTTTTTAGGGCTTTAAGTCATTTTTAAGCTAAGCATTTACATTGACAAAAGCTTCATACCTTCCTTTTAATCTTTTTTGTAGTGGCTTGATCCAGGATAGGAACAAGTTCTGGAATATCTTCATCTTCAACAGACTTGTGCTGCTGTTCATCATGTAATATTTTTTCTTTGCTTTTGTCCGTTAAATTCTGTTCAGCAGTAGTATTGTGTTTCAAGTTTAGCTTACTTTCCTTTTAAAGATAAAAAGAATCAGAAAATTTCTGGAGGCTCTGCATTATTGACTTATCAGCATCAACTTTTGGACTGTTTTTACTTGATTGACCTGTGAAATATCAGCTCTGTAGAAATTCAACATAAAAGGTATTTACAAACATAAGGACAGCAAATACTGCAGCTACATACAGGCATCATAAGGTGTTTACGCCTTTTTGAATGTACACTGTATAAACACACTTGTCTTCATTTCTGAAGGTGGCAAAATGCAAATTAACCAATAGTTAACCTAAACTATTATTTTGTCATCTTTCATCATCCAAATTTATCAGACAGGAACAACCATGTTTTAGGTTACAGTGGTCTGCACAGCAACCATGAGGAATTTAAATTCTTCAAAGCAGTGAATAGACAACAGCAAACTGTCAAAACCACAGATGAATGGAACCATGACCATAAAAGGAATAAGACTAAAAAGACGACTAATATTCAAGATATAATATGCAAAAGAGCGTACTAACAGATAAGAGAACTTACATTCTTGTCAGATGTCAGAGTGAATTCAATTTTTTTCAAATTGTGTATAGGGGAAGTGTAGATAGGCAGAGCCACAGATGTCTGTGTTTTCAGATGGAGGACTTTTACATTTTCCCATTTCTAAAGAATAAAGTGTACAATATATGAGCTACGGTAAACAAAGATTACACACATTAAATTGACCATTACATTTAAGAAACAGAAAAAGGGAAATGTATACATCCAGCCTTTCCCAAAGATCTGTTGCACTCTCCAAATACCCTGTACTCCTAGGGAATCCAAGTATAAAATTGCTCTATACTCTACCATGGGTCCATATGCTCTACTGCAGTGGTTCCCAAAAGGGGATGACACCACGTGCCTTGCAGCCTTTGACTGTCTTCAAGCTCTGTGCACCTCTCTCTCTATGTAAGCTGAGTCCAGCTCGGGCTAAGAAGAAAGCAGTAATCCCAGCTGTGGTCGGGCTTCCATTCTTTGTGAAAAATTTAAAAAGAATGCGTTAATTGCAAAGCCCCTGAACATGGTATTATCCCCCAAAATTGCTGGAAGGGTTGTGTATATGCAACTTAGGAGGGAATATTATCCTAGGGTGGAAGCTTTGTGATTTCACTTTTAATGCGTGCATGCAGGGAGCGGTTGGGGGGCCTGGCTTGTCTCGGACACAGGCAAGGGAAGCCTTAACCTCCCTAGCGTTCATGACGAGCCCAGCTCGTCAGGAGTTTGTTTGAAAAACCGCACGATACAGGCAGAACACTAGGGAGGTTAAGAAAAAAAAAGGGTTGGGAACCATTGCTCTACAGGTTTGATACAAACCGAGCATTTGAAGGAAACAAACACTTTTTACAATTGTAAAAGTAAAATTTTACACATTTGGCTTTTGCCCTTTATCAAAAAACAGACAAGAAAATTGTTGTTTTTTCTGCCTGTGACATTCATCCTTAAATATTTCTAAGAGATAAAAAAAAAAGGTGCTGCAGTGTTTTCAAAGCAAACACAGGGATTAAAACATCAATGACACAGACACCTCTTAATGCAACACAAAATAAAAACCATGATATAGCAATTATTAGCATCAAATTGTTGGTCTACATCTAAACCCTATATGCCACCACATCATTCAGTTTACTTTCAAAGTAGACACCGAGTTGGAGGGATTGACATAGATTTAGAATCTTTCAGGATTTAAAAATAAGCAAAGAATGTACCATTGGAAGCTTTTCAGCTAGAACTTTTGCAACAACTAAAGTGTTTTCAACAATTTGTTCCAATTGAAGTCCTGTATGACCCACACGTATTGAGCTGAAGAAAAAAAAAAAAAAAAACAAATTGCTAAATTACATACATTTTTTTCCATTGAGTTTTAATTTTAGTTGTAAATTACTCACTAGCAGCATCCAGTGTTGGTAATATGAATTTGTGTTCCCTGGATGAACCGGTTCAGTTCCAAAGACAGATGCTTTGCCTTTAAGTTCACAGACTGAGGTTCTCTGCAGAAAAGGCAATAGAATAAACATGACCGTTTTGCAAAAATTGAGCATTCTGCAGACTAGATGGCAAGGCATCCACAATTACAAAAAAAGAGCAAAAAGAAAAGAATAATAAAATGAACAAACCTTAAAGAAAATTATGCATATGTGCTTAATTTTATAGCAAAAGGAGTTTATCACTCAAAAGTATACCACCATCGTATATATTAAATTAATTTAAGTTCTAGGGAAAGTGGCTTGGCAATCAGCTAGTTATGCTAACGTATTACAAGCAATTTTGTTTTGTGAGCAGTTATCGGAATTCTCACCATTCCCGAGGTATAAAAATCAACATTGCTCAAATCCCTCTAATATATATTGAGGAGTTGCCAAATGTATTATACTACATGCTTTTGGAAATTCAATTTATACCTCATAAGTATGAAGTCATTTGGGATATCTGGATTCTTTTTGATGTCTAAGCTCAAAACACATTTGACTGCTGTCTGTAAACCACTCCTATCTTTTTACTTCTGCTTTCTATTCACAGTTCTCTGTTTTTGCCAACACTGATCCTTTGTTTTAATTAACCTACTAACTAGGTTCAAAAGGACATAGCTCCTAAATGATTTATATAAAAGGGCATATTCGTTGGCCTATTTTTTAATTTTAAAATGTGATATTTCTATGTTATTCTTGTATAGACTACAAAACAGAAGCTTCAGTAGCATGGTATACCTGATTAATAGTGGCAATGCTCTGTATGCCAAGGTTAACTCCTAACAGTTTTAGTCAATCAGTGCATACTCCATACAGCTTTCATTCTAATGCTCAGGATTGCCAACAGACTGGGCAAATGCAGTTGTAGGAGTATAAAAGTCCCATAGCTATGCAAATAGCAGATATTAAGCATTTTTACAGCATAGCAACATTTCAAAAGCACTAATTGTTAGATGATCTGTATTATCACAATATGTTTATTTTGTGCACTATTGCAAAAATCAAACCCATACTCGCCTCTTTTCCTTGTAAAAATGTTTACCAATTTGGGATGGTAAAAGTCTACGAATTCTTGCATCAGCAAGGAACAAGTCAAAGCTGCCAAGTAAACGACGCTTGGCTTCAAATGGTTTGTATTCCTTTTTCATTGCTTTGAGGGGAATAACCTGAAAGACAAAATAATTTTGGTAAAATTTTTGTCAACCCCACACAACACTTCTATGCATTGCAATTTTTGATTAACCTCCCTAGCGGTTTGCCCAAACTCAGTTCGGGCACAGTTTGATCGCCAAACTGTGCCCGTACCGGGATTGGCCAAAACCGCCGTCTCCCTGTGTGCCGGCGGCTCTGTAGAAGAGCCCTTCCGGCCCCGGGGCCATAGACCTCCATGTTAATGGAGGGGGCGCCCCTCTCCTCTCCACACGCCGCCGGCGTCTATTTGATGTCGGAGGTGTGTAGAGGGCTGGGTTGTGGTAAAACGAGCTTTTCGTGCCATAAAAAAATGGCGCGAAAAGCTCAAACCGCCCAGAGGGTTAACACCTTGCAAAAAGGTTTGTTACTTTTTTTCTGTCAAGTTTTATCACCATCTGCCCAAAAATCTGATTAATGGAATGATTTGTGAAAACATGTTCTTTTGGGGAAAGCTATAGCACCTTTATTCATTTGAATAAAATTTGAATGCTAATCAAGCACAGAAGATGTATTTTTTTTTATCAGTTTCAGTCTGCGTGAATATCAATTTTTTCTTTTACAGAAATCCATTGACTAAAAGTGATCAAAATCATATTCCATATATAAAAATTTGTCAACCCTACACATATCTTCCTTTTTATAGGTTTTGATTGTTTGTTATTTATGCAATTTGATTAATTTTTGTATTTGACTAGATTAAGAAACTTGCGTAAAACCTCTTTTCCAGAACTGGAAAAGAATATAAGGAACCTGGTTTGCATCGATTACACTGTGTGGTAGATAGGGTCAAAGTCTGATTAATTAGACTAATATGATGCAAATCTAGCGGTCATGCCAAAACAAGTAAAAAAGGAAAGGTTTTGTGTAAGGAAAAGAGGGCAATATCAGTTTTACAAGCACAAGGTTACAACGTCAAGCAACAGGTACAAGGGACAATGGTTTCAATTAGAAGGGGAAAAACTCAGCACCTAGAGGTATTTTTAATATGATTGCGTGTATTAATGGGTGCTTTGACAGTAAGGGACATGGAACCCTATAGGTGAGTGTATGTAAGCTTTAATGATAACCATTTAAGCAAGAAAAATGGACAAACACTCCTTTTGAAAGCGAACAACTTGTTGAGGCGTACCGAATTGAAACATACAAACTCAGGATAACACAAGACATCTTAGCTGTTGAAGACCCTGAAAAGGACCAATTACTAAAAACAGTGAAGGATCAAAACGATATGCAAGTTCTCAATTTTTAGTGATGAAAAGTGCATCAGAAAAATTAAATTATATTTCCAACTAAAACACATATACATGGAATTGAAAGAGTTCTCTGCAACCAAACATGGGAGGTAGCTTCTGGTTCTCAGCCTTAAGACTTTTACAAATGCCTTTGCGCCTATTGGAAAATCATCTTTAACATGGAAGACATCCAAGCAAAGAAAGTAAAAACTAGAGTTAGACTTACCGATAACTCTTTTTCCATAAGTCTTTTCCAGGACGGCAAACCATGAGATAGGACTCCACCCCAGAGGGAGGAAACAAAACACCCGCCAAAAGTTTAAATAGTCTGCCTCCCGGCAGCCTTGCAGATCTGCTCCGGCGATGCTCCAGCCCTCTCTGCCCCAGAGGTGGCCCAAGCCCTAGCGGAATGTGCCGTGACACGGATTGGGCATGGTAACTGAGCTTCTAAGTAAGCTCTAGAGATGGCTTGCTTCAACCATCTACTAATGGTGGCCTTAGAGGCCGCTTTACCTTTCCTAGCACCTGAGTGAAGGACAAAGAGGGACGAGGAAACTAAGTGACTTGGTACGCTCGATATATTCCAGTACCAATTCCCTGACGTCCAACAGATGGAAGGCCGCTTCCCCTGGGTTAGAGGGATTCGCACAAA
>CM070039.1:56844907-56861377 GCA_036250615.1 Ptychadena robeensis
TCTGCCATACATATATATTAATAATATTTTTGTTGTCCATAACCATAAATCAACAATATGTTTTTAAACACCCTGTGATTTTGCATGTTCTCCAAGTTAGAAATCATGGAGAGGTTTAAAATTGTAGGTCCATTCCCAATGTGAGAGACAGCATGTAAAAAAATCACATTGTATGATTTTTAAAGAATTTATTTGTATTGCACTGCTGCACATAAGTATTTGAACACCTGGCAATCAGCAACAGACACCTATCCACCCCACAGTCAATCAGACTCCAATTAATACCATGGGCAAGACCAAAGAGCTGTCAAAGAGACAACATTGTGGACCTCCACAAGGCTGGAAAGGGGTACAGGGCAATTACCAAGCAACTTGGTGAAAATAGATTTACTGTTGTTGCAGCAATTGTTAGAAAATGGAAGAGACTAAAGACAACTGCCAGTCTCTCTCAGTCTTGGGCTCCATGCAAGATCTCACCATGTGGGGTATCACTGATGAGAAATGTCAGCCCAGAACTACATGGGAGGAGCTGGTCAATGGCCTAGAGCTGGGACCACAGTTTCAAAGGTCACTGTCGGTAGAACTCTAAGCTGCCATGGTTTTAAATCATACATTGCTTGGAAGGTTCCCCTACTCAAGGTCATCACATGGCTAGGCCGATCTGAAGTTTGCCAATGACTATCTGGCTGATCCAGAGGAGGCATGGAAGAAAATCATGTTGCCAGATGAGACCAAAGTAAAACTTTTTGGTTAAAACTTTACTCGCTGTATTTGGAGGAAAAAGAAGGATAAGTAGCATCCCAAAAAAACAATCCCTACTGGTAAGAATGTGGGTGGTAATGCACATGCTTTGGGTGTGCTTTTTTTGTAAAGGGGACAGGATGACTGCCCTGTATAAAGGAGAGGATGAATGGGGGCATGTATTGTGAGATTTTGAGCAACACCCTCCTTCCCACAGAGCATTAAAGATGGGTCGTGGCTGGGTTTTCCAACATGACAATGACCTGAAGCACACAGCCTTTGGCATTAACCAAGGAGTGGCTCCATAAGAAGCATATCAAGGTTCTGGAGTGACCTAGCCAGTCTCCAGACCTAAATCCAATAGAAAATCTTTGGAGGGAGATGAAACTCCATTTTTTTTTTCAGCGACAGCCCAGAAACCTGACCGAGCTAGAGAAGATCTGTGTGGAGGAGTGGGCCAAAATCCCTGTTGCAGTATGTGCAAACCTGGTCAAGAACTACAGGAAACCTTTGACCTCTGTAGTTGCAAACATTGGCTTCTGGACCAAATATTAACATTGATTGTGCCCAGGGCTCAAATACTTATGTGCAACAGTGCAATACAAATAGATTCTTAAAAAATCATACAATGTGATTTCCAGAATTTTTTTATGCTGTCTCTTACAGTGGAAATGCTCCTACAGTGTGAATTTTAGACCCCTCCATGATTTCTTAGTGGTAGAACTTGCAAAATCGCAGGTTGTTCAAATAATTATGTTCCTCACTTTATATCCTTGTTCAGAGACACTAGTTTATGTTTTTTTTTCCTCCCGCTTACCCTTATCTATGTTATGCAACAGGATTAGGTTAGGACCAATATGCCTAAACACAATGTCCAGGTCTTTGAGCATGATCATTGTTTAGTAAGTGATGGCTCGGGGATTTTATCACTTTAGATACCCAAGATCTGTCTCCAATTACACAAGATTTGCACTTTAATAGGATATTTTGTGGGGGGAGGCATGATCTGACACAATGGGTTGTTTGGGTTGGTGGGGGTAGCTGGCGTAGCATAATACAAAGGCACTTCTCCAGGGACAGGGGTTACTATATATATTATTATATTTTTATTTTCATGACAGCAACTTATTTACTGTATTTTTCGAACCATAAGATGCACTTTTTTACCCCCAAAATTGGGGCAAAAAAGTGCCTGCTTCTTATGGTCCAAATGCGCGCACAGAGATTAGCCGGGAGCTGTCCGGTGTCCGGCTCTCCCATCTGTACTTTATAATTGCCTATGCCAGCAGAGCTCAGAGCCCTGCTGGCATAAGTAATGAAGAGAGAGATAGATGAACTGGCATCTATACCTCTCTCCTGCCCATGGAAAATGCAATCACTCTGCAGCTCCCACGGACACAGTAACAGCCAGCCGGAGAGACTGAGAGGAGAGTTTCTGCAGCTGTTAGCTCTTCTTCCTCCTGATCAGTGTGGAGAATGACGTGCTAAGAGTGTCCTGCTACTAGTGACATCTACTGGCTGGATTGAATATTGCATTCATTGAATTCATTGCATTAATCCAATTGATGTGAAAACTTATTAAATCTTTTTTTTCTGGTTTTCCTGCCCTAAAAACTGGGTGCGCCTTATGGTCCGGTGCGTCTTATGGTCCGAAAAATACGGTACCTTTTGGGAATTGAGGCCTGGGCATGACATTGCACATGCATGTTTAAAGCACAGGCACTTGGTTAAGTGTTCAAAGGGATAATTCTAAAATGCATAGGGGATTCTTTTGATATATGTGAGTTCAGATTTGTTGAATTAATCATGATCTGAGATATACAGACAGAGATAAAGACTAAGTCTTAAGCTAGTCATACACGGGTAGATTCCCGTGCAATCAACCGGCGATCAAAGCGTGATGACATCACCATGCGTGCGTCAGTTGTACGGTAATCAATGTGCACCACATGGGCACATAAATTACCGTATGATGGGGACTCAGTTTCCCGGTCCCCTGGGTCTCTCCTTTCCCCAGCCGGAGAAACAGCCAGTCTGCATGCTCCCCCCCCCCCCTCTTCTGGCAGAGCTGGGTCTGTGCTGGCCATGCCCCCTTCACACACACAGCCGTAGCTGATCACGCAACTTGTGTGTGCAGCTCAGCCGTTAGCCCATCCATTATATTGGATGGTGACCCGCGGTCCACATTCAATGAAATGGATTTCGACCAAGGTTTTCCAACATGTTAGAAAACTGTTTGGTTGGGTTCCGTGGTTCCGTTGGAACCGTGTATGGCTGAAATGAAGAAACAGATTAGAGCAACATTGGATGCCGTGACCGCACACGGCACTTGATGTTGCTCTTATCTTTCTCTTGATCGAGCCATGTATGGCCAGCTTTTCCAGATTTATACAATTTTGGAATAAACCATAATGTAAAAAGTGCTAGACAGGTGATATAACAGGAAGAATATTCACTAAAGTTGTAGGGATTATTGAGTTACAATGTGAATAGTAAAAATGCTCTTCTCTGCTTGGTGTGAACTCCATATGTCAAGGTGGGGAGCTGGGTTTGTCCAGCAAGGATTAAGCTGATGGTAAAGATTTAAGCCCTTAAGCTATTTTTCTTTCTGTTCCAATATTTTTACTGAATTTTAATTTTTCAACAGTAAAACATCACCAAACAAGTGCAAATTATTGATGCATCGAAGCAGCATCAAAGAGAGCAGCAGAATACAGGGATGAACCAGGGTATGGAACATACAACAAAACTAACTAAATTACAGAACAAGGACCTCCCTAACTACACGAGGAATAAATTCACGTGCCTAAGGAGATTTCCGAGGTACGGGTAGCCGCCACCGTGCCCAAAGCCTACAAAGCTAGCCAAGGTATGGGGGGAGCCATGGAGGTGGGTCAAGGGCCCCCACTATGCATCCCAGCACTGGAGTGCGCAGCAAAGGGGGAAAAGATGACAAATCGTAATATGAAAATTGTGGGACGCAGGATGTGCAACGCGGGTGGTAGGGTCATGGTGGTCACCAAAGGAGATGGTAAAAGTAGTGGGAAATAAAAGGATCTAGGGCAGAGCAAATAGGAAAGGAGGGGGGGGGGGGCTAGAAAAAAAAATCAAGGGCAGGAGGTGATCGATGTGGGAGAACCCCGTGGAGGGGGGGGGGGGGGGGGGATGCACTCAGCAAATTCAGTCATAGGCTATGAATGCTTGAATGAGCAATGTGTGGGTGAAAATTTGTTGTGTTTTTCCTCCAGTATGCTGGTAAGTTTCTCATACACCAGGATCAGGTTTGGTTTTGACCAGACCTTTGCATACGGTAGCTGTTGTTTCCTCCAATTCCTGCCAATGGTGAGTTGTGCTGCTATGATAATTTGATAAGTGCCTGTTGCCTATGGGTCAGAAAGCAGGTTTTGGTGTGTAAAAGGGCAATCTATGGACATTTGGTAAGTTGATTCTCAAACAGGGAGGAGTGAAGACAAAAGATTTTTGACCCAAAAATAGAGATAAAGAGGCATGTTCACAAAATGTGGAGCATGTTGTAGAGAGAGTCGCATCCCCAGAAGCAAAGCCCACTACAGACGGCAGTCATATGAGCAAGTCTGGCAGGTACCAAGTACCAAGGCATGAGAACCTTATATGCTACCTCCGTGTTAGTGACATTCATTGAACAGTGAGCTAGAGATTGCAACAGGCCAGACCAGAATTAGAGGTGCCTAGATTGCGGTCCCAGTGAGTTACGTAGGAGTAAGTGGCTGGACTAGTTGGACGCATATAGAGTAGAATATTGGCTAGTGAGAGAAATCACCAGGAGAAGGAGAGAGGAGAACCACCGAAAAGGCAAATGACAGAATGTGATGGGTGGGAAAAAAAGAGCTGCTGACTTGTACCAGTTAGCGGCGAGGCCTGAGACAGAAGAGAAGTCGGCTAGAAGTCGGTTTGACAAAGAAATAATGGGCTGGGAAAAGCAAAGCGTCCTCTGCTAAGAGAGGAACTTTGTAGTCATGTCCTGCCAGGGGGATATCACAGATGTTTTGGTTGGCATGAATCAATTGAACCAGAGGTTCCAAAGCTAGAACAAAGAGGATGGGGGAGAGGGGACACTCCTGTTGCGTGCCTTGAGCAATAGGAAAGGATGGAAAGGACACTCCCATATATCGTACTGGCGTCCTGGGGCCGTTATATAAGGCTTCCAGCTAACCAAAAAAAAGGTCCTTAAGCCCCACACACAGAGCACAAAATTGACATTCTCCCAGGGGAGAGAGTCGACAGCTTTGGTAATATCTAAAAGCAGTAAAAACCTGGGGATATTCTTTAAAAAATCAAGGAAATAGTCCTGTGTGTATTATCACAGCTTGCCTCTGTGGGATGAAACCCACTTGATCTCTGAATAACGGAACCTAAAAAAGATACCAACATTAAGCAGGGATATGGGGTGGAAGTTGGCAGGGTCAGAGGCATCCTTGCCAGGCTTGGGGATTATAGAGATGTATGCCATGATGGATTAGGCACCTAGCTAAACATTGCGTTTTAACTTGTTAAATAGAGCTGTAAGATAAGCAAATAAAAGCAGAGCCAATTTTTTTTAATATTATACAGTAGCCATCAGGGCCCGGAGTTTTAGAGGAGTATATGGATTTAATCGCAGAGAGTACTTCCTCATCCAGCATATTATTGTGCAGACAGTCGTGTAAATGGTGGGTAGGGAGATGCAGTCAAAAAGTTTGGTGGCCAGGTTGTCAGGAAATGAAGTGGAGGAAGCGGAGAGACTTCTCTGCCTCATGGTTGAGCAGGAGGTTTAATTCCGTCTTTACTCGTCCAAGTTTAGCCTGAAGAGTCCTAGCTTTAGCTTAAGGTATAGATCTTTAATTTGACGAGTACATTCAAGTTTCTGTCTGTCTAGCTAGTTCAATAAGTGGGCCACTAATGGTAGATTTATGGGCCTCCAGGTAAGGAAGTGGACACAAAGAGGGTAGTGAACCGACCATGGAGTCGATTTAATTCAGGCAGAGAAAAAACTAGTCATGGGAGTAAGCATTAAAAGTGTAGTTGCGGACAGTGGGGTTGAGTTCCTCCACACATTAATAAGACTGTAAGAATTCAAAAGGGCATTCATGGAGTCAATCTGAGCAGCATAATGGGGGAGGAGTGGAAAGGATGTGGGCCCCTGGATTTATCTGCCTGCACATGCAGAACAAAGTTAGAGTCACCAGCCATGACCAGGGGATGTTGGTGAACCATAGAGAAAAAGCGCACTTGGTGGCAGTTAGGAGTGTAGTAAACTACAAATGTGACAGTAACCTCTAACATGTAGCCCAATAGGATAAGATATCTACCAGTGGGATCTGCCATCTAAGTTTCACAGACTAAAGCACCAAATTGCAGAAGGCGTTAAGACCCCCCCCCCTTTTCTCTAAAACTGGCACAATTCTTGTGGAGGAATGACTGGCAGGAGGAGGAAAACTTACTGTATTTTTTGGACTATGAGACGCACCGGACCATAAGATGCACCCAAAGTTTTGAAGGGAAAATTGTGGGGGAAAAAAGACAGTTATTCAGATATCAAGTAAATATAGAGAATGTTCCAGCAAAATTGGCAGGACTGGACCATGCAGTATTCACTCTATATTCTTCCAGCCAAAAGCCCAGTGCCAGGAGGGAGGTCTACACTACAGTGGAATGTGCAGGACTGAAACTTTGCCATGTGTCTATACACTAGCAGTACCCATTCTCTGAACACACTGACAGACTTATGAAGAGACATTTTACAATCTGGCACTGAACAACTTGCCCATGAGCAGCTGTTTACGAATGGGAGGAGATAGGGTCTTTGTTACAAAATATATTTATTACAATGCAGAATGTTAATGCACAACTGCCATCTTATTGTAAAATGTGTCTCTCCACAGTATGTATGTTCAGTATGTTCAGAGAATGGGTAATGCTAGTGCTAATGCAGCCAAGATATCTTTTTGGCAGTGGCTTTTTGGCTTGGCTGGAGGGAATGGAACACATTTCGGACTATAAGTAGCAGGGACACTTTACCGTTGATATTCGCTTTACAGGAGTTATTAAAAGTGAAAGTTACCCAAATCAAGCTTGTATACTCACTGCACTACTACCTACCTCATTAATTCCTACCTCATAGTTTCACCACTCAATTGCCATTTATTCACGATTATTAAAAAAATGTATGCAGTGAGCACTATTATTTATGTATTTATCTAGCTTTCAATGTATATTTTAACTCTGGACTGTATACAGACATTCATTTATATAAGAGCTCATTTACATGTGCGTTTGCAAGGAAATTTTCTGGACTTTTTAGCGACCAAAAATGACCTTTCAGTAAGTTTAAAATTTAAGTCAATGAGGATGTTTAAAGAACAGGACACTGCTTAAAATTCCCGCCTTCCCCTGTCCACGTCGCCGGTGTCATCAATGAGAGACCAACGCCCCTCCATTGACATGGAGGTCTATGGCGCGCACCCCCCTGCCCCTTCGGCGTCACTACAACGTGATTGGGGTGGTCTTGCAACCTCGGAAATGCTGCAGCAATTACGAAAACCGCGGCAGCTTTCAGGGGGTATATCGGGTTCTCCTGATGCCCGCTCCTCTAGCGTTTAGGACGTGGTTTCAAATGCTAGGAAGGTTAATCAGCCAGTGCTCTTTCTGAAAATTTTTTAATGCCTTCTGTTGCATTTAAAGGGTCATTTAACTACCCCATTTACTTCAATTGAGAAGCTCTGCAACCGCCTCCAACACGTTGCGAAACTCCTTACAGTATCTGTAGTGTAGTTAATTCAAATCAACTGGACTTGCTTGTTTTGTTTCTTGAAGACGTTTTGCTAGTCATCCGACTGGCTTTCTCAATTCAGAGTGACTGTACAATAGTTTTACAAGCTTGAATGCTTGTTTGTGCAGACGCCTATTTTAAAACGTCACTAACACTTTCTGCCACAGGAGGGCACCTGGAAAGCAGAAATGACTCCACTTTTTATTTTTACAGCCTGTGCATATTAGAACTGTAAATATAAATATTCTGGACTAAATTCATGTACAGATACATATACCCACATTTACCCACCATATACTTTATTTCTATGAACTTGAAACTTTGGTAATTACTGAGTTGTATCTTTTTTTTATCTCCATTAAAGCGGGTGTAATCTCAATATGTAAAAATTACATATGTATAGTTAAATTATGAGCTGGTATGATGATGGCTTAGGGCTCCAAGGTCCGAAAATAACACACCTGCTACACCTCACCTGCTATTCAGTGAAATCGTATGAGCGATTCCATATTTATTGGCCAGGCTTCCGAGGGTTAACTCTGGGTGCAATATTATGGGTGGCCATGAGTGGTTTTCCTCAATATACTTTGACTGGAGAGCTGAGATAATAAATTAAACCAGCAAACACTGCGCTCGACCAGGAAGTAAGAGGATGCTACGAGGGATCTCAAATTACTCATTGTAGGTATGTTTTTTTTCTTTTTTATTCTTTCCTCCTTATAAATTTCTAGTTCCACTAATTTAAAGATACACTTCTGGTGGTAGGTCTGCTTTAAATTAGCAGATTATCTGTAACTACTCATCCTGACAAAGTGCCCTGTGTTCCACAAAGTTACACTTACCTAATATTAAATAAAATAAACTTTTACGAGATGACTAATACTATGATTTTTGGGGGGAAATGCGTCAGGGAGGAGGATATGCTCCCTGTGAGGGTCTGGTGTATTATGGACTATGTTTTGCTTGTAGAATTTAAATAAATCAATGATGGTTTTAACGGACACAATATCTGAATGTGGATTCTATAACTGCTGTGGTAATCGTGTATTCGGAACCTACGGAAATCGTTGACCTGAGAGGAAGTCTGTGTGTGCGTGCTAAATTTATAGGAGCCTGGAGTGCGGATCCACAAATCTTTTGTTTCAAGTATCTAGTTTAAGAGTCCTTTAAGTCCACTCAAAGTGGGCTTTCATGTGATTTGTACAAAAGATCTGTGTGGCATACCATAAGGCCCGGAATGGTAGCGGCCTGCAGATATACAGTAGTTATCCCTCCTGAAGTCCTATCTCCACACCATTGAGCTTAGTTACTATCCGGGTTAATAGTCACCTCTCTCACTATGGCTTTCTCCCATGAGTGCTTAGTTTAACTGGGCAACAAGCTTCTAGTTGTGGGAAATCCCAACCAACTGAGTTTTATGGAAGCTATCTTTCTTTTGAAACTTTACTGCTCTACTGGCAGTTTGTTTTACCTCATTGATGTGTCCCTTTCGTGTAATTCAGCACACTGAATGCGTTTGGAAGCAGTTATATTTGCCTGAAGGTTTCTACATGATGTCTTGCTATGCATATTGCTGCAGACTAAAACTGAGCCATTTAAGCTCAGCATCTGCAGAGTTTATTCTATTGGTTTCAGTTCAGCCTGCATGTAATGATTGTGTTGTTGGAACTTTTAGCATCTCATTTCCCAGCAACATCTGTCTGAATAATAAAAATAAATAAAAATTAAATTAATTAAAAATAAAAAAGAACTTTACGATGATCAGGATTAATAACCAGCAGAATAAGTAACTTTTTTTGGAAAGGAGAGCATTTTGGGCCTTGCTGTATACACTTTGCCTAGTAGTTAGGACTGCCATTCATTGTTGTGTTTTTTTTATTTACCTCTTTACCTCCTTCTTTTTTATTTACCTGTTTTTTATATTTTTAGAACAGGCAGAACACCCAGGGGGTGTGCACACAATGTTGTTCATTGACTGCATAAAAAGTATAAATGGTGCATTACTGCTCTTGGTGGAGGTTTACAGGGAGAGGGATTTACAACGCGGTTAACAATTGCACATGTGACATTTTTTTTAAAGTGGGTATACACAGTTTAATCTACTTTAATTTGGGTTTGTATTTAAGTTGATCCTATGACATTCCAATAGTTTTTGCTGCCACATAATGTGATTCAAAACAGATCAAATTATTTCCTTAGCCCTGTGCGCATACTCCATAGTACTATCAGAAACAAATCTATTTAATTACCTTAACCCTCTGGGCGGTTTCAGCTTTTCGCGCCATTTTTTATGGCACGAAAAGCTGTTTTACCGGCAATCGCGGCAGAGTACACTGTACTCCGCCGTGCTTGCCGGCTCTCCGCCCAGCCCTCTACACACCTCCGACATCAAATAGACGCCAGCGGCGTGTGGAGAGGAGAGCGGTGCCCCCTCCATTAACATGGAGGTCTATGGCGCCCCCCCCTGCCCCTTTCGGCGTCATAGCCGAAGACACGGGGCCGGAAGGGCTCCGTGTGTCGGCGGCTCTTCTACAGAGCCGCCAGCACACAGAGAGACGACGGTTTTGCCCGATCCCGGCACGGGCACAGTTTGATCAGCGATCAAACTGTGCCCGAACTCAGGGAGGTTAAGAAGCCCATCAGATACTTGAACGATCCACCGAAATTTACCAACAACTTCAAGTTATTTGCTATTTGTTTGACAAAACATTTATCCAATCCAATTAAAATAAAACAAAAACAAATGTAACTAATGAGAAAAAAGTTTTTCCCTGTACCTTTAAATTTTCAATCTCCCGCCCGGGCTGTGACGTCATCGGCACAAGAGTGCCGATCACAGAAATAGCTGGAGAGATCAGCTATTTCCGGAGGCACTCGGGTCTCTGTGCCAGAAGTGAATCCAGCTGCAGCGTTTCTCCTGCTGAGCGTTTCTGCTAGCTGGATCCACTTTTGAACAGGATCAGAGAAATACATTTTTCTTTACAATAACAGTATTGTCACCCTATGAAAACATTTCAAAATAAGTAGGTAATAAAAAGCATATGGTCCACATCAATATGTTCAAACATTAGAGAAAAAATAATAATGACTAACCACCATGGATGAGGCTCACCATGTTACCTGTGGTTTGTGGAAGGCTAGTAAAAGATAGCATCACATACGTAATGTATTCCCCTATATTCCCTTTGAGAGGTCTGCTGATGTATATATATTTTGTGTTTCAGGTTGCCTTAGATGACACTGAAGATGTATCCCTTGACTTGGGCAATGAGGAAGAATTGACCATAAGAAAAGGAAAAATGAGGTGTTGTATATGAGATATTTGTTCTTAATATATTTACATGTATTGCAATACCTATTGGGGTAGGTATACTTTTTAGCTGGCCCAGATGTAATAACTGACAGAATATACCATAATATTCTGATGACTTTACTGTGTATACCCTTGTACACTTAAAGAGATAATCACCACGGCTTTCCAGGGGTATGCAGGATTAATGCGAGCCCAGCTCGTCCACAGCATGTGTTGTAAATACTGCCCGCAAGGGCATTTGGGATAAAGTGCCATAGTCCCATGGGATTTTGATGGAAGCTTCACATCTGTGGGATCTAATGTAATCAAAGCTCTAGTGGCTGTTTTTCTAAATAACAGCTCCATATTCAAAATGAAATATTCATAAAATCTTGTCAGAACAGCTTCTCTTTGCCATTACTAAACATGCTTGCTTTGGTTTACAACAAACTCAAAATCACGCATCCAGTTCTTGTCACTTGGCTCTGGAAATTTGTTGGATAATTGCATAATTGATACAGTATAGTACACGGAGGTAACACAATCAAATTGTATCTAATTGCACCGATTTGAAATCCCATGCATTTCGCCATACAGAGGGCTTCATCAGGAATCAAAAGTGCTTGTGTCTTTTCTAGAAGAGACAAAATCTATCTGAATCTATATCTGGGGGCCATCACAATCTATATCCATAAATTTCTTATTTGATCAAGACCATT
Source organism: Ptychadena robeensis (assembly GCA_036250615.1). Taxonomy (NCBI): domain Eukaryota; kingdom Metazoa; phylum Chordata; class Amphibia; order Anura; family Ptychadenidae; genus Ptychadena; species Ptychadena robeensis. The sequence goes on from CM070039.1 coordinate 56,856,447, forward strand.
TCTAAAGTCTTCAGAAAAACAAAGATATGTTACAACATCCCCTGGTCCCACATCGGCAGTGGTATTGTCCCATTCACTCACATGAAATCCCCAAAAATGACCAATTACTCCTTGATCATTTCCAAAAGAGGATTTTGCCAACTTGTTCCTGTGGGGGGGGGGGGGGGGGGGGGGGGATTTTCTCTAATAAAAATCGGTGTACCTTTGCTGTATTTTATCATGGCAGTGCTACAACGATGGCACTGACATAGTTGCCATTAACCTCCTTGGCGTTATGCCCAAAGCCAGTACGGGCGCAGTTTGTGAATCGTGAAACTGCCGTCTCTCTGTACTTTTACAGAGCTACAGGCACACACCCTGTGTCTTTGGCGCCATCTGTGATGCAGAAGGAGGGGGGGGTATTGGCTCCATGGGCCTGCATGTTAATGGAGGGGGCGTCGCTTTTCTCCACACACCCCCGGCGCCTAATTGACACTGGCAGTGTGTAGAGGGCTTGGGGGAGAGCCGGCAATCACGGCAGAGTACAGTGTACTTTGCCGCGATTGCTGGGGAAACGGCTTTTCGTGCCATAAAAAATGGCACGTAAAGCTTGTAACGCCCAGTGGGTTAATACATGTAACAAGTGGAGGACAGATGAGCCTCTTAAAGAAGAAGTTACAGGTTTGTGAGTGCCAGAAATCTTGCTTGTTTGTAGGTGACTAAATACTTATTTTACCAAGAAATTTGGATTTCCAGGATTCTTTGCCCCATTCTGTCTCTCATAGTTGAAGTTTACTTATGATGAAAATTAAAGGCCTCTCATCTTTTTAAGTGGGAGAACTTGCACAATTGGTGGCTGACTAAATACTTTTTTGCCCCACTGTATATAACACCACAAAAGGCAACCTCACAAAACTGATGATGAGGCATGTTGCGCTAAACCACAATTATGATACCTCAGTGATCACGTTTATGGCATCTAGCACATGTACCGGTTTATATATGGTCTGCCATGTATTCCTTCACCATCTTCCAAAATTTCTCTCTCCTTGTACAACTGGGGCGTACTTCAGGGTGGTGTTGCTGGTGGGGTGTCATGAAACTGTCCCATGCCTTGGATAATGTTGCCCTACCCTTGTTTGAACTGCAGTGTGTTCCCCTTGTCTCCCTTCCTCGGTTGCCCAAGGAAGTACGCACTGTCACCCTGTGTCATCTCCTCCTCTGCCACATTCAGAGCGTCCTCTTAAATTGTAAGCAGTGATTGTTTCAGTAGAAACAGCAGTGGCATGGTTACACTGATGATAGCGTTATCACCACTTACCATCTTTGTGGATTCATCAAATTTTTTTAACATTTCACATACATCTGACATCAATGCCTACTCCTCGATCAATGCCCACTACTTTCACAGTCCGGCACCTGAGGGGAACACCAGTACCATCCTAACCTTCAACCCAAATACGGACCTTTATGGATTCATGAATGTACTCAATTTATACTTGAAGTTTAACCAGCTATCTGATATCGTGTGCTGGGTTGACCCTAAATGGTGGCCCTCCGTTCCCATTATCTGCCATGCAAATCAGTGGCATAAAAAATCTGACACCTACAATATCATCTGGATAAATTGTGGGACCTATATGGCACCGACAAATGAAAGAAGTGACAGTCTTGCAGAATACAACTCCTTTATTTTAGAGCTACTTATATTCATTCTAACAAAAAGCTTTTCTTATTTAACCATGTCATCTATCTTTAAAAACAAGGCGTAGCTATGGGCACAACATGTGGTTGGGAAAGACTGATTATGCAGGATCCCATATTTGGATCGAATACCATTTTGGTTCAGATTTGTTTATTTATTTATACTAAAAATTTACCTGTCAATGTAACCCTGACTAATATTAAACAATCTGATTCAGGAAGATACTCCTGATACTTAACCCTACTGGTACTTTGAAGGCGCAGGTTTAGTCAGATGTAGTAACGTCAAAGAAAGTTTAAAAGGTCTTTTTTGTGAGCATAAATAGGACCATGACCATACACAAAATATATTAAGAGTGGATAAAACATCAATTCCAGTACAGACATGTTATATCATTCATGTCAGTGTTCTCTATCATCAAATACAATGCATCTACAATTTTACCTGACCCATGAAGTTTGGTGTATACAAGCCACTATCACATCGTGTTGTGGGTGCCCGGCCAGTGATACATCCGAGTCTGGGAGTCTGGTCCCATGGAGTCTGTGTCTTGAGGCAACTGCTGTAGGCCGTGTTTGTGGAGCCACGCTCGAGGAGGTCCGATCTGCTTGGATACTGACCCAACTAAAAGATCTATACAGCCACACCAACGTGTGAGTACAGTACCGTGTGGTTTTTATTTAACCTTATACTACACCAATGCCTTTGCTATGTGCCAACACTATAACCGTATACTGGTGTTAATGTTTTGCTATGTGCCATTACTATAACTATATACCATATTACGGGATTACTTTTACAATGGTGACTTTACAGCTGTGTTAGCTTAATTGACCTTGTGTATGTATATTGCTTATTACATCCGGATACATAACAAATTAGATCTACCACCATTTACAATTTTTGTTGTGTTTTTCTAAACAATTGTAAGAAGGTATTCTGCTGTGATCTTCATCTACTAGATGTATATGTATGGAAACATATCCTGCTACCAATAAGTTAACATCCATATACTTACATCTTAGAGTAATCCTCCCTGAAGAAGCCATCAAGGCGAAACATGTTGGGTGCAACTACCTTCTGAAAAACACGATGTGATAGTGGCTTGTGTGACAGACTGGTCATCTGTCCCTGTGAAATTAGACTGTTGGGTGGTTCCTGGAAGGAGTCCAGGAATGATTATTGCCCAGCAACTATAGGTTGCTGAATGTGTTTTGTTTTAGTTTTGTTTTCTTAAAGGGCTCCCAGGCTCTGGGATAGAGAGGATGGAATTGGGTGGGCCTCTCTATTCCCCCAGGAACACCCAAAGGGTTACACCTGGGTTGCAGATGAGTGGAGAGGGGTGTGTCTCCAGAAAAAGAGACTGAAGCCAGTTAGTCAGGGCTCCTCATGGAAGTTGTATGGTCATGGTCCTATTTATGCGCACAATAAAAACCTTTTAAACTTACTTTGACGTTACTACGTCTGACTAAACCTGCGCCTTCAAAGTCCCAGTAGGGTTAAGTATCAGGAGTATCTTCCTGAATCAGATTGTTTAATATTTATCAAAGTAATGGGATGGCGCCTGAGACTCATTCCTAGGCACTCTTAGAAACCTTTTTTCTTAGTAACCCTGACTAAATTTCTTTCCTGGATGTACCACCGGGATAAAAAAAACCTTGTATTCCTCTCTTTACAGAAAGGAAACAGCGGGTAACACTATCCTATCTGCATAGAGTGCCCACCCAAAACTGTGGGTAAACTGCATCCCATACAGTCAGTACCTTAGAATAAAACAGACTTGAACTAGTATGGATGACTACAGGAAGGAAGCTCAAATTGTTGAATATATTCTTTGCAGTTTTATATGCATTAACATTGGCCTCTCTTAACAAGTGATCCTACAATTGGCAAAAACATTAAAAGTAGAAAAACCAAACAATCCTGGTATAAAAGAATGGGTGATCATCCACGTGATATTGAGGCTGGGATACTAACATCCCTAGTAGCCAGACATATGACTACCAAACACAACTATGACGGTAAAAATCACTCCTCTAAAAGGGGTAACGTAGACAAACAATTACTGCAACAAGAAATGCAGTGGATTTTCCCACTCAAGGCCACCCAAGCACCAGGCCTAAATGAAGCAGCTAACTTTACTTTAGGCTGGATAGCTAGCAGATTGTCATACAATTATGATTGTCATGTAGTATGATTGCTATGCAATCTGAGACTGTATTGAGATCTGGATATGAAAATTGGACTATACGTTAAATCCTGGATAATCTTACTACTACTTTCCAGCTCCAGATATGGAAACGATATGTCATACTGTCTGACTCATATCTAGTTTGGTGTAAGGTTAAACGCATACTGTAGAAACATCCTTTACTACTGTATAATGTATGATAATATATAAATTAGAATATAATTCACAAACCAGTTATTGATAGTGTAGTGGAGCGCTGGGGTGACATAGACCTTCTCCGCCCGAATACACTCTAAAAAATAATGCCTTGGCTCAACAAAAAAAATTAACGCAACAGTTTGCATTCAGCTTTTTAAGTTATGACAATGTCAGGTGAAATTAAGTGGAAGCAACAACCTACATTGTGTTGAGGTAATTTGCTTTTCTGCTTGATATAAATGCATGTTTGTTTACAACCAACTTAATTACCGGCACTATAAACACCTGTTTTTAAGTTGTGTACTCAAAATATTAAGTTGCTTCAATTAGTTTTTAAAAGTTTTTAAAATAAATTTTCAAGTCACATGTACTTAATTACTACAATTATGAGTACTACTTCTTTAGGATAATAAGCAGCTAAAATGAAGTTGGTCCAAACTTATTTTCTGCATGAGTGTTAGCTTTGTTAAATTTGTTTAAAAAATAACGTTATTACACAAACCAGTAATCATGGTGCAAAAACAGAGACAGAATTGTTTAGAATATGTTATATGTGCAAGAATCTTTATTTTGACAAAATACAAAATGCCAACAGAGAACAATATGGCAATGTTGTGGAAAACATAGTTTCTTTAGAAAATACTATGCTTGAGACTTGTTACTTTAGAACAGGCTTTCAGGCCATCAAGGTCAAGAAACAGTTTCTGAAAAACTTCAAATGTGTATTTAAGTTCCTTGGGATAGCAGAGATTCAGAGCAAAAATAGTAGAATTTTTTTCTAAAGCAAATCATTCTCACCTTGCAAAATGTCTTCTGTGCAGAAAGTCTTCAAACATGCCTCAATTTATATATATATGC
>CM070039.1:56868794-56884755 GCA_036250615.1 Ptychadena robeensis
CCCTAGAACCTTGAAAATTTTGTGGTTTACTAGTTAACCCTCTAAGACTATATGCATGCAAATGTTCAGGTCCCTGCAGCATAATCCTTCCTATAATAGCCCCCATAAAATATGCTTCCCATGAGCATAAAGCACTACTTGCTGCATACATGCTTTCACTTATCCTATCTTACTAATACAAAAAAAAGATGGACTTCTAAGGGGTTAGTCTTATACGGCGAGTATATAACAAACCTCTATTATTTTACTGGAAAAAGTTGGGGGGTCGTCTTATAACGCACAGTCGTCTTATACGCCGGCATATAAGGTTAATTTGCAAAAGCCGCTGACTGTCGTAAGCCAGGATGGTGAACGAACGCAAAAAGGGCTCCAGGGTCAAAACCAAAAATCGCGGAGACGGAGGGCACCCCTGGCGGCGTTACAATAAGCCCCCTAACACGTGTGATCCTCCCTCGATTCTATGAGGTACCGCGGTTGCCAGAGGATCGGCAGGCACCAAGGTGTGATCAGCCCGGGGAAAAAAACACATGTTAGGAACGAACATGTCTGTCTTTCCCTGGCTGACAAGATTTTTGTCCAAATGGAATGCGAACAAAGAACTACTGGTCGAGCAGGGGGGTCTAGAGATGCTACATGCCTTCAAGAGACCGCTGTATGCGGGACCCTGGTCTGCAGGTACCCTGAGAAAGCTGCTGAGCACAATACTAGTCCCAACAGTGAACATGGTGGTGGCACATCATGCTGTGGGGTGGTTTTTCACGCAGGGACAGGATGACTGGTTGCAGACAATGAGGAGTGGCTCACAACAACTCTGTGGCTGTTTCGTGAATGGGCCCAGCAAGAGCCCTGACTTAAACCCACCCCCACACCTTGAGAATCTCTGAGAGACCTAAAAAGGCCTGTCCATCAAGTTTACCATCCAAACCTAAGAACTGGAGAGGTCTGCAAGGAGGAATGGCAGGGATCCCCAAATCCAGGCTGTGAAAAACTTGTGCCTCTTTCCAAAAAGATCAGAATGTATTAGATCAAAAGGGTGCGTCTATGAAATTCTGGGCAAAGGGTCTGAATACTTAGGGCCAGTGATTATTCAGTTTTAATAAATTGCAAAACTGTCTACATTCTGTGTTTTCTGTCAATATGGGGGCCGTGTGTGACATTGAGGAAAAAACGTAAGATTTTAGCAAATGGCTGAAATATAACAAGAGTGGAAAATTCGGTTTGAATGACTTTATGTACCAAATGTAAGTGATTGTTCGCTTTACACGGAATCAGATTATCTCTGAAACTTTCGGTCTTCATAGGGCATGGCCGCATTATGAGGATCTGCAGGTAGACTGCGGCCTTTTCTTCAGCTGCAGTCTGGAACGCTAACGCTGAAGAATATACAGCTTGCTTCTAGGTCAGCTTTTTCACAGCATAATGGCTTCCTTTTCAGCCTTCACTTGCAGTATAGTGCCTATTATTTTCAGCAAATGCTAGCTATGGCCAGTCTGCTGTGGCTTTGGTGCGTGCCCAGATTGCTAGGGACACTTGCTCAGGAGAGCCTACTGGATCTAGTGATTCTGGGGAAACAGCAAAATGGGCATAGTTTTTCTGGGGAATAGGGCTATTATCCTGCCTTGCTGTGTCACGGGCAGCATTTCCTCAGATTATTATTTTTTTCATGATCTGAGACTCAAGCTGATATGCTTATTCCAAGCTTAATGTTTGAGAGCGAAAAAGATTCCAACGCCTTAATTGGTTCATAATCTGATATGCAGTGTAGTCTAGTTGTCAAGCCTGCCTGTGCTATTGTCTTTCTCTGTACTGTACTGTCTGACGGACACTGTGGGATGTGTGGTGCTGCTAGACAGCTAGCTAAACAAATGTACAATCAAGAAAGGAAAGAACGACGCTCATGAATGTTTACTTGAAAATTCTATCTTTAACCAATATCTTCAGTTCAATACAACTGTAATACAGTTATAAGAAAAAAATAATACACACAAACCCAAAAATGCATTGGGTGTATATATTTTTTTCTTATAACTGTATTACCGTTGTATTGACTGAAGATATTGGGTTAAAGATGTAGAATTTCAAGTAAACATCTGAAAGCGTCTTCTTCCTTTATGATTTTGTACAATTGTTTAGCTAGCTGTCTAGCAGCCACCAAATCGCCATAGTGTGTCAGGACCAGTTACAGTACAGAGAAAAAGGACAATAGCACAGCAGGCGTGGGACATAATGGATTACAAGAATATCAGATATGAACCATTAAGGCTTGGAATATGTTCGCTCTCAAAACATTAAGCTTGCATAAGCATTATCAGATATGAGTCTCAGATCAGGAAAAAAAAAATAATCTGAGGAAATGCTGCCGTGACAAGTAAGGGGGAGAATAGCCCTATTCCCCAGAAAAAACTATGCCCAGTTGAATGTTTCCAGATCTCTAGATCCAGTAGGGCTCTCCTGGAGGGCAAGGTCCCTAGCAATCTGGGCACCACCAAAGCCACAGCCGCCTGGACATAGCTAGCATTTGCTGAACAAGAAAGGCAAATATACTGCCAAGTGTGAAAGGCTGAAAGGAAGCATTATGCTGTGGAAAAAGCTGAACTAGAAAGCAAAGCTGTATATTCTTCAGCGTTAGCGTTCAATGACTGCAGCAGCTGAAGAAAAGGCCGCAGTCTACAGAGTCCAGCAGAATGCGCCATTGCCTATGAAGACCGAAAGTTTCAGAGATAACTCATTCCTGTGTAAAGCGAACAAGCAAGTACGTTGGTACAGAAAGTATTCAAACCTTAATTTCCCACTCTTTGTATATTGCAGCCCATTTGCTAAAACTCTTACGCTTTTTTCCTTCAATGTACACAAGGCACCCCATATTGACAGAAAAACCACAGAAATTGTAGACATTTTTGCAGATTTATTAAAAATGAAATATCACATCGCCCTAAGGTATTCAGACCTTTGCTCCAGAGTATTTCAGGTAGAAGCACCCGTTTTTGATCTTATATACAGAGCCATGAGTCCTTTTTGGGAAGAAGCAACAAGTTTTCACATCACTGATTTTTGGGATCCTCTGCCATGACTGCCATTATTTCCACTTGCAGATTTCTCTCTCTCAAGTTCTTCAGATTGGATGGTAAACAGTTGATGGGACAGCCATTTTTTTAGGTCTCTGCCGAGATGCTCATTGGGTTTAAGTCAGGGCTCTTTGCTGGGCATCAAGGAACAGCCACAGAGTATGTTGTGAAGCCACTCCTTCATAGGTCTGCAACCAGTCATCTGTCACTGCAGCTGAAAAACACCCCACAGCATGATGCTGCCACCACCATGCCTTCACTGTTGGGATGTATGGCTCAGCCAAGGGTCGCATGGGGACCGCTACGACCAGGGTCGCAATAGGCGGTCTCTGAAGGCATAGCATATCTAGACCCCCCTGATCGACCAGTGTGCTTGGTTCGCATTCCATGTGGACAAAAATCTTGTTCACCAGGGGAAAGACAGACATGTTCGTTCCGAACATGTCTGTTTGTCCATGGCTGACACACAAGTGGTGACATGCCGATCCTCTGGGCAAACAGCGGGTTCCTCAAGAACGACGGGAGGATACATCGTGTATAGGGGGAGAATTGTACCGCCAGGGGTTGCCTCTGTCTATCCGACGCAGTTTTGTTTTGGACCCTGGACTCCCTTTTTTGAGGTCAGTTCAATCATTCCATGGCTTTAAGACAGGTCAGCGGCTTTTGCAAATTACCTTATATGCCGGAGTATAAGACGACTGTGAGGATAAGACGACCCCCCCAACTCTTCCAGTAAAAATTATAGAGTTTGTACATACTCGCCGTATAAGACTAACACCCTTAGAAGTCGATCTTCTTTTTTGTATTAGGAAGGATAGGGATAAGTGAAAGCATGTATCAGCAGAGTTAGTGCTTTATGCTTAATAGGGAAGCCATCTTTATAGGGGGCTATTAGTAGGAAGGGATTATTGTCAGGGACATGAACATTCATGGATATAGTCTTATGGGGTTAAACTAGTAAACCACAAAAATTTCAAGGTTCTACCATTCAGGGATTTAAAGATAAGTGTTCAAGGTAGGCAAGTAACAGTGCATATAGAGTAATGGGAAAAAGCATTGGCTGGTTGGCTGGAATTTAGCTGAAATGTAACTTATAAGTATTATAGCTTAGAGTGGTTGAATGAAACTAGGGTGTAAGTAGTAGTTAGTAGTAGGGAGCATTTAAAAAACCTGACCCTGTGAGTTTTCTCATATATATTAAAGGGTGATCCGCTATGAATGTTCAAAAGTTACAGCAGTATACAACAGAAACAGTGTGGTTCTCTGGGGAGAGCGTCCTGTAGCCATGGCAAACACTGCTCAACTCGTTCTTACAAGTAACAAGTATCTCTCGATAAGACGCCTGCCTCGACCCTCGCTTGTATTACGGATATTTCCTCGAACTCTGCCTGCCTAGACCCAAACTACGGTTACTGATGCCTCTACCGTCTTCCCCCTTAAAGGGACATCACCAGAGACTCTCGTCCGCACCTTCCTGGGGGGGTTTACCAGGGAAGCAGGACCTTGCCACCCGAGAGCGGGAAAAGTCCACAGGGTCCCCTCAAGGGATCCCTGCCTATCTCCCGCTAGGGGGGCTCTGGGAGAAGACCCTTGGGTGGCATAGATCCCCTGCTCCTGGCACCCCTGTGCAAACCCAGGATCTGCGGGAACATAACAACTACAAAGCTGGGGCGATGTAGTGTAGACCCAGCCTGTTTTTTGCCGGGTTTTTTTTCCACACTGAAAATGCGCCATAGAAAATGTGTCCCAATTATTTGAATGGGACAGTCTACATTGGAGTGTTTAGGCGTGTTTAGGGTGCGGAATGTTTTTGAAAGTGCCAAGCTGGGCCGAAAACGTGTCAAATCGTGCTGAAAATGCAGCACTAATTCAGAGCACCTGCATGAAACATACTACACTTTCCACATCACTTCTTGCCTTCTTGCACATGTGGATGGATGATTCTTCAATAGCAGTGTTCTCCCCAGAGCAGATTGGCCAGGCGGCCCGCCCGGGAGATTTTAGTCCCCGCCCGGCACACAGGTCTTCCGCGGCGAGCAGCCTGACAGGCGGCGCCTCCCATTCTTCAGGAGCGCGCCACAGCCACTGAAAGACTCCGGCCCGCGGCACACTACCGGAGCCGCGGGCCGGAGTCTTTCAGTGGCTGCGGCGCGCTCCTGAAGAATGGGGAGGCGCCGCCTGTCAGAGGACTTGTGTGCTTCCGCTGGCCGGCAGCCTATCAGAGAGGCCGCCGGATCGGTGCAGGCGGCGCGATGACGTCATTTAAACTTATTGGCTTATTTTAGGGCTCTTTCACACTAGCTGTGCTGCATCTGTGGTGCAGTACCACAAAGCAGCACAGATGGCGTTCACGCAGTGTACATTTCAGGGCTCTTTGATACGTTCTGTACGTTTTACGGCCCTTTCACACTGTGCGTTGTCCCCGGGGTTGCATTTTTGATGATAATGAACACGGTAGCAGTAATGCAACGACGTCCGCTAACCGCGACTGTTACTGAAAATTTTTTTTTTTTCGCTGTGTGCTCCACCATACACGTGCTAAACCTGCAAAAATGCATGCAGCAATGCGTTTTCAGTAACTACGCCATTGCAAGTCACTGGAAAGACATGCACAGGGGTAATGTCAAAGGTGTTTTTTTTTTACCCTAGCTGTGCTGCATTGCACTAGATGGGAGGCTAGTGTGAACATACCCTCACACTAGTCTCGCATTTACATTTCCAGTAACACGCTCCATTTTTTGCCCTGCGGCATGCATTTTTGCAGGCATAGTGCAAGCATCTCCTATACACTTATATGGAAAACGCAAGCACATCTCACTAAAAAACGTTTTCACAGCTGCAGTTTGACAGGGCCTTAAATTACTTCCCTTTCTGTTCCCCCTTCTTTAAGTCAGCATGATGTGTCCATAGCACCCACGGTTTGCCCGCTATTCTGACACTGTTTTGGTGTGTTTCACCATGTTGTCGTTACTGCAACCTATTGATGTAAATGAACAAACTGGGCCCCAAAACATATTGGATGCTACCCACAATTCCCTGGCTTCCTGTGAAATCCGCATTCTCTATTGGATGCATTAAAAATACTGCATTGAAAAACACACCCAAAACATACCCGCTTCCACAAGTTCATCTGTGTTTTTGGTGCGGCCCAGTGTAACCCCGCCTTAAATTCCATGTGTTATTTGTTTGGTGTATACCACATAGGATATTATTGCCATACAACCATGCTTTTTCTAACACTTGATTTACACATTTTGTAAATCCATAACAGTAGTTAGGAGCGGTAAATCTCTCCACATGCCATTAATGTGATCATGCAAATGTAATTGTTTCTAAGTGCATTCATGAAACATAGTCCCCTTTTTCTTACAGAACGTGTTGTATAGACATAAGAATAGGCTACATACCATAAAATCTCCAACCAATACTATAGTATATCCTGCTAAACTAGCCATTTAGCTGTCTTTGCCCTCTGTCACTTTGTTGAAAAGATGCTCCCCTCCACTTGTTCTCTGCCATAAGTACACATAATGCTTAGAGGTGTCCAAAAGTTGCCTTGGGGACTATGCAGTGGCATGATCATGTCCCCATGAGGATGCACCCACAGTGTCAACAGGAAGTCTCTAGGAATTATATCTGCTCATTGCAATGGAAGTGCAGGAAGTATTAAAACAACATCACCGTTACACGTCGCCAATTACATAATCATAAGTGATGGTATTGATGCATGGAATTGGCTATCCTATGGCCATTACAGGCTCTTGGTCCAGGCCCTTTCTCAAATTAAAGAAGCCAATGTGGCCCACGAGTCAAAATGTTTTCCCACCCCAGTGCTAGCAATATTTCTTTCAATGTGTCTAAAAATCGTATTAACCTTCCTAGCGCACTGCCCGTACAACGGCGTGATACGGGCGATCGAGGCAGTGTACAGAGTACACTGCCTGTCATTTCCGGCTTCCCGCCCGGGCTCTACTCGCAGCTGTTGTCATTACTGACAACAGCTGCATGTGAGAGAAAGCCGGCGCTCCTCCATTAACATGGAGGTCCATTGTGCCGGCCCCCCCGCCCCCTTCCGCGTCACCGTGACTCGATCGGGGTGGTGCCGCCAACCCGGAAATGCTGCAGCGATGAAGACAATCGCTGCAGCATTCCGGGGAGGCATAGGGTCTCCCCGGCACGGGCTTCCTCGGCGGTTGAGAGGACCCTGTTCACCGAACGAACAGGGTTCGTCTCAAACGCTAGGGAGGTTAAAAAGCTCAGTAATGTTTTAAATGATACCATATTCAGGGAGTTTGCAATTTAATAGAAATCATCATAAAGTGTAAATTAATATTTGGCTTTCAATTGGGGAATATGCAGTATTTATGGTTTTTATTACATTACAAATCCCCTGAATATGCTATACTGAGCATATGAAGATTTTTAGACACATTCCAAAAAAATTTAGTTAAAGCACATGTAGGTATTAAATAGTCATTACTTTGTTTATACAAAAAATACAAATGCTAGAGTACTTTTTCTTTTGCAATATGTCTAAAAATCTTTTTTAAATGCCAAGTCATTTTGATAATGATAGAATGTTCAGGGAATTTGCATTTTAATAGAAACCGTCATAAAATTTTCCTTATGTGAAAATGCTGACATTAGCGTGTTTGACAAAGTATATTTTTTCATCCTCTGAATGTGAAATATAATGAATATGAATTAATATAAATGTCTAATGAATGGTGATGTATTCTTAATTATGTTATTAGTCATCTGCTTTTCATGTCACTGGTTGTTTGGGCTCAGGAACTGACATCTCTGTTCTCTGATTATTACTTCTGCAGTTTTTTTTTTATTAAACTAATTTTTGGTATGATTTGTAAAGCTTCTATATTGCTGACATCGCAGCTTTGCAAAGCTGAAAATATTCTGTATATTTGATGTATTTATTTGATATCATTATCTTTAGAGGAATGTATTAATTCTATTTATTATAAATATATATGCATACATAAATATAAATAAATCTATTGTGCTTTTCTGATACTTTCTTGCTTTTTTTTTCTTTTTATTACTGTTGTCTGGGGTGCAGAGTGACCTCTTTATTAATAGGTATTCTTGCAAGTAAAAAAAAAATTCTACTTTATCTACTGTGGATGATCTGAGTAAAGATCTGGATCATGTTTCAATCGATGGATGTTAGCTTGACCAGAGACCTTTAAATTGCACAAGATGATAGACTCTATAATCAATAATCAATTGTGCAAAAATTTACCCATGTATGGCTATGTAAAGGTTAATGCTTTTGTAATTAATTAACTCATGAATGTCTTGGTGTGCATTATTTAAATTCTACATCAATTCACAGACCATTTTGTTTTGCAAGTGGGGGCACATCCAGAACACGGGCACTGCTTACTTAATGTATTCTCTATGGATGTGTCGGGATATGTTAGCAAGGGGCAAATGAAGCCAAGCAGAGCTGAAGTTACAGTGTGTAGTGCCCCATTTGGTACATTAAAACATTTTTATGCTTTATTTTACTCACAGGTGTTTGAAACTGCTAGAGACTAAGCTTTAAGAAGAACATTTGAATTGTATTGTACTGCTATGACAGTTTTTTAATTCTCATTCTTATGTCTGTTAATCTTTCCGTAGGCATCCCTTGGCTACATTCTTTCATCTATTTTTTCGAATTGGTGCTATTGTTGCTTATTTGTTCTGTGACTGGTTCAGCAAAAGCTTTGTCACATGTTTTGTCACTATCCTGCTCCTTCTGTCCTTTGACTTTTGGTCTGTTAAGGTAAGGTTTGGTTCAATAATCCATAGTTCACGAACGTATTTAATTTAAATAGTTTTTGACACCAGCTTGTTAATCCTACAAAAGAGAATGTGTCAGGCTAGAAATAAAAAATTATATTGATAACCTAAAGTGGTGGGTACCCAAATATTAAGGGCTTTCAAGGTACTGAAAAACAATGTGTATCATAAAAGGTCTTTATTCATAACAATGGACCGTTTACATGTAAGTAAATCATCATAATACCAGCTAAAATCAAGTTTAAAAGAAAAATGATTACATATTTCTATCAACATTTGCATTATGTCCGGGTTTACAAGCAACAGCTTTATAATCTTCAGGTTAAGGTTATATATCTTCAGGCTAAGGCTCCACATGGGAGAACAGAAAAACACATGCAGACAGTGGGTTTTCACTGCGGTATGTTTTTTTTTAGAAAACTTTTACAAAAAGTGCCTAATAGCACCACCAAGTAATGTTGCCATCATCCCTTAAAAAACATGTATATACAGCACCGCACAAGATCAAATCTTTTACAAGAGCCCCTTCGGGTTATTGGTACACGTAAAGGGGGCTTTATAAACGGCAAAATATGTAGGGGTTAACAATTTATTAACCAACCTCAAAGTAAAAATGCGTATTTAATCAAAAATTATCAAGTGAACAGAAAAAAAAAGAAAAACAGTTAGTACATTACAGGTTCTGTACATCAATGTTGAACTTTGTAAATCAGTATTGAATTCTCTATGCGTTTCAGTCTTTAGTCGCTTCTTCAGGAGAATATTGATGGTATCTATAGATATGGAATTAGAGGGTTCGGTAATTATTAAGGCAGGGAAAATAATAATAATTGTTGTACATATTTATAGCAAAATTGTGTCCAAACCATGGCATATACATGTTTAGAACATAAATTGGGTTAATTTGCGGGGTCTTTTCTGGGGAACGGAAAGCTCAGCCTGCACCGGACTCCTATGCTGGAGCCAATCCCCTATTGTATGGTGTAGGTATGAATAAAACCTGACCAATTCAGGTCAGTATCTTATTAGGTGACCTAATTAGAGAAAAATCATACGGGAAAAGGTCATTGTGTATGGGTCCCCGATTAGCAAAACCCTCCCACTGAGGAAATCGTAAATCCCTAGACCATATATGCGTATAAATATGTGGACATAAACAAATATACAAAGTAGTAGGGTGAGAGAACCATAAATACATATATCCAAACAAGGAAAATGAAAACAGAAAAAATTGTGAATGAATTGTGTGTATATGGAATATGGTTAAATGTATGTTTTTAAACTAAGTGCATTGTGTGTGTGTATAATGTGTATGCAGGTGAGTGTGTATCCATATGTGTGTTCTGTGTGTGCCAACACCGCTTCGTGTGTGTGTATTATGTATTTACAAGTGAGTGTATGTCCATATGTGTGTTGTGTGTACCTGCACCATAGAGTGTGTATTCTAATGTTAAGAGTGGTGTGTTATGTGTGTATATGTGTCTAGTTGTGAAACGTAATATATGGGAAACCACCAGGAAAATTTGGTAGACATAAAGTGTAAAGAGGGAAGGGAAAAAGAAACCACAACACTTGGAATCAACCCATTAACATGGGTTTTGTAACCTATCTTAAAGTGAGTTGTTTCTGTGTTTTTTTATGGTAAAGTGCTATAAGGGTGTCTAGCCCTTGTGTACCGTCACATCTCATATGTGTGAATCATACCAACACATCTATATAACTAAATTGATAAAGAATTAAGTAAATAAATAAAATCATAAATGAATAAATAGATAAATAAATAAATAAGTGAGCAAATTATCCTCCCTTAACCCCCATGCAATTTCATGAATACAATTAATTAACTTGCTATAAATACAACTGAGTAATCTATCATAAATATCTAGATAAACATTACACAATAAATATAAAAATGTGTCACCCTGCTAGTCCTTGATCTTAGCCGCAGCGGACTTTCACAGTAGCAGTTCAATAAAAGTAACGTAGTTTGTTAACACATAAACAGTAAGAGTTTATATATATCATAAAGTTGTGAAGTATACACTTGGTCAAAAGACTCTAAAACAAATCCAATCAAGAGGTGGGTTAGTTACAAGACTCTCTGGTAATAAATTTCTCAACGCGTTTCACGACATCAGTTGCTTCTTCAGGAGATAACCAGTAAGTGTGTTCAGTTATAAGGTAATAGTATTATTATCCAGTATGTTGTCTGTAAGGTTAATAAGGTAAAATAAAGGTAAATCTATTCACCCAACAGTTATCCTTTTAGAGGACCACATGGTCACCACTATGGGGGGCTTCCACAGCCTGGACTGGGGAAAGGATCCACCTAAAGATCCAACAGCCAACCACATCTAATACAATTAGTGCGTCATGAAACTAATAATTAGCCTATGAAGAACATTAATGTTGACACTTATGCGCCCCACCAGACACAACAATCAGACACGAGCGAATAAGCAAATAGCTGAGGATAAGAAAAAGAAGAAGAGATTGTGTATAAAAGATTTGATGTTTGTTTTAAATTTTATGTGTGTTACTGAAATGGTGAGTAAAATAAACTATAACATAATTGAAAAATAAAAGCTAATTGTATTGGTATCAGGAGTTATGTTCCATAGAAGGATGTGCCACCCTCGACAATATCACTTAATAATAGCGCCCTAACTCCCAGATTAAGGTACTGGGGAACTGACTAAACAAGGTTTAAAGGCACATGGGAGAGTAAAAATTTTGTTTAAAATGGGTCTTTATTACAAAAGTGGACCTGCGTCAATTGTGCACGTCACAAATATAAAACTCAATAGTGTATACAAAGATATACAAATTTTAAAATGTTGGATATAACATCACCAAATTGATATACAGTGGTTACATATATAATGTTACTTAAGATCAGAAAGATTTTGTGATTCCACTTCCCAAGGATGGGGCTCATCAGGGAGAGTGGATCACTAAGAAATATCAACACACTGTTTATATCTCAACTGGTGACATGGGATATCCACAAGGACCAAAAACTCAGGGAGCAGCCCAGGGTGGCTCCGGTAGCCTGGTACGTCGGGGACTCCCCCCACTAAGCACCCCTGTCCTCAAATGGGGCGGGGGCAGGTGATTGTCCCAACAACGTCCTGAAGGGGAGACAAGAATGGCCCAGGCCAGATGGTTGTGGAGAGAGCCTGGTGCGTGGGAGGTGTATCCAACCAGCCCAACAGAGCCAAAGGTGGATTCGCTTGTGGTTGTGGTAGATTGTAATGGCGTACACAGGTATCCCACAGGAGAGCCGGTTGCTGGGTCAGACACAGTACACACTACCCCATCGTCTGCAGAGATCTTAGTAATCCACTCTCCCTGATGAGCCCCATCCTTGGGACGAAAGGCATCGGAGTACAAAGTGTAATCACAAAATCTTTCTGATCTTAAGTAACATTATATATGTAACCACTGTATATCAATTTGGTGATGTTATATCCAACATTTAAAAATTTGTATATCTTTGTATACACTATTGTGTTTTATATTTGTGACATGCACAATTGACGCAGGTCCACTTTTGTAAAAAAGACCCATTTTAAACAAAATTTTTAAACGGTTCCCTAGTACCTTAATCTGGGAGTTAAGGCGCTATTATTAAACTATAACATAACCATTTCTATAGTACTGAACAGTATATAATACTTGATGACCTAATTGTAAGTAATCCAAACCGAGTGATAATGGACTAAAATTAGTACAGTGTACATGAGACTAAGACAGTGTGAGTCCAGGTATAACCCTTATATAGATCAGCTGTGTTAGATGTTGTTTTACCTATGCAAATAAGTGTGTAGGCGTGGAGATGTGATTATAGTATTTGTATATATGTGTGTGTGGCTGAGGTAGTGTGTGTGTGGGGGATGCAAAGAACACTCCCTCCACACACAAAGACCCTGTGAGCGTGCCGCACCCCCGGAGTGCGGGTGCCACTCCCCTCCTCAGTGTCCTTCCCCAGCCCACACACACCTGTAGGCCACCCCCAGGTATGGGCAAACAGCACTGATCTGCCATGATAGTATCTGGCGGACCATGCATGGCAGGATCCTCCTTCCGCCCACGTCCGCGGCGGCTCCGCCCCCCGTATACCTAATAGGGGACAGGGCAAGCCATGACATCTGGCGTTCCCGCTTCCCTGGCAACAGGTCGGTGGGTGGCGGGCCTGGAGCCCCAGCATGTGTCCACATTCAGGGGCGGACCCCAGGGTGGCGGACACAACATAGGCCACCCAGCAGGAGAAGTTGCTAGCATCCCCAGAGTTCTGTGGATAACTAACACTGCTGCGCCCCCACACCCCACACACATATGTGTGTAGGATCGGGGGGGGGGGGGGGTTTCACGTGGCGACGTCTATTGACTGTCAATGGGCTGAAAACCATGGCCACGCACACATTTGAGCCACGGATTGCCCTGCATTGGAGCAGACGGAGAAAAATACAGTGAACGGGATATTTTCTTTCCCTGTCCGCACTGCACCGCGGGCAATCCGCCACAGTGAAGTCCAGCTCACTCTGGGTATATTGGTTACACATGTGACCAATATACAGTGGGGAAAAAGAGTATTTAGTCACCAATTGTGCAAGTTCATAGATACACTGCAACTATGAGAGACAGAATGGGGATAAAGAATCCAGAAAATCGCAAGTATTTAGTCAATATCATATTTTGTTGGCAATGACAAGGGCCAAATGTTTTCTGTAAGTCTTCATAAGGCTTTCACACACTGTTGCTGTGAAGAAATCAATTCTGGAAGCAATAATTAGAAAATATAAGACATACAAGACCACTAATAATCTCCCCCGATCTGGGGCTCTCCAGACCAGATCTTACCCGATGGGGGTCAAAATTATCACAAGAACCGTGAGCAAAAATCCCAGAACTACACGGGGGACCTAGTGAAGGACTTGCAGAGAGCTAGGACCAAAGTAACAGAGGCTACCATCAGTAACACACTACGCCACCAGGGACTCAAATCCTGCAGTGCCAGACGTGTGCCTCTTCTTAAGTCGTACTGGTTTAAGCAAAGACACACGTCTAGCACTGCAGGATTTGAGTCCCTGGTGGCGTAGTGTGTTAGTTAATGTCTGGGCACGTCTCAAGTTTGCTAGGGAGCATTTAGATGATGCAGAAGAGGATTGGGAGAATGTCATATGGTAAGATAAAACCAAAGTAGAAAACTAAACTTTTCATGTTTGGAAGTGAAAGAATGCTGAGTTTCATCCAGAGAACACCATACCTACTTTGAAGCATGGGGGTGGAAACATCATGCTTTGGGTCTGTTTTTCCTCAAAGGGACCAGGATAGAATGAATGGCGCCATTTATCGTGAGATTTTGAGTGCAAACCTCCTTCCATCAGCAAGGACATTGATGAAAGATGAAATGTGGCTGGGTCTTTTAGCATGACATGGATTCAAAATATACCTCCCGGGCAACGAAGGAGTGGCTTCATAAGAAGCATTTCAAGATACTGGAGTGGCCAAGCCAAACTCCAGATCTCAACCCCATAGAAAACCTTTGGAGGTAGTTGAAGGTCTGTGTTGCCCAGCGACAGCCCCAAAACAAACTGAAAAAGTTTGACCTTTGTCATTGCCAAAAAAGCGTATATAGTGGAAAGTATTCAGACCCCTTTAAATTTTTCACTCTTTTTATATATTCTTTTTTTCCTCATTAATGTACGCACCCCATATTGACAGAACTTTAGACATTTTTGGTAATTTATTACAAAAGAAATACCCTTCCTAGAGCTGGTCCTCCAGCCAAACTGAGCTAACGGGGGAGATGGGTGAAAGTTGTAGAAAGTCAACCATGACTGCAGCCCTCCACCAGTTGGGGCTTTATGGCCGAGTGGCCCGACGGATACCTCTTCTCAGTCCAAGACACATGAAAGCCTGCATTAAGTTTGCTTACAAACACCTGAAGGACTCCAAGATGGTGAGAAATATGATTTTCTGGTATGATGAGACCAAGATAGAACGTTTTGAAGCATGGTGGTGGCAGCATCATGCTATGGGGGTGTTTTTCAGCTGCAGGGATAGAACGATCGAGGGAAAGCCTTCTCCAGAAACCTCAGACTGAGCCAAAGAACAACTGGTTTTAATCAAGGTAAAGCCTTCTCCAGAGACCTCAGACTGGACCAAAGGTTCACCTTCCAACAAGACAATGACCCTAAGCACACAGCTAAAATAACGAAGGAGTGGCTTCACAACAACGCCGTATTTGAATGGCCCAGCCAGAGGCCTGACCCAATTGAGCATCTCTGGAGAGACCTACAAATGGCTGTCCACCAACTTTTACCATCCAATCTGACAGAACTTGAGAGAATCTGCAAGGTGGAATGGCAGAGGATCCCCAAATACAGGTGGGAAAAACTTGTTGCTTCTTTCCCAAAAAGACTCATGGCTGTATAAGATCAAAAGGGTGCTTCTACTAAATACTGAGCAAAAAAAGAACTTTTTTTGCAAATGGCTGCAATATAACAAAGTGTGAAAAATTTAAGGGGGTCTGTATACTTTTCATACCCACTGTATAAAAAAGTATCTAGATTAACTTTTTATATTGACCAAATACTTATTTTCCACCATAATTTCAAAAAATTATTTAATTCATTGTTTCAAGCTGTGCAAGCACGGATAATAGACAGGGGTGCACATAACTGGTCCGCTGGTACGCATATGGGTCTAAAACCCCGCTCTGCGTACCTGTCTTATCCCTCTATATCGCATGTGCGGACTACAGACGGGACAGATTGACGGGGCTTCCGCCCCCCCTCCTTCTTCTTTCCTGCTGTGTGAGATCTGCTTGTGTAGCTGTGTGACTGCAAGCAGAGAGGAGCGTGTCAGGTAGGAGGAAGCTGATAGGCTCAGAACTGGAGCCTTTGCCGACACGCCCCCTGTGTTCCCGAGGCAGGAGAGAGAGAAATCAGGGCTAATCTGTTAATTATTACTTAGTAAAGGTGTCTATTTGAAGGCCAGGACTGTTCCCATTCCTTTCTAATCAAACAACCTCACAAAAGTTGCTTCATGGAATAATAATTCCTAGTATTAGAGATAGAGGGAAT
>CM070039.1:56888368-56901177 GCA_036250615.1 Ptychadena robeensis
TGGTGGAAACACCCTTGTTTGGCAGCACAGAGGTCAACTTTCTGAAATTGATGACCCAGTTTGCGCACATGTTTAGGAGGAATGTGTGTTCCACTCACTCTTGCAGATCAGTCTCTAATCGCTAAGCGTTGTCGAGGCTGTGCTCGGTGTGCAACTCTGGAGCTTGAGCTCCCTCCATAGGGTTTTAACTATTGGATTACAGGGTCCGGAGACTGACTAGGCCACTCCAGTGATCCTTATGTGCTTCTTTCCTTTGTTGCCTTTTTGCTGCTGATGTTGTTGGTCATTGTCGTTGCTGGAACACCCTATATCCACCGAGCCCATTTTCAGTGTCACTGGCAGAGGGGAAGCGGAAAAGGTTGTCGTTCAGTGATTCAAAGGATAACATGTGCTCATCCCATTTTCCCCGTTAATGCCGATTAAGTATTGGATCCTGTGCCCTTAGCAAAAAAAACACCCCCAAACGTCAAAATGTTTCCACGCCCCATGATCTTGACGGTGGGGACGGTTGTTTTTGGGGGTCAATAGGCAGCAATTTTTTTTCCTCCAAACACAGCGAGTTGGAGTTAATGCCAAGCAGCTCGTATTTGGTCTCATCAGACCACCAGCACCTTCTGCCCAGTCACTCTCTGAATCTATTCCAGGTGTTTCAATTGGACAGCACTTGAGAGCGGCCTGCACGTAGTGCCTTCCGTGAGCAGGGGGACCTTGCGCAGCCCTGCAGGATTTATATCCATTCGCGGCTGTATATGTTTTTTCTGCAAGGTGTTCCCCATGTTTTCTTTGGTGACTGTGGTCCCTGTCTAATTTTGAGGTACATTAACTCCTCCCGGTATCGTTCTCAGGATGCTTTTTCACCTTTTCTCAAGACCATTGGACACCCCACGGAGTGGTGAGATCTTGCGTGGAGCCCCAGATCGACGTGTAGCTCGTTATGGATGGTCATTTTGTGACCTCCTTCCTTTTCGAACATCGCACCAACATTGTCCCCTCTCTCCAGCTTCTCGCTAATGGTTTTGTAGCCCATTCCGCCTGGGTCCGGTCTACATTTTGTCTCGACATCCTTGGGAACACTCTTTTGGTCTTCCCATGTTGGGAGAGTTTGGAGTCTGCTGGATGATTGATTCTGTGGACAGGTGTCCTTTTTATCCGGTGACTAGTAAGACAGGTGTCTCTTAATGATGGTTATGCTTTTCTGTTACCAATGGCTTTCTTCTTGCCACTCTTCCATAAAGGCCAACTTTGCGCAGTGCATCACTAATAGTTGTCCTATGGACAGATTCACCCACCTGAGCTGTAGATCTCTGCAGCTCGTCCAGAGCCTCTTGACTGCATTTCTGATCAGCGCTCTCCTTGTTCCGCCTGTGAGTGGACGGCCTTGTCTTGGTAGGTTTACAGTTGTGCCATACTCCTTCCGTTTCTGAATGATCGCTTGAACAGTGCTCCGTGGGATGTTCAAGGCTTTGGAAATCTTTTTGTAGCCTAAGCCTGCTTTACATTTCTCAATAATTTTATCCCTGATCTGTCTGGTGTGTTCTTTGGACTTCATGGTGTTGTTGCTCCCTGTATTCTCTTAGACAACTTCTGAGGCCATTACAGAGCAGCTGTATTTTTACTGATATTATTAAACAAAAAAAGGAATAGAATGGAGGGTAGGTCTAGTTACTGTTCCCATCCCTGAAATTGTATATCAAAAACAAAAGATAGGGTTCCCTCTTGGGACTTTAAGTGGAACAGTACCACACGTGTGTGAAGGGAGGCGGAGTAATCTTGTAGCACAAGTCCCAATATTTAAAGCATTACATTTTATTTGTTATTGAGAACCAGTCACAACATATCAATATGTACTCTTTAAAACAATGCCAAGGTTCCCGCTACACTGCAACACACACAGAGTGTAGCGGCCAATACAAATATTAGGTGATAACCTAATGGAATTGAAACAATAGTAAGGTGCATGCGGCTACATGTTTCGCCAATCACGGCTTCTTCAGGCCAGTAGCACCCTAAGAACATACAAGAGAAGAAAATAACAAGATGAACTGATAGAGTATCCAACCAACCAAATATTTGGTTGGATACTCTATCAGTTCATCTTGTTATTTTCTTCTCTTCGTTATTTAATGAAGATTGCAACTTTTTCAGTATGTTTTATACTATGTTTCAGAACGATAATACAATGTTTCAGAACTATAGTTGAAGGTTACTTTGTCTCCGTTGGTTATCCTTATGTGTATAGACTAGGAAATTACAGGGTTATACACATGTCAAAGTTTTACTCCAAGCAAACAGCAATCTGTGTCAAAGCTGAAATGCGCCCCTTATATTACCCCCCGCCACCCTCATCTGAGGCGAGAATTTTTTCCTCCTTTCTTATTATACCTTTCTCTTATTGAATTATGATTTGTATCAGTCGAAGATGGCATGGATAGTAACAAGTCTTTATGTGTGGGCGGGCAGACAGGACGCCGGTCACCCGGGCTTTGGCGCGGCGGCGCCCTGTTAAGCGGACATTGTCCGCTGCCCTGGTGATCAGCTGCCTGGAGGGGCCGGCTCCACTTACTTCTAATGTGGTCCCGGTACCGCCGGCGGTGATGATTGCCGGGGTTACTGCTCGCCCACACAGGACCCTCCCCACTCACGTGCATGCGGGACATATACTTCCGGCTGTGCTGGCTACATTAGCGGCGCACCGAGAATGTAGCCCCCATGCACAGGAGTCATTGTTGGCTATTGCCACACGTGGAGGCTCCCGGATAGGCGGCGGTTTTCCGATCCTTTTGGACTCCCTTGAAAACGATGTGGATATACACACCAATCCCAATCTAAAGGTAAATTTCTAATCCCAACATTTTTAAGGCTTATTATTTTCTGTCCGGTCCACAATTATTGCTGTCACACAAAGATTTTGGTTTTATAATAGGGATCAATTATTATTGTGTAATTTCCATCTATTTCTTGTTAGTTTGATAATATTTTTACTCTAATACCATGGATCTATCCCTCTAAGACTTAATGCAGCCGATAAGCTACTAAGGCTACGCCTACGGGGTTAATTACTTTGATAGCATATACTGCAAATCCCCATGATCGCTTTGAAAGCTTAGACTTGGAATCCCAGCGTTTACTTTAAGAGCAGAATTAAAGGCTAGATCCAAGAGACATAATGAGGCATTAATCACCCATATATATTCTTACTTACCACACATATCCCCCTTTTTTAGGAGGTACAAACAATACATTTGACCTCTATCCCACACAAATTTACTTAATATAATTTCTTGTAATACAACTATATCGCCCCACATTTCTTGTCGGTCCCCTTCGGGATACCCTAGGTGGACCTTGGATCGTGCCGCCCCCTACCTGACGCTTACATCCGTCCATCCGTCCATCCTACATCCCTCCATTGCGCTGCCAAAATCCATTCCCATTATAGGGGACCACAAAAAGGAATGGCTGTTGATGCCAAATTGTTTTAATCGCCAAGGAAGGTAGGATACACTTTACCTACTTTAATAAAGCCCATTTGTTTCTTGCTTCTATATTTACATAGGTGCGCATTTCTTTGTCTCTCACACAGATTTCTCTACATATGTTCTTAGGGTGCTACTGGCCTGAAGAAGCCGTGATTGGCGAAACATGTAGCCGCATGCACCTTACTATTGTTTCAATTCCATTAGGTTATCACCTAATATTTGTATTGGCCGCTACACTCTGTGTGTGTTGCAGTGTAGCGGGCACCTTGGCATTGTTTTAAAGAGTACATATTGATATGTTGTGACTGGTTCTCAATAACAAATAAAATTTTATGCTTTAAATATTGGGACCGTGCTGCAAGATTACTCCGCCTCCCTTCACACACGTGTGGTACTGTTCCACTTAAAGTCCCAAGAGGGAACCCTATCTTTTGTTTTTGTTTTACTGATATTAGATTACACACAGGTGCACTCTATTTAGTCATTAGCACTCATCAGGCAATGTCTATGGGCAACTGACTGCACTTAGACCAAAGGGGGCTAAATATTTACGCGCACCCGACTTTGCAGGTATTTATTTGTAAAAAAATGTTTGGAATCATGTATGATTTTCGTTCCACTTCTCACATGTACACCACTTTCTATTGGTCTTTTACGTGGAATTCCAATAAAATTGATTTATGTTTGTGGCTGTAATGTGACAAAATGTGGAAAAGTTCAAGGGGGCGGAATACTTTTGCAAGCCACTGTATACTCCCTGAGCTAACCCCCCCTGCTTACAACTACTAGACTGTCCCCAGACATGCATAATTCTTTGTATCACTCTTGGTTAGGTAGGCTAGCCATCTGTAAGCCACTCTCTTCTTACTAAATATCACTGGGCACACAAACCCCCTTGACTTTGCTATTCAATCCACACCTTGCCCAAAAAATGGTGACCTAGGTCTCCCTGACCTGAAGTACTATCATTATGTGGTGCTTCTGACCCATGTAATACAGTGCATATTCTGAAAAAAATTGTGATGCATGCTGCAGCTGATGACAATATCATAAGTCCATGTAGGGTCATATTGAATAGAAAATGGTCCGCAGCTTGGCATAGCACGTGAGGAAATATCTGCAACGTATCATTTAACCACAAAACAAACAAATAACTTGTCCTAAATACATTCAAACAATAGTCAGCTCACAAACACATAAAGCCTCATTAGGATCCTGTGTAGTGTCAAATAGATAGAGGATAATGTATAGTGCGGAATCAGTAGACTATATTCACCTTCAAGGGCCCCAGAGTGTTGTGCAGATAATTTTTGGCGTACCATGTGGAATGTTGAAATCGATACATCAAATGCTTGATCTCGGATAAAGAACTTGCGCCATCTTCAAAAAGATTTAGTAACATACTTGTCACCTAAACTTTCTGCTGCCAGTCTTTCGATGTGAAAAAGATCTTTAAGTGTGTGTGTGAGGAAGATTATGGAAGGGGGGCGCAGGCAGCAGCCACTGATGCATAGTGCACCTTCTTGCTGCCAACAGACAAATCTGTGCCCATTGGTACAAGGAGGACTTTATATCTGCCTTGACTGCCCTATCCAGGTAGACGAACATCAACAGTCCAGGCTCCAGATCAAGCGTTTCTCCGCTGATTGAGTATAGGTATGCCAAAAATGCAAGATGGCCGTGCAGCACCCTTAAGAGACGATATGGTCTTCAGTAGAGGGCGCTATAGGGTAGAATCCCATGTAAGCCTGGTGCAGCACGATTTAAATCTCGCCTCGACGATCGCTTCAATTTATTTTATGGGGCTTGTCCCTATACAACCTAATGGGTGTGATTGGGCGTGGACACGGTGTGGCCCGTGATCTGAAACTAGGCTCCCCATGTTTTTGTTTTTGATTGTGGGTGATTGCGCCCATAAACATGAATGGATTAAAAAATGTTCACGCGCGATTGGTCACCTGCTATCGCGCCCCGCCGCTGCTGATCGCAAAAGTGGGAACAAGCCCTTAGAGTTGTAATATGCACAATAAAGGATAGATACAGTAGGTATTAGGGGTAAATGCTAGAATTTTAAAGCATACGTTGTAGGGAGGCGAATAAACCTTCCTGCTATCTTTATCTTAGTTCCCATAAAGAGTGCTCATCTTCAGAAAACTTTCTGGATGCAATCAAATTAAGCCAATATCCCACTGAGCTGAGGGCAACTTCCGCCTTCAGTTTCCAAGATGGTATATATGTTTACTCCTCACCACCTAACCACTCAGTGTGGGTGGCGGTGCCACACCAGAGGTCCGCCCTTTCCTTCTAACCACTTCCTATTTAGCATTCGTCTTGAAAGTCATGCAAAACAGCCCATCAGACACCTTACCTCTCCACCAATATCCCCTAATACAGCTCACCTGGGTGCTGGGCCAGTGGGGGCCATTCAGATGACAAAAATGGAGAGGGTGACTCACAAGTACCCTTGAGAATAACATTCCAGGGCCCGTGGGGACCCTCACCTAGGGGAAGCAACATCCAGGGAGAGTGATCATCGCCACATATTTATAAAACAAACAGGTATTAACAAAAAAAAAACTAAACAGATTTCAATCAAGTAATCCCACGTTCTTTGACAGCAAAAACGTTTATCAGTCATAAATCTGGCAAGTACAATTTTAGTCAGTATTAAAAACGCTAGCAGTACGAACATGTTTCTTTATGCATTTGGTGCCCATCCCTAATTTAATATACATCAAGGAAGACAACTTATATTTGGGACTGTAACTGGAACCACATATACTAACTATTGTTAGGATACG
Organism: Ptychadena robeensis; assembly: GCA_036250615.1. Taxonomy (NCBI): domain Eukaryota; kingdom Metazoa; phylum Chordata; class Amphibia; order Anura; family Ptychadenidae; genus Ptychadena; species Ptychadena robeensis. The sequence continues at coordinate 56,894,649 of CM070039.1, forward strand.
CTATGTACTGTAAGTACATAAAAACAACTCTGTAAATTATATTATGTGTAATGACATAGATTGTCATGATGGATTTATTAACAACTGTTATTAGTTTGGTATTTACACATTTCGTTTTTTTTTTATCTAGTACTGTCTCCCTGAAGAAGCCCTTAATACAGGGTGCAGCACGTTGGAGAAATTAATTGAGCCTGTACAGCTTGTATGGTTATATTACCCTCAAGTTAATGCAAATGGTGATAGAAGTCTGTGATCACTTTTCTTTAAAACTTGCTTTTAGCTGGTATTCTTATGATATAATTGTTGATGATTTACTTCCATGTTATTATCATGAATAAAGACCTGTAATGATACATGCTGCTTTTTCTCAGCTTTTTCAGTGCCTTGAAAGCACTTTAATAGATTTATTTACCATTTGGTCTAAGTCAGTGGTTCCCAAGCTTTCCTTGCCGGGCCCCCCTTTTCGAATTTTGGAACATTTTCGAGCCCCCTTGCCTTTGAAACACAGGTTCAAAATTAGGGCCCGCGCCCCCCCCCCTGGATTTTTCCCTCAAAGAAAGTAATTACCAGTATATGTGCTGGGAAAGGCCACTATAAAGCAATTTGCCCCCAAGGTGTGGGGGGGGGGGGACTTTATTGAAGAACAGCTGGTTGTGGAACACGTCATCCCATTTGTGCTCCTCTGCCACCGGGTTGTCTCAGTGGTTAATGGTGCGGTCTTGTCTGACATAGTCCAGTACACCACTGTACCTCACACCATGCATTAGGAGGCAATATGCTCAGAGACTATCTCCTTTCTGGTAATACGTGAGGGGGTGGATCCTTTTCTTCTCCGGGAACATGCTCCTATCTACGGGAGATCAGGTGACAGCCTCTCCTGGAGTGACCCATGCTTCCAGAAAGCTTAAGTTCTCACCTGCCCCCCCACACTCTGCCTCTCGATTGCTGCCTCATTGCCCAGCTTTCCACAGCCCTACAGGGAGTTTGCTGACGTTTTCAGCAAGAAACAGGCTGAGACATTGCCTCCTCATCCTCACCCGTATGGCGGCCCTCTCTCCATCCCTGAAACCAAAGCAATGTCGAAATACATAGGGAAAAACCTGGAGAGAGGTTTCATCCAGAGGTCCATGTCTCTGGCAGGAGCCGGCTTCTTTTTTGTGCAAGAGAAGGAAGGGACCTTGCCCCCCTGCATCGATTATTGGGCTCTCAACAAAATCACTATGAAATACAAGTACCCCTTGCCTCTGATCTCCAAGCTCTTTGATCGACACCAGGGGGCTTCTGTATTCACCAAGTTGGATCTGCGGGGTGCTTACAATCTGATCTTTATTCGGGATGGGGACAAATGGAAGACCGCGATCAACACTTGGGATGGGCACTACAAGTACTTAGTGATGCCGTTCTGCCTCTGCAATGCCCCTGTTGTCTTCCAGAACTTCAACAAAGATATGTTTCATAATCTTCTGTATACCTGTGTCGTTGGGCATTTGGATGTTTTCCTTATCTTCTCACCAGATCAAACCCACCCACCCATTACAAACATGTTAAAGTGGTGTTCCTACGTGAAAACAGACTCTATGCTAAGTTGGAGAAATGGCTCTTTGAACTAAAGAAACCTTACTGGGGTATATCATCTCTGACCAAAGGTTACGGATGGATCCCGTCGAAGTCTCTGCAGTCCTTGACTGGCAGTTTCCTCAAGGCAATCCAACGCTTCCTCAGATTTGCCATCTAGTACAGACAATTCAAGGACTACTCTTCTATCACCACTCCTATCATGGCTCTAACCAGGAAAGGCACCAACAGTAAGCATTGGTCAGACAACACTGTTCAGCCTTCAACCTCTTGAAGGGGGCATTTTCTTTGGCCCCTGTCCTGTTAAGTCCTTATCTGACTCACCCTTTTTTTTTGGAAGTGGATGCCTCCTCAGTAGGGGTGGGTGCTGTTTTCTCCCAACGGAGTGCATATGGCAAGCTCAGATCTCGTGCCTTCTTCTCCAGGAAGTTCTCTTTGGCCGAGAAAAAACACTTGATTGGGGATCGTGAGCTACTGGCAGTCAAGTTGGCACTAGAAGTGTGGCACCACCTTCTGGAAGGGCCATTCATTCAGTTACCATCTTCACGGATCACAATAATTTTCTGTACCTCCCAGACAGCACAGAGACTCAACCCATGACAGGCCCTTTGGGACTGGTTTTTCTCCCAGTTCGATTTCATCCCTATCTTCTGCCCAGGTGCAAAAACCTAAAACTGCCGGATGCTCTGTACTGCTCCTTCAATCCAGAGGACACTGAACCAGAACCTTCCTATATCCTTGATCCTTCCTGTATTCTGTTTTTGGCTCCCACTGGCCTACAACCAATACCTCCAGGAAAGCAGCTGTCATGGAAAGCCCAGCAGCATTGTATGCTGGTTTTGTGTCGCTGCTCCAAGGCTGCAGATCACCAGGGTATCTCCAAGACACTGAAATTAATATATTGCATGTACTGGTGGCCTTCACTTTCCAAGGACGTAAAGGACTTTGTGGTTGCTTGTCCTACCTGTGTCCAAACAAAGCCCCTAAAAGACATCCTGCTGGCCCACTTCACCCACTGTCTGCATCCCTGGACCCACATCTCCATGGACTTTATTACCGATTTGCCTCGTTGTGGTTTCGAAGATGGCACATTTCATCCCCATGTCCGGTCTTTCTTTGGCTCCAGTGCTGGCTCTGGTGTTCCTGCGGTAAGTATTTTGGCTCCATGGTCTCCCTTACAGTATTGTATCTGACTGGTGGGTGCAGTTTACTTCCTACAATCGCTGTAAACTTTAATCGTTTACAGCGATTGCTCTGCTCCTACGTTTTACCCATCAGAATGATTGGACCCAATTGCTTTCCTGGGAGGAATTCACCCATAACAACCTTGTCTCAGAGTCTACGTCGCACAGCCTGTTCTTCCTCACCTATGGCTGTCCCCATGGGATCTGAAGTTCCTGCCACTGCATCTACCTGAGCCAATTTCCAGGAGTTATGGGAGGAGGCTCAGGGAATCCTGCTGAAGTGTCATGAAAGATGGACTGACAAGAAGAGGAGCAAAGCTCTGCAGTTCTCCCTATTAGATAAGGTTTGGCTCTCTACCAGGTTTATCCGCTTGCGATTACCCTCTTGCAATCGTTGGCTCCTAAGTACAATTGTCCCTTTCCTGTCCTGTCGCAAATCAATCCAGCAATTCCTTCCATGTGTCTCTCCTCAAACATGCTGTTTTTAATTGATTCTACAATTAAAATGCCTCCTGGTCCTGTTTCTGCTAAATCCGAGGAGGAGTACCAGGCTGAGCAGATTCTGGATTCCCGGATCTCATGGGGAGCTCTGTAGTAGCTTGTCCATTAAATGAGTTATGGTCCTGAGCAATGGTCCTAGGTAGTGATGGCCCGAACTGTTCGCCGGAGAACTATTCGCGGCGAACATCCATGTTCGAGTGCGCCATGTTCGCGAAAACATATGGCGAGTTGGTCGGCCCCTATCTTTTAACATTGCAGAAACTTTGACCCCTGTGAGGTCACGTTCCTGCAGTACATAAGGTCCAGACCAACTTCACACCCCCCACCTCAACAGACCCTCACACGCCCCTATAACCGTTCAGAACAGGACGCCATTACAAGACGTTCTGCTGAAGAAGGAAGGGTTAGATGAGAGCTGCTGTCTGCTAGCTATAGGAACCATTAAGCTAGGCATTGTTGACTAGTTAATCTAACATTCTATCCACTGGATATCCATCCCGATCCTGGGACTATCCCTCACCGAGCGCAGTTTCCTCCACACTGTACCATCACACCAGTGTCCTCGCCTACTGAACCATCAACCACCATATGTCCGCCATACCCTGACATCCTCCCCATTGTCCCCTCCCAACTGCATCCCATCTCCCCCCAGTGTCGTCTCTCACCCTGGACCCATCAGCCACCATGTTCCCTCGCCCTGTATCCTGCTATTTGCCACCAGTCGTCGCTCCACACGACCATCTCCCCCAGTGTCCTCCACATGGTCCATCCACCAGTGTCCTCACACTGACCATCACCCCAGTGTCCGCCATACTGACCATCTCCCCCAGTGTCCTCTACACGTCCATCTCCACAGTGTCCTCCATAAAATTAAATTCACCCTTTTAGCTTAGGCAACGTGGAAAGCAGATTCTTCACAGGTTGTTTCAGGTGGAATTCACAAGGCATTACCAACCATGTTGTTTAGTGCTCTCCAGCTCCCCTCTTATGTTCAATCCCAAATCACTATCATTGTAGAATCCTTAGTGCGGATTTATGCGTGAAAAAAAAATTTTGGGAGTTTGCCATGGATCCCCTTCTGTCATGTCATTTGTCCAGGTGTTAGTCCCTTTGAAATACACTTGTCCAACACTATTGTGGCCAGAAAGGGTCCCTTGTTTTTAATGTTCGCCTGCCATTTGAGTCTATGGGGTTCACCGGGTTCGCCGGGTTCGTGGACGCGGAGGTTCGCGTTCGCCGTTCGCGAACATCAAATTCCAGGTTCGCGCCATCACTAGTCCTAGGTTCTCGTTGACGATCTTCATGCTACCCTCCTCAGACCATTCCATTGGCGGTTCCTAATCCGGGGAGGTCGTAGGTGGGGGGCGGGGGTTACTGTCACAGATACCCATAGGGCGAGGGGATTTGTATCCGCTGCATCCAGCTTTGAAAACCGTCTTTGCTGTCATGGGTTAATTGTCCATCCATTGGCACTCCCTCTTGCTGGGCGCTTGTGTTGGTTGCTTCTCCCTCCTGCCCCTATATAAGGAAGTAGGTTTTTCATGTGTTTGTTACCAGCCTACTTGACTTCCTGTTTCCAGACACTCTGCTTGTTCAATGGATATTCCCTTGTTCTTGATCCTCTGCACTTCATCCCGAAACCTCTCCTGACTTACTGGGTCCTGACTCTTGGCTTGTTTTTTGGATTTTCCTTACTCCTAACTCTTGGCGCTACATCTCGGTTTCACATCAGCCACCAACTTGCACAACCTGGGGATTGCCTGCAGCAGTGGCTCCACACCCGTGAATTACCGTTGCCACCCGCCATGATTTAAAGAGCTTTATTTTATTTTCATCTGACCCCATTTTTACCCAGTTTTCCTCTAGATCATTTAGATGTTCATGGCAAACTGCAGAGGGTCCTGTACATGTTCTGCCTTGAGTCGGAGGAACTTGTGGGCTTGGGGTTGTCAGGTGGACTATGGTGTAGTGTATACCAATTGTTTTCTCAGTGACTCCAGCAGCAGGTTTACTATCTTGTCTCTAACATCCTTGGGCAGCTCCAACTAATTAGGAATCTGATTCTGTCCCAATTATTTTTTTTACTGTAATAACAAGTAGGGATTAAAAGAACTCCCTGGCAAGGGTTGTTTCTCATTTGAAGCCTGAAATCTTGCTAGTTGATAGGGTATCAAATATGTTTTTCATTCATTGCAATGCACATCAATATCTGACTTTTGTGCATGTGGTTTGTGAGGGTTTTTTGTTGTTACCTGTCTCTCACAGCTCTAAACCTAACTAAACCCAACATTACACCTATTGACGAGGGCAATGTACAAAATCATCTGGCTCGCCTTGTTTGTCCATGGCATGCAACGCTTAGGAGGTTAAAATAACTAAGTGATTAACACTCCCTAAACAAGGCCATAGACTCACCATTGGGCAACGTTCATGCCTTCTTGTTGCCCACTGGAGCCTAGGACCTAATATCAGGAAACGTTTTTAAATTAATGATGTTTTTAAAAAGTATATATAGGTCATATTTAAAGGTTTTAAATGTTTTGAAATTATTTATTTTTATTTTTTATTTATTTTTGGCATAAAGAATGATATTCAAAAATGTGTCAGCAAAAAGCCCCCTAAATATAGGAGGAAAACATTTTAATGTGTTGATCTGCTGGGCATTAAATACAAAATCAAGGGAGTGAATAATGTATAAATATGTGTACTATGTTCAGATGTCTTCTACTTGCAACAAACGATTGCAGTATCCATACATGTCGTTTCTATGTCTTAAAAATCATTAGGCTCAATCAGGGGTGGTTATGTAGTATGTAGTTAGTATTGCAACTTCCCTAGTATGGAGTGCTAAAAAGTTATGAAAAGTGTATAATTAGGAGCAGTTTCCTTTATCTATTTTACAGTTCAGTGGGGGGTGCTCACCTTACATCCATGTCAGCCTGGAGTTTTATGTATAAGGGCCTTATCCAGTGGTGGCCAACTAAGTTGATTTGGTGGGTCACAAGTGTGGCGGTTCCTAACAGTTAGGTTTTGGGTGCCCGAAGTGGAGGACTGAGGTGGGCCACCTAAGAACACTCGGGCCGCGTGTTGGGCACCTGGGGCCAAATCCCTCTCCCTCAGGTTCCTCTATATCCAGGGCTGCACACAAGTGGTATGCAACTATTCATGCGGAATAAAATTTAGCTATGCACCGCTGCAGTAGTGTCACTACGTGTCTTTGCATAATAACATAATATGTACAGCAAGTTGTTACGGGGAGGGGGGGGGGG
>CM070039.1:56923411-56934580 GCA_036250615.1 Ptychadena robeensis
CCACCACTCCCACCTACCCTAATAGATGTTGTGCTTCAAGCAGGGAAGTGTGCCCCCACGGTGAGGACAGTCATCCTACAATCCCAGTGCCAACTGGAGGAATGGGGACACGAGGGGACTGGGGACCCGACCCGTCCATCCGGTGGCACTGGATAGGTCGGAGACTGTACCCTCACTGGGGGAACACCTGTCCCTACTGCAACGTGGCCCACCTTGATCGGCTGGAGCCCGCCCTTGTGGCTGGCCAGACACAACCACTGTGGGGAAATTTAGGGAGGGAATGAGGGATATTTAGAGGGTGCAAGGGATATGCCAGAGATGTGGGCTCCATCTGACCCAGGGAACTCATACCTGTGGTCCATCGCATACCGCTTTAGATGCCGTGGATTTAGGTTGCCAACCAGCAACGACCCCGGACAACGCAACTATACCCTCACCGTGTGGGGAAAAACACCTGTCGCTGCTTGAAGTGCAACATCTATCAGGTAGGTGGGGTGGTGGACAGGGCTGTGGTGTGGAATTATGTGATATGTGGGTGTTCATCTGGCCCTCCCTCCTTGCACTTCTAGTGTTGGGGGGCATGGCCATAGGGTTCCCGTCGCACACCCATGGCGTAGCACCTGGGAGCACTAACCCTGCTTTGCTCTCCCTATGCTTAACGAAACCGGACTAGTACGGCCATTATCCATGTGATAATATATCAGTATCTACTTTGACCTGATATATGCAATGCTGTGAGTATGTGATCTGACTTTCCTGTATAGTGTAACATGCGACATTAATAATTATGACATAAATATAGGTTGATTTGATTTATCCTATTATGTATAATGATTGAGGTAAGTTGACTGACATTCTAGTAGGATGTCATGAGGCTAATTTTAATCAGAGACCTAGATGTCCATGATATTGAATGTATGTGACATAATGGCAAGTTCTAGTATGTTTTTTAACCCAAACACCAATGCAGATAGTTTAAATAGATACTATGGTATTAGTGGTTAGTAAGAACACAGTTTTGGACGTACTAACATGTGGTGAATTGGTGTGTAAATTTAGGAGTCAGTAACTCTAATTAATGATAAGAGTACTAGACTGCAATATAATATTGATCTGAACTCTTAACCTCCCTAGCATTGAGACGAACCTGTTTGTTCGCAGTTAAGGGTCGTCCCACCGCAGGGGAAACCCGCATCAGGGAAAAACCGCGATGCCTTCCTGTAAAGCTGCAGCGATTGGTCTTCATCACACTGCAGCATTTCCGGGGTTCGGCACGCCACGATCGCATCACGGGACGCGAAGGGGGCCGGCGCCATAGACCTCCATATTTATGAGAGAGCGCGCTTTCCAGACCACACAGCCAGCGTCAATAAAGACAGTGACAGTGGATGACAGGTAGTGTACCATTGCCTGTACCGCGCCGTTGAAAACGGCGTGATACAGGCAGTGCAACTAGAAGGTTAATAGTCAGGGCTAGCATAATATATACATATCGAACTACCACGATTTGATATTCTAAGTAATGCTCAAGTTATGTTACCTGTTTAGTTCTTTGTAGTTATCCATCGTTCTCCCTAAGAGCCCCAGGCAGGGGTGAAACGCGTGCGGAGTGTTATTGGATCTACTACATCAGTTTACCATTACCTACATTGTATATTTGACATACTGTTATTTGGTGTTCACATGATGAATGTTCTTATTTTACATGTATAATACCTTTTGTCAGATTTATTTTTGGAAATAGGTCGCATTAGTAGCGTCCAATGAGAAGACCTTTTTTAGACGGTTAAATGTATTGAGGCCGGGGGCGTCGGATGTGTGCCTTAAGGGCCCTCTTTTGTGCTATTAGTTCCCCGTCACCCAGAACACTGAATCTCGGGATAATGGGGGGGGGTGTACATTTCGAGTTCTGTTGGGTGGAGAGGTATTGGTAGTCGCAACATGGTGCCACGGGCCAGTAAGGAGTAGGATGAAACGCTGGACAAGCAAGGTTCATAAAATGGTTTTCATGGGGGGTCATGTTCACTGCGTGTTGGGGTTTTCTCTAAGGGGGAAAAGTAGAGGGTGGTTGAAAAGGGAGTGCTGCAAGTAGGGATCGTTGTCTGTTGGGAAGTTTGAAAAGTAAGAGTTTGTGCAGAAAGTCATCTAGGGTCAGGGAGGGCAATGAAAATATGGTCGAACAAAAAAATACGGGGGGGGGGTAGTGGAGACGGGGATGGAATGAAAATGAATTAAGGTGGGGCAAGCTATAGTAGTTTTACTGCTCTAAGAAAAGTCTGTGAAGTCGGGGGTCAGAGAAGGGTCGCGGGAGAAAATCCAGATATGTACAAGGAATTAAACAGAAGCATGTGGCAGGGGTGTGAAAAGAGAGAGGTCGACAGTACATCTAAGTGCTTGAATAGGGGGGTTAACCGAATGTAGGGGGGCCGAAAGTAGCCTCTATGTATAGGTTTAGCAGGGGGGGGTATTTGGTGACTCCACTAGATCGACCAATAAAGGGAGGATGGGGTGGTTTGGTTGGGTGGTTGTGAGGATCCACAAAAGGGGAATGCATTCGGGCCAGGGGGTGCGACCAAAGACCAGATACAAGTATGGGTTATGCTACTGGGAAGTTGTTGCAGTATATTAGAAAGTGTAACAGCGGGGGAGGGCTGGCACAATACGCTTGGAAGTAAATGATATTGAAATTTCAGGCGACATTACACGGTGACGGAGAGGGGTAGAGTGGGGTAGAAGTGGAAGACAAAAAAAAAAAGGAAGACCTTTGCACCAGTAGAGCTGGGGTTGGAGGGTGCCGAGAAAGGTTAACTAGCAAGGGGTAGGGGCTGCAGACACAGATTCTGATTTGGATACCAAAACAAAGGTAGGGGGGAGAGTGCCTACAACCACAGGAAGGGCTGGGTAAAGGAAAAAGAAGAGAGGGAAAGGAGTAGAGTGCCTGGTAGGTACAAAGGGGAGCTCGAATAATATAGACGATGTGTTGATACATCATGATCGAACTGGTGATGTAGAGCACACGGACCATTGACACACCTTCGCCCAATGTGGTTGTCACATGACTTAAATAAAAAGTAAAATAGGAAGACGGACGACTTGTAGGCGAAACGCGGGCACACACCACCTGCAGAACAAATAAGAATTTTGGATTACACAAGGGGGGTGGGGGAATGACATGAGAAGGCTTGTCTGTTGCTGTCTTCTGATGGCAATTGCGCAGAAGGGGCATAAAACGAAACCTCTGGGAGCTGTGAAAAGAATGTAGGAGGGGACAGCTAGGTGGTGATGTTGGTTGCACAGCACGCATATCAGAATGGAAAACGAATAATATGCGTCGTGACGTACACCAGGTGGGCGAAACCAGGTGGCCGCGGGGGCGGACGAATGGTAAGTTCATCAGTCTGTCAAACTTTTAAAAAAAAGACAAAACAAATGGCAGGTCCGCGAGGGGACTAACGACTCGGAGACGAAAGAAGTTTATGGAGAGAAGACACTTGGGGACGCAACAGGTCTGAACGTTAAAAACGGCATGCCGAGATATACAGGGCCACAGACTGGGGTGGTGAGAGTCCTATCTGAAGTACGATCCAACCAAGGAACTGATAAGTCCAAGAAAATAGGAAACGTTCCGGATGGGATCCCACCAAATAAGGTAGAACGCAATGTGGTGACAACCGGTTCATGGGGACACTTGTAGAAGTGAACAGAATCCTAGACGCCGAACCAAGTAATAAACCAGCTAATCCATGCCAAAAGGAGTTGGATTCCTCAACGACAAAAAAATATGAAATAACTTGTCAAGTTATGTATAAAAGATAGCGAGAATGCCCGACAATAAATGCCAAAAAGCGAAACCAAAAAAAATGGGGCGGCGTCTAAAGTGTACAAAACATCGCGCGTGGCCGCGACTAACAAGGAAGGGAGGAAAAGATAAAGGAGGATCTCACCGCACCCAGAAATGGGATACACTTTAACATATCAAACCAACTTACTGCACGAAAGCCATCTCGTCATGGTGAAAAATATGGCGGGAAATTCCTGGTCACGAATGCATGATACAGTTACACTTAGCTCATGCTCACGGTTTTGTCATCTACGGTGTCGTTGTATAGAGTATGTCCCATGGTAGAAGATTACAGAATATCGGTCCAAGAGAACTAACCCAACACAAACACATAGCCTTATGTGAAAAAAAAAAGTAAAGGGGAAGGGAAGGGACGGAGAAACGGCAAACGAAACAGGGTCGGCAAGATATTACACGTGGAATCTTGTGCTTCCTTGAACACGATGTCTCATATATCTACAATAGAACATTGTGCACCATTATCCACAATCAAAAAGACTGAACAGTAACGAAAGAGAAAAGACCCAGGATGAGAAGGAGGGGAAGCGGAAATGCCAGTGTGCAAACACCGGGGGTGTCATAGATATATACATTCAAAAGAGGGGGGGAGAAGCAACTGAGAACACAACGTAGAGGGCACATTATAAGGCTACAATAAGGAGTCAAAACATGGAAACTAAACTGGGTTATCGCAGTCCAAAGAACACAGAGATTAGGACTAAATAAGTATAAAACAGTAGATTACATTGCACAAATTACTACTGAGTTCTTACATATTTATGCAATTTGATAACACCTAGTGGGAGGTATTGGGTTGTCAACATAATGTATTTGTGTTCCAGATCGGCAAGAGGGTGGGTACGAAATTTTCTTAAGGTTCCTGCTTGCGGCCTATTGCTGTCACAACAAAGGTTGACTGGATATGATGGTCAAACAACGTGAGTAATACGTGCGTGTGTAGTCTGTTTTTATTTATTACCTAATAATTGCTCTCCACACAATTAAAGGGTGCAGGCATAATATACAGTCTGTCTGAAAAAAAATAACGGTAATCAATAGTGTGACTGTGATGTAAGAAACATAAAATTAGTAACAATTACCCAAATCATCATAAAGGTTTAACAGGTATATAAATCTTAGGCAGCTCTGCTAAGAGCATAAAAGGATATGGGGTTGTAAGAAAGGTGAAACATTGTTGACTGACAAGAAAAGGGGAAAGGGGGCAACATTTCCAAGGATAAAAGGAGAAAAAAGCCCCTACCAGAAAAGGAAGAGAAGATGACAGAGGAAAGGGAGGATAAGAAAGTGATAAGTCAGACACAGGTGGCAAAAAATAGAGTAAAAAGGAAGATTATCCCAAAGAACCAGTGTACTACCCGCCCAGGGGGGAGAGAAATCCCACCAGCATCACGCATGGGGTCACTAATTAACCGGAACTCTAAAACAGCGTAATTGATAAGAGATGCGGAACGAGCGGCAAAAAACGGGGTGTGTTGGCGCCGGAGAAAAAACATTGGTCATACGGGGGGGGGGAGGGACAATGGGCCGGAAATAAGTTCGGGACAAAGGGGATGGGGGGTGTCTGCCCGGATGTTCTCGGAAACAGTTTGGGATCATTTCGGATATCGCCCCCTAATCATGTAGAGAAAGAAGGCGATGGTTATGACAGAGAAAAGGAACTGTGTTGACCCGCTGGTGAGTCGACTCGTCAGCAGACGTATCAAAGAACGCATGCCAATGAGCAACGGCCCTGCAGCACACGGTCACAAAGACCCTCACACCCCCGAATACCATGGGCAAAATATCAAAGTCCAGGGCGCCATTGCGCTAGGTGATAAGGAAGGAGCCGAAGGGGCAAACTGTACCACGCAAGGAGACGAGACATTCTACTGGGATGAGAAAGGGCCGGAAGGGGCAGGGGTAGCAGACACAAGCACTAGTTCGAGCAAAGGAGAAGAAAAAGAGACAGGGGGGTGGGGGAAAAAAAAGAAAAGAAGGGAAGGGTCGCAGGTCGGGCTAGGGATAACGTCGGTCAAAGATGGCGTGATACATATACAACATGGTATATAAATCGTCGGGGAGGAAGGAGACGCCTGGCGCGGGATTGATGTCGACCGCGCGGAAGTGGGTCTCCCTCTAGAAATTCTTCCGGAGACACGGGAATAGGGATGCAATTACAGCGCGACAGGCCAAAACCGCGCGCATGATAGATCTTGGATCACTGTGTAGACTCTGGGATAGAGAAAACAAAAAACCCTGTCCTTTCATTGAAAAAGCGAGGACTCGAATCATTTTGGTAATGTGACGTCAGTAAGAGCGTCACATCACGGGTGGGAGGGTTAGAACAAACCAGGAACTATGCGTTCCAGGTTCCGGATGTGACATCAGTGGAGGTGCACTCCGGGGATTTTGACTTATGATGACTAGAAAAGGAGTCCCGGGGGGGGGTCCGGGGGGATAATCGGAAGGAGATCGAGGAACGAAAAAGCGCTCCGCGAAAAAAACCACGTAAAAGAGATCGCGGCCGAGGGACAAACGGAAGCCGTTGACATTTCGGAAAGGGCCACTCACAAACTAGCCATTACAGCATGTGCTGCAAAATAAAAAAAGAAGACAGGTAGTGAGGAGTATTATGAGCAAGAGAAGTGACTGTGTGCTGACGGGGCAAGGCTGAAGGAGGAGCTCTGTGGCGGGGGCCTCAACACAATGTAAGACTAAAAGGTAGCAAAAAGAAAATTGTTGTACCATGTTTGACGTACTGCCTACCGTCTTTTCCTGATATCCCATCATTCGGCAGTGGGCCATGGGAAATATCCATCTGCCCCAGTGTCCCCTCCACAGCTAGAACCGAAGGAAATGAAAAAAGAGGACGACCGGGAAGACCAGATGACCATGGCACCGGGGGGCTTGACGCATCGGGGGGGGGCATGGCACCGACCAGGTGTCCTCCACACTTCCATGCGTCCCCCAGGTGTCCTCTCGCACACTGGAACCATCACACCAAGGTGTCCGGCTCCATACTGGACGCATCAACCACCAGTGTTCCTCCACCCTGGGGACCATCTCGGCACCAGTGTCCTCCACAGCTGTCCATCGGTCCACCAGCCAGTGTCCCGTCCACAAGACTGACCATCTCCCCCAGTGTCCTCCACACTGACCATCTCCCTCCCCAGTGTCCCCACAACTGACCCATCACACCAGTGTCCTCCACAATTGTCCATCTCCACCAGTGTCCTCCACACTGACCATCAACCACCAGTGTCCTCCCACTGACCGAGGTCGGGGGGGGTCCCCCAGTGTGGCTCCACACTGACCATCTCCGGCCCAGTGTCCCTCCACGAGCTGACGCATCACCAAAAACACCAGAGTATCTCCACAAACACTGTCCAGTCCACCAGTGTCCTCCCCAAAAACACAAACAAAGCTCCACCAACTTTTACCATCACCACCAGTGTCCCGCCATAGAGCACTGTACCATTCTGCATGGGGCGTTCCCCCACTTTCCTCCACACTTGGGGAACACAACTGTCCTCCACGAACTGTCCTTCTCCACCAGTGTCCTCCAAAAAACATTAAAATTCAAAACCTTTTAAGCTGTAGGCCAACATGGAGCAGACTTCACAGGGTTGTTTCAGGTGGAATTCACACAACAAGGGCATTTACCAACCATGGGGGGTGTTGTTTGGTAGTGCTGCTCCATGGCTCCAGGCTGGCGGGCGCCTCGGTTATGTTTCCAATCCCATTGGCTATCATTGTATAAAATCCTTGGTGCGGATTTTAGTGTGGCGTGAAAAAAAAAAAATTTCTGGTGGGGGAGGGGTTTTGGTGGGCCAGGGGATCCCCGCCCGGTCTGTCAAGTTGTCCAGGTGGGGGTGGTAGTCCCCTCCCCCTTGAAATACTTTTCCAATACTATTTTGGGGTTGCCAGCACGGGTTCCCTCCTCCTTTGTTTTTTATGTTCGCGGCGGGGGCTACTGGTTGGTTTGGTTAATGTTCTTCACTCCTACCCACGGCCAACCCAGGGGGTGGGGTGGGTATTGGAGGCTCTGTGCTGGGTGGGCCTCGTTCTCTCTCCTCCGTGGGAACATGCGATGTTCACCGCGAATAGTTCTCCGGCGAACAGTTCGGGCCATCACTAGTTGTAGAGTGCAATTAGTGACCATGGTGGAGCTGGGGGAAACTCCTTTTACCATTTTGCCACCCTCTCTCTCACTTTCTTCCTCCCTCCTCATCTTCCTTCTTTTCTGGGGGGTTTTCTCTTTATGTTGGAAATGTGCTGTAGTAACAATTTCCTTTTTACCCACATTTATGCTCTACAGAGCTGCATATATACCTGTTAAACCTTTATTATATTTGTGTAATTGTTAAAATTATTTTCTTAATCAAAGTCACTATGTACCGTATTTTTCAGACTATAAGACGCACCCAAAGTTTTGGAGAGCAAATTAGGAAAAATAAAAACAGACACACAGCCAGATCTCAAGTGAATATACAGAATGTTTCAGCAAAGTAAGCAGGAACCTAAGAAATCGTAACTTTGGATTGGAACAAATAAATAAAATAATATAGGTGTACAAATTGCAAAATATGTAAGAAAAGTAGTAATTCAATAATTACTGTAACTTCATTTAGTCCATCTGGTTGGAAAGTTTTCAGTTAATATATCTAAAATGCCTCTCGTGTTTTCAGTTGTCTGAATGCATCATGACGTTCTTTGCAAGAGATTTGTTCCATGGGTGTTACTGATTCAGTCTTTTTGATTGTGGATAAGTGTGAAATGTCTAGAGACATGTGTTCAAGGAAGCCATTCCTAATATTGCGCCTGTGTTGGGTAGTTCTCGCGATATATTGTAATCCACATGGGCACTACAATAAGTAGATGACAAAACTGGATGAGCAATTCATGAATGGTTTCGTGCGGTGGCTTTCTCCAGTAGTGTTTGAAGTTAAAGTATCCTTTATGTTGGTGATGACTTGGCAGGTATGCCATTTAGGGATGGGGCATTTATAACTACCTATGACAAAGTTATTTCATAGTTTTTTTGTGTTGAGGAATCTTTTGGATGTTTATTGAGCTTACTTGGGGCCAGGATGTTCTTTAAAGTGATGAAGGTACAGGTTCTATTATTGGTGGAATCTGGACTTAAGTTTTGGTTGGAGTAGATCGGATCTACCAAGTCTGGTGGCTGTATCTCTTGCAGAGTTTAAGTTCTGTTGGGAAATGTTTCTCTTTAAACTTTTTGGTTAGTAGTTTGGATTGTTGTTTAAAGTTTCAGATGATGAAACAATTCTTTTGGATTGTTTGAAACTGTCCGACGAGCATATTCGTTTTCCATTTTTAGAATGGTTGCTGAAAATCCAAATAGTGTCTACTTTCTTCAAGTAGATTTTTTATTCTATGGCAAGATCAGAAGAAAAGTTCTAAATCCAGAAATTCTATTTTGTTTGGGTTGTGTGTGCCGGTAAATTGTAGTCTTTCCTCATTTTTATTTAAGTATGTGACAAAATTTGAAATGTCATGGTCGTGGCCATCCCAGATGATTATCAAATTGTCTATATAGCGCTTGTATAAGACTATGTTCCTGTGGTGTAGGCTACCTTTGTTTTGGATCAAATCAGACTCTAGGTAACCCATAGTTAACTTTGGAAAGCTAGGTGCAAATCTTGTTCCCATACCCTTTTACTTGTAGGTAAGTTTGAAATTCAAATTTAAAGGTATTGTGAGTAAAAATAAATAAAATTCCTTCGAAAAATGTATCTGGTTTGGTGATGGGCATGAGTGGATCCTCAAAAACCAAAAACATGGTCGATATTTGAGTACAATAATGTAACATCAAGGGTAAGCCAGATGTATGACTTTTTCCATGTAATTTTTTGTAACTCTTGTAATAATTGGACCGATTCTCTGAGATAAGACTAGAGATTAAAATATATAGATGAAAAAATAAACCCGTCATAGGTAGTTATATATGCTCCATCCCTAGATGCCCTATCTGCCAAATCATCACCAACAGAAACGATACTTTTACTTCAACCACTACTAGAGAAACCCAACGCATGAAAACATTCATGAATTGCTTGTCCAGTTTTGTCATCTACTTACTGGAGTGCCCATGTGGATTACAATATATCACAAGAACTGAAAGACAACCCTTATCCCAGATTTAAGTGTTCTGGGTGACGGAACTAATAGAAAGAGGGCTTTAAGGCACATGAGGCCTCAATAATTAACGTTAAAACAGGTCTTTATTGGGCTAATGGACCTATTTTCAAAAATAAATCTAAAAAATGGTATACATGTAAAATAAGAACATTCATCCATGTGAACACCAAATAACAGTATGTCAAATTATACAATGTAGGTAATGGTAAACTGATGTAGTAGATCCAATAACACTCCGACGCGTTTCACCCCTGCCTGGGGCTCTTCAGGGAGACGATGGATAACTACAAAGAACTAAACAGGTAACAATCAACTTGAGCATTACTTAGAATATCAAATCGTGGTAGTTCGATGTATATATTAAATGCTAGCCTGGACTATTAACCTTCCTAGTGCACTGCCTGTATCACGCCGTTTTCAACGGCGCGGTACAGGCAATGGTACACTACCTGTCACTCACTGTCACTGTCTTTATTGACGCTGGCTGTGTGGTCTGGAAAGCCGGCGCTCCTCCATAAATATGGAGGTCTATGGCGCCGGCCCCCTTCCGCGTCACCGTGATGCGATCGTGGCGTGCCGAAACCCCGGAAATGCTGCAGTGATGAAGACAATCGCTGCAGCTTTACAGGAAGGCATCGGGTTTTCCCTGATGCCGGTTTCCCCTGCGGTTGGGACGACCCTTAACGGCGAACAAACAGGGTTCGTCTCAACTGCTAGGGAGGTTAAGAAGTTCAGATCACATATTATATTGCATGCTAGTACTCTTATCCATTAATGTTAGAGTTACTGACTCCCTAATTTACACCAATTCACCAATGTTAGGTACGTCCTAAACTGTGTTCTTACTACCAACTAATACCATAGTATCTATTAAAACATATCTGCATTGGTGTTGGGTTAAAAAACATACATATAACTTGCCATTATGTCACATACATATCAATATCATCGGACATCTAGGTCCTCTGATTAAAATTATCCTCATGACATCATACATAGAAATGTCAAGTCAACATACATCATATCATTATACATAAGAGGATAATATCATAACAACCTATATTATGTCATAATATTAATTGCTCGCATGTTACACTATACATAGGAAAGTCAGATCAACATACATCACAGCATTGCATATATCATGTCAACATGTATCGTATACT
>CM070039.1:56990086-57006320 GCA_036250615.1 Ptychadena robeensis
CCGTGATTTACAAAACAAAAATAAAAAATCGGAATCGGCAGGTCACATTTACTGTAAAATTGGAAATCGGAATCGGCCAAGAAATTTGCAATCGGTGCACCTCTAGTATTTTGAGGTGGAACCAATGACAAGAGCCTAGGACATGGTCGCTAAAGAACTACCCTGTATATCAGGGTTACCAATATTGGTAAATAAAATCTACAAAATAGATGTGATCCTTATTTTGAAGTTATAATACCAATGTAATTGCACTGATAATATCTTACAATATAGCTCAAATTCTTTAACCCAGTACGTATCATATTCCTACCAAAATGTGCCCCTCACATCACATAATAAAAGCAATTACCTGGATCTGGTCCTGCTGCTGACCCAGAAGCACATATAGATTGATTGGGACATCCTTGACATGCATCGCTCTTTCCAGCCTCATAACTACCTGTGCCAGGACAGTCTGAAAGCACAATAAAGAAGCTTTATTTACTTACATGAGATCAGCCTTTTAAGCACAAAATCACCGTAATAATGTGAACAGATGTTTTGTTTACATTCCACTCGCTCTTCTAACACCAAATAATAGAAATGCAAAGGCAAGCAAATAGAAAACAGATGACAAGCACCTGACCTCACAACGCATCTGCTCCTCCTATGTAAGGCATTATAGTCTTCACTTACGCTTTGGTGCGTTTTCAGGGATATCAGCCATTGCGACACAAGCACATGAAACGGCTTCCGGCATTTCAAGCTGAAAACCGGAAACAATTCTCGAACTCCAGCAGTACTAGAAGCAGCTCTTGGATAGACGTGTTAGAGGGGAGGAGCTACCGTTCATATAGCTGCATCAACTTATAATGTTGTGGAACAATAAAGCTGTTTGAAGATAACACGGCAGCGCACACAGGGTTTGACTAGTTGGCTGGGTGAGCGATAGGGTGACGCTCGAATGCGAACATAAGACTTGTGCTGTATTGCACCATTGAAATTCTCTGTAGATGAGTTCTGGAGCAAAGTAACGCCCATTTACATACTATGTGCATAGGCAGAATTATGTGTATGAGCATAGTGCCGAATAAAGACACATTTGTAATATTCTAATAATGAATGTACAAAATTGATAGTGGAAAGTTTAAAGAAAATGCTACTGTAGGTGTGACCAATTAAGGAAGGGACCTCATTTACAATGTTCATATAGGGCCCTATTTCACAAAAGATATGTTACTAACGTTACAGCATGGTGCATGAATGCTCAACCCAATTTGTTAACCTATAAAACCCTAGCACAGTGATGGCGAACCTTTTAGCAGCAGAGTGCCCAAATTATAACCAAAATACACACATGCAGGTTTTTTACTGGGGATTGAGCTGTGTTTATAGTGGATCAGTTCAGTTACAAGCTTCCTGTAAATTATAGGCTGCTGATGGACTACAGACCCAAGCATGAATACAATCTTCGTTTAGTGTCCCCTGGCATTCTGATGACATAGCACAAAAGGCAAAGACCCAACTTGCTGTGTAATTAAATTACAACTGCAAGTATTACATTCTGCTAGTTGCTAAAGAACTACACTATCCTGCCTTCTAGCTGTTGTAGAACTATAACTTCTAACCTGTGAGAATTCTTCTGCTTTCATTCCTCCGCCAAGTACTACAGCTGTAATATATAAAAATTGTTGATTCTCAAGGAAAACATGTTCATATTTCTGTTATGATTGTTGTGAGGTGACATGTATTACAAGATGTTTGCATTGTTGCCTGACATTTTGACAAATTTATTAAAAATAAATAAATTGAGAACCTTTCAGCAGTACAACCATCTCTGCAGCAATCCACCAATCAGGCTTGCAGTTCCTGGACGCACCCAGGCAAGTTGGCAGCTATTGAGATACTATTGGCAAGTTGGCAGCTATTGAGGTTGAGAGGTAGTGAGAATCCATGGGACAAGCCAAGAGTCGGGAACTGGGAAAACATGCTGTCAACAACCAAGGAAGCTGGAGGAAAACACATGGAAGACCTATTGCTTAGGCAACTTCCTGTTGAGACTTCCTTAAAAAGGGCAGGAGGGAGGATCAGCTGAGGTAAGAAAATAGGCATCTAGCAGAACAAGCTCTAACAGCTGAACATTTAACCCTTTGAGGCAAGAGCGGTTAGGTGCTGGAAGCAGCAGACACCGATCCCCTGGCCCTATGTCAGTACCTTCCCCCGCCTAAGGCCCCCCCCCAGGCCAGTCAGGGTGCCGCAGATGGACCAGTCTGGGAAGGAGGGGAACATGAAAGTCCCCAACGGGAACCCAGGACCGTTGATTTGCAAGAGGTCAAGAAAGGGACCAATGTACCAGGGAGCCAACTTGGGAGAGGGTAGCCCCAACTAGATGTACTTGATAGAGAGCCAAACTGCAAGGCTTGGCTCCTCTTCCTGTCAGCCCATTTTTTACGTTGTTAAGAGATTTTCAGTAAATTTCCCTGGGCCTCCTCCCATAATAATGAAGCGAGAGCAGTGGTATGCGGAGGTTGAAGTTCCCTTTAAAACCGCGCCCCAGCATGCCCGAGCAGATCAGAAGAGCATACCAGGAAGAGGCAGTGCTTAGTCCGGGGATCGAGGAAGAAAGACAGGTTTGCCCTGTGCCCCTTTCGCCCAGCGGTACTGCTGAGTGGCCTACTGAGCCGGCGTACAAGTTCAGAGTGGGGTGGCCTCCCCACCCACCATATTGGGCCTTTGTGGTCACAGAGCGGCCTTGACATTCAGCCAGCCTGCCTGTACCGGCCAATTCTGGGGATCCGCTTTCCAGCCATGGCCTTTCCTGTGCTGAGGAACTAGCTGATGACCTCCCCCGCTGGGTGGAAGACCCAGATACAGTTGCAACTACTTGTTTGGACTCTATTGTTGGACTACAGCCTGTTGCCGAGTTCCGGTTATCCTATCTGGTTGGACGTTAAAGCTCCGCTCTGCCTGTGTTACAAGATCCTATTAGGGTCTTGCTGCTTAATAAAAAGTTTTTTAAACATCAACACCCTCCTCTGTCATCTGGTTGATTGCTGTGTCATTACATCTGGTGTCACGAACAGGATCAATCATGTCAAACAACGGCATTGAGGCTGGCCCCTCAATCTCCACGGCACCACCTCTGGCAGGAAGCCTGATGCCTACAGATGATGATGGGAGGGCCTTCTGCAACAGAAACTCCCCTCCTTCTCCAGGTTAGGCGAAGATGTGGCAGACTGAACCAAGAGGGTGTGAGCTATGGTGTAGTATTCTGGACTTACTCCAGCACAGCAAGCAGAGCTGGTGTACAATGCCCTTGAAGGGTAGGCCCGTTGGCTTATGTTGTTTGTCCCTGCCCTCGACATGGACTCCTTGGATAAAATTGTAGCCCATCTGGCATTATATACAACTTGGCGAGACCATTCCCCAGTATGCTGTGGTGCTGCAAGGACAAGTACTGGCTCAAGGAACACTTGATTTAGGGGCTGTCCTTCAAAGGAGTACCCGCTCTGGGAAAATGGGAATCCTCTCAGTAGCAAGCATTTGAGTTCCTGAAGGAGCACCTGACTATGGTGTAATTGTCTATAAAAGCCTTTGAAATGTATGAAGTGCTTATAATTATATTTCAGTACATCACAGAAACAACTGCATCAAAAAGCAGTTAAGCAGCAAATTTTGTGAAAACTAATATTTGTGTCATTCTCAAAACTTTTGGCCAGTACTGTATACTGGAGGGCGCCAAAATACTTTCTTTAGGAACACCTTTGCCAAAACCGTAAAACCGTAAACCGGGAATACCAGACATGGGGACAAAATATGGCATCTTGGAAAAATGATCAACCAGAACGAGGATGACATGTGGGTCCAAGGACATTTCAGCACAGGCAGCGGGAGGAGTGGGCCAGCAGGACGTCTTTTAGGGGCTTTGTTCCAGGCACAGGTAGAACAGGCAGCAACAAAGTTTTTCATGTCCTTGGAAAGAATAGGCCACCAGTATGTGCGGGAAATCTAAACTAGGGTTTTGGAGATATCCTGATGACCTACAATCTTGGAAGATTGATCCCAAACCAGGATATGGTGCGGCTGGGCATTCTGTACCAACTGCTTTTCTGGCAGTACTTTTTGGAGGCCAGTGGGAGCCGACAACAGAAAACAAAGGATCAATGATGTAGGAGGGTTCCGGTTCATCAGGTTTAAAGGTGCAGGACAGAGCATCGACTTTAACGTTCTTTGCTCCCGGGTGGAAGTTGAGTATGAAAAATAAGGCCCAGCAAACCTGTTGTGGGTCTTGAGTTCGTCTAGAGGTCCAAAAAATTCTTGTGATCCGTGAAAATGGTATTCGGATGGAGCTCTCCCTCAAGAAGGTGGCGCAGGATGTCCTGAAATGAAGAGATGGGCATTGCCCCCTAGGGTGGCAACGGTACGTCTCTCCCGATTGGCCAAAGGGGGTTTAAATGTCAAGCATGTGGTGTCCCAATGTGTTGGTACCCTGCGGCTAGGCGGTTTGGAAGCCCTAGGAATGGGCCTGCAACAGGTATTTTGCTACCCCTTACACAGTACCCGTATACTCAGTTTGGTCTGGAGGGACCACTGATCAAGACTTTGCTTGGATTATAGTCTCCCCAGACCATATCTATGCAATTTTACCTCCTAACGTGCACTACCATATTTTACCACCCCTACACCTTTTCCACCTTTGACCAGGAGGGGGTACTATTGCTACCGCTCTGTGAACAGTGATCCCTCTTAGAACCTTAACAACTCACCCAGCATATGGTATGTATTTTGCGATCTATACCAGTCATTATGTAATATAACAGGAGGTGTGATTCTCCCTCCATTAACTTCAGAGCTAGATTATTAACCGACTGGAGGATAAATTGTTGGACAATTATTTATTTATTGATTGATAACTGTATGTGCAATTCTTTTTCAATGTAACTGTATGTATAAATATGTTGATACCTAACAAATAGTACGACAATGTTACATTTATGACATTTATATTGAAATGTAATCAATATGCAATCACCTTGAAGTTTTGCCATATATAAATTTGACTCTAAATACACTGTTTTTGTCTACCTAGGCAAAGTTCGTTACCAATATTAACCTCCAGCATTAATCCCGTATTACTCCCTCCTGATGAGGCCAACTACCGGGGCCCAAATGCGTTGAGAAAAATCCCCTGGGTGGGGCCACCCGAACGACTCCTGACGGCTGTCAAGGAGTGTATATTTATATTTTGTCTAAATTTGTGGAATTTATGGGGACAGTGACCGCAATATCACACTAGCTTTAGACCTCTGCCCCTCTGTCGTTTGCTAATAAGGTGAAGCCACTCCTCTAGTGATAATTGTCTTGCCTTTTATAAGGGGTATAACGTTTTATATATATATTTTAGAATATCTATTGGCATATATATATATAAGCCATTTTGTTTTCTCCATTTTGTAGTTTGAGGAGAGCTATGCAAGATATGATTCCAAGTGGTTCATGTGAGAACAATAGACGTTCTTATAATATTATCAGGCCTGTCCTTGGAACATTGTAGAGTGTTGGGAAAGGCTTGTGATAACTGTCTGGGTGTGTAATATTGTATACAGAAAATTTATTAGTTACTTTAACAGGCATGTGATTCATTCTAGACTCAAGCAGGCATTGTTCACAAAATACCTACTCTGAAACATTGTACTGTTGGACATCTGTTGTTTATCTTGTTCTATTTTCTAATATTATTTTACTGTATAGTTTATACCATACTGCCATCTAGCGATCTAATGGTAACATTACATTATTTTGGCCTAAAAGTCTAAAGGTTAAGTTTTAATTATAAAATGGGTAGTTATCCGAATGTGATTGGACAACTTTAATGTTTCTGGGGTGTGTCTGTTAGGTAAAGTTTCCGCTAAAAAGTGAGGCACAGGGATACTTGGAGGATCCTGCCATCACTATATCAAAGAAAGTTCCAGCCATCACAACACGAGGGAAATCCAGCCATTGAAACACGAGGTTTCATTGTCTACTATCTTGGTAAAGTATATATTTCACATTACATTTCTCAACAAGCTGGCTGATACTTAGAAGTACTTTGTTTATTTGGTGAAATGCATACACCAATCAGGCTGCTTCTATAGACTTATCGTAAAACTCTGGCTATTTGCCATTAGCCTGTATCACAACCATAGCTTGTCATAGCTCAGTTTTATATATTCCCTGCGTGTGTGATCTGTTATATAACGGAGAGCTTTTTAAATGCCTCACCCACATTCAGCCATGACTCCATATACTGTATGTTGAGTTAATTACATGGTGATGTTGTCATTTGTGAGGTGAAATGTATGTCCATCTCTGGAACCCCCTGTTTATACATTTTTATGGTTCCTAAAGGTTATAAAACTGTTGCTTATGCTAACATAGCCCTGACATAATTTCACTGTCAGGAGCTCATGATCTCCAATAGAATAGTTTTGTTTGGCTGGAGAGAACTTCCTAGAGAAGAAGGCACAGGATCTGAACTTGGCAGATGCACTCTGTTTGGAGAGAACAGCACCCACCCCTACTAAAGAGGCATCCATGGATCAGGACATACCAGGGCGCAGGGCTGAAGAAAATGCCCTCTTCAAGAGGGCGAAGGCTTGAAGAGCTTCGTCTGACCAGTGTTTACTGTTGGCACCTTTCCTGGTGAGAGCCCTGGTAGTCCGATGCGAGATGGGAGAGTAGTCCTAAACAAAACCAGAGGAAGAGTAATTGCATAATTGAAGCCCTAGCACTGAATGAACTGAATATATTGATTTATGAGGAAAAATTAGGTGAGGTCATAAATAGATGAGGTCATAAATAGATGGCCTCTTCTCTACTATGGGAGCATCTTCTTTCCCCAGTGTGAGAGGGGAAACTGTCTTTGATTTAGTAAATGTGCCATCTTAAGTAGGGGCATGGTGGAGGAGAAATGAAAAAATTTAATACCGTATATTTTTTTATAAAAATATATGACATTTTTTAATTTTTCTTCTTTCTCTCTTTTCTTCTTTTTACACTCAGAGGGGATTCCCTCCCACTCCCGGAGGTTTTTTCCCGGTCATTTAAGGTATTGTTTTTCATTCAATACCTATGTAAAATTTTGTTTAGATTGAAAATTCAGATAGATAAAGGAATTAGTTGTGTTGTGATATGTTAGATCTGCCAGGATATTATTTTAATCTAGCCCATAGATAGTTACATTTCTACTATAAATTTGAAAAGAATCTTGGACTAGTTAGCTTAGTCTTCCTGCACAATATAGTAAACTTAACATAAGCCCCGGGCTCATAGGAGATAAGGTGGTAATAGACATAACTAAATAAGTAATCAGTCAGAAGGACTGGTGGATAAGTCATATAAACACCACATACCTGAAGGATAATCTTGGCAGATC
This sequence comes from Ptychadena robeensis, assembly GCA_036250615.1. Taxonomy (NCBI): domain Eukaryota; kingdom Metazoa; phylum Chordata; class Amphibia; order Anura; family Ptychadenidae; genus Ptychadena; species Ptychadena robeensis. Next base: position 56,997,483 of record CM070039.1, read on the forward strand.
CTAGTACACTGACAGAACTATTTCATAACTTTATGAAATAAATTGTAAGATAGGATTGTTGTTCGAAAAAAAGGAAGGTAACAGTCCAGACCAGGGCATTATTAGGGCTATTGTACAACCAGGGTACACTTTAAACTTTTGGTCAGCCTCTCAATATAATCCATATAGAATCTCCAAAACTAGAGCAATTTATAAAGTAAATTTTCATTGTGATAGCATTAACTCTAATATTGTAAGAAAGTCTATAGGCAAATTCCCTTGTTTTAGCAAAACAGCTCGGTGTCCATATGGGCCATACGGAGACCAAGGTTTTACTCCAAGGGATAGAGGAAAAATAAATTTAATTTAAAAACAGTGTCCTAAACCTAATGTTGCCCCCCAAGGCACACTCAGTTACAGAAAAGAAAAAAGGCCTGTAAAGAGAAGTTGGACTGAGACTTATGAGTACTAGATTTTTTAACAGAAAATACACCCATTATGAAGCTAGGTGCCACATACCGGTTTGTATAGGATCTGTGTGCAATAAATGCCCAGATAATTTTCATTGCCCCAGTGCTACCAGATGTGCCCTCTTTGCCATCAGCCAAACCTGCACAAGCAGAGTTTTTCTCTGTGATTGAATGTTTTTTCAGCGTCCCTGTTGACAAAGAGACACGGCCACTCTACTGAGACAAGACATAAAGACATAAATGTCCGACATTATAAGCTGGTCTGATGAAATTTTTGATTATTTTTTTGATTATTTTTGATTATTTGAAATGTGCAATGGTAAAAAGCCCTGGTTTAGGCCTTCCCAACTATTGCGTGATGTTTCACTTGTTTGCCAGGGACAACTGTAAAACCATGGCGGGAGTCCTGGCACAGGAGCAAGAAAGTGAATATTGCCTTGAAGTTTTTTCCCACAAAGGTGGTTCTTGCTCAGGTACAGAGCATACCTGCGTGTCTCAGGAGTCTCTCAGTATGTGCTGTGGGTGTAGAAATGGCACAGAAGCTGGTGAGAAAGTAAAGAGAAGTTCCTCATAATGTTCATTAGTTCTGGGAGAAAATATTTTTTAAAGAAAACTAGTTTCTAACAATTTCTGCTATACCATTTTTATTTATTTTGTTGTGCCTGAGGGAAACGCTTCTCATAATGGTTTTGATTCATCATGGGTTTTGATGTTAATCATATGAAAGACTAATAGAGCCAGAGAGCAAAGATAGAACAGTGAGAAGCAGCTCTCTGAAGACAGCTAAAGTCTGGTATAATGCTGGCATTTTGCGACCGCCTTATGGTAACGGCATTCTTTTTGGTCTTGGCCCCGATCCAGTCTAGCTCAACCCACTGTCCGTTCCTGTGGCGGCTATCTTGGTGCACTCAAGCAGGATACCGTAAGACACCCTATGACCACTTTCTGTAGCGCCCATTTTAGCACGCCCAGGAAGGCCTACTGATCCAACAGTTCCCCTCTATCCAGTTACAAGAGTCAGCTGCACTACAACACACTGACATTAGGATAATAGTTGTAGATCAAGTTGAAGAAACAAGCACACATTGTAAGAAATATGCCTCCTGGAAATGATAATTCATAAATATGAAAATATTCCCCTAGCATTTATATTTCCCACCTCGGTTCTTTTAGGTGATTTGATGGCGAAAAGAAAACACACCGTTGTAGGTAAACCAACAATATATATATTATACACACATGGGACACAAGGATAACATCAAAAGCCAAATTAATGCATTACATCACATCAAACAATAATAAATCAATCACACCACAATAACACACCCCAGATACCTCAACACAATCATATGGTATACATTACCAAGGGTCAAAGTCTGGCTATCCCCTAGAATGGCTGGAAGCCTCTGCCCTCTGACTGGTCTTGGCTGTCCTCTGGTTCGCCCAGGCTGTTCTGTGTGGACTCCTAGGCTGTTCTCTCTCTGTGTTTGGCCTACCCTCTTTTATACCCCAAATCCCTTTGAAGTTCATATATCTATCATCTAAAGATTCTACTAGCATAAATATGTGAAATCCTAAATTTCGATTTTCCCAGGATTTGATCCAAAACTTCAAAAGAGGTTTCCTGTCTTCCTAAGGCCTTTTACAATGTGTTATAAATTTCCATGCATACTAAGAGGGGACCTTCTTTTATTTTACGGTCAGCTAATAAGATAAAGCTTCTCCCACCCAACGTCCTCAGGTAAATCACACATACATTCCACAGGATATGCTAAACATGACAGAGACATGACAGCTGGTTAGTTTCACAACAGTTAACTAACCAGTTTTAAAACCCCACAAACAAAAACATTGAATTATTCATCCATATCATTAATCTACCAATACAATGTTTCTGCCATACATATATATTAAAAATATTTTTGTTGTCCATAACCATAAATCAACAACATGTCTCTAATTTTGTAGAAGTAAATGCAAAGGTATACTTTTGCTTCTTGCCATGGGGTGATACAAAACCTAATTTTGTTTGTGAAAAAAAGGTTTTGAGTCATGACCAAACAGAGATGTTGTGTTCTATGGGGCCTAAACATACAAATATTTCAGGTACACAGTACAGACATGAGAGTTCAGGCCTACTCAGATGTGAACTATGAATAATTGTATACTAGGACAAAAGGAGAAGAGATGTTTTATTATTTGTTATAAATCTCAATATTTGTGAAATATTATTGAAGTTTCATGTTTCCTGTCATGTAGTGACAGGATAGGCCATGAGTCTGTAGCTAAAGTTTTATCAAACGTCTCACGGGCAGAATGTTTTATTCAGTATGTAGATGAATTTTTGTTAAGTAGAGAAGCAGTTGAGGAACATCGTACTGTTGTTTGAATTGTTGCTGCAAGATCCAGATTTGAATCTGAATGTAACATTATAAAAATACAGGCTACTCAGCCTTTGGGATTCTTATGGGAAGGCCCTTTCCTACCCTGTGGGGACCCAGAGCCCACATTCTAGAAACATGAAAATTCTCCAGGCAGAATATGTGAGAAAGTTAATAGAGATTCTTGATCAAATAGCAAGAGAAAGTCTCACACTTTTCCTTTTTCTTAACAGGAACCCACTCACATCTTTGAACCAGATACGGTAATTGTCCAACAGCTGTCCAATGGAAGAAAGCAGACAGATTTTCCCTTCGGATTCCCTACTCGAGTGGTGACTACCACTAGGACGGCGGTAATCACAGAGGAGTCTCCTGTCTGGATACATGCAAGCAGGATCAAGAGGGTCCATCCAGGGCCAACACTGCAACTGATGAAAGGGGTTGAAGCAGCTGTAAACTCCTTGAACAAAGAAGTTGAAAATGGGGAGAATTCCCTGAAGCATGGCTTGCCTGAAGAACAGAAGGATGTAGATGTATTATCCTGTTCTCTTGAGTCCTGCTCATTACTAACTAACTGTCTGTGCTCCTGAGGATTTATGGCCTAGAACAATGGTACAATACCTATCATGAGTACCGAGAATTCTCATGAGAATAGATACAGAGTAAAAAAAGAAACAATGGATCAGAGGCTGGGAGAAGGACCGGTAGCTGTCACAGAGTAAAATGATTACAGAGGCATCACCTTTTGGTTTAATTCCTCCAATACCCAAGTAGCAACCTACACCTTTCAGTTATGTAGAACCAGAGATGGCAGACTGGAATTGTTTCAACCATGTCATAGAAAAGAATACACACGTGTAACTGATGCTTACTGGGGTTATGAGTGTGCTCATTGGGGTGCAGTGGGATGGAACACTGGGGATGATAAACCCTAGCCAGGAAAGACAAGAATGGATTTAGCAGAATTACTTTTTGAATATAATGTTTTGAATAATGAGAACCCTAGCCCAGATGACAGTGGAAATGATGTGTTTGGGTTATATTGGGGAATATGTCTTTTCTATCAAATATATGTTTAATAACCCAGAATACAGCCAGACCCAGATGTACCCCCATCCAGTAACCCCCTGATAACCTATATCTCTGATAATAATTGCCCCACTGGGAAAGCTACTGTAGCTATACAGAAGCTTTAAGACCTGTCCATAGAGCTGAAGAAAAACTCTGGTATAGACCACCCATGGGATCAATATTTCACTTGGATGTAAGGATGGCTAAGAGATGCTGTTGTTACTGTTGTCATTATGATAATCCTTGTAAGGATAATCTATGTTGTGGAAAAACTTATTCAGTGTTGTGTGGCACGTGTCTCAAATTCTGTGAAGGTCCATGACGATACTAATTATTTAGCTTTGCATTCTCACGCAGCATCACAACGCATGCCAGAGATATGATAGGTATATGATATATCCACAGTGCTATGAAGTCATGAATATTTAAAGTTACATTTTTAAAGTTATAGGGTCAGTTTTAAGCTGTGTACTCGCTGAGTCTTGTTTATGTTTTAGCTTTTAGCAAAATCAGCACATTTGTAGCCTAGAAGGTTTGTAGCTGTAACTCTCTTTATCAACTTCTATTTCTTATGTGACAGGGTGAGCTCCTGTCACTGGTTAGTTAGGGGTTAAGGCCTGAGCGATATAGGCTCAGCTGGTCTAATCAGAAAGGGAGATCCCAGAGAAGGGGAGGCTGGGATAGAGAGAGACTGGGACTGCTGGAAGTGTGGTTGGTTTTTCCCTGCTGATGATCCAAGGCTGAAGTAAGCTACCTGATTTTTGCATTCTTTTGTTTAATTTGTACTGTTTTGTAAATAAAACCACTCACTGCTTGAACCGTTGAAGTGCTGGGTCCTACATCATTCCCCCGATCCCTGACATTTGGTGGATAATGCTATGGGCACCTTGTGACAGGACCCAGCTGAAGAAAAGAGTCAGTCTGTATGTCCTGGGTTAAAGCTGCGACTGCAATGATTTCCCAAGCCGTTCAGATGGAGGAATTGTTAAAACAATTGATTGCTGCTCAGGCTCAAACACAGATCCAGCAACAGGCGACCATGCCACAAGTGCAAGCGCAGCAGCAATATGAGGAGGCCATGGCACAACAACAACACGCCCAGCAGCGACATGAGGCGGCCATGGCACAACAGCAGGCAGCAATGGCCCAGCAAAAGCAGGCCCAGCAACAACAGCAGACAGCCATAGCCCAGATGTATCAACGCCAGGAGCAGCAGATGGCAGCAATCCATGTGGTTTTAGGGCAGAAAGCAGCAGCAGAACCAAGCACCAATCGTAGCCCATGCAAGTGTGTACAGAGGTCCCTACAGAACATGGTGGCCTCAGATAATGTAGAAGCATACCTAAGTCTGTTTGAGAGAGCGGCGGTCAGGGAAAGGTTACTGGAAGAGGAGTGGGCAGACACTTTAGCACCCTTTCTGACTGCTGAGCCACCGCACGTTTTTTATGATTTGGATGTTGTACAGGCGCGGAGCTACCAATTGGTGAAAATGGAGATCCTGGCCAGGATGGGGGTCACACTTGCCATACGAGCCCAAAGAGTTAGGGACTGGTCTTTTGAAGACGCAAAGCCAGCCCGTGCGCAACTTCACACTCTTCACAGACTGCTGAGGGAGTTGCTACAGCCAGAGGTTCTAACCCCAACACAGATAGTAGAACGGGTAGCTCTGGAACGTTTCATGTGCAGTTTACCCAAGAAAATCTATCCATGGGTTACACAGGCAGACCCCGAAAACTTGGACAATTTGGCAGCTGCAATGGAGCAGTACACTTGTGCGGCTACCTACCTGGGAGAGTCAAGCAGTCAGAGAGGGGTGCCTCTTAAGTCCAAAAGTCAGGGAAGATTCACAAAAGTTGGTGAAGGGAAGTCTATTAATGGCTCCCAGGGTTGTTCTCTGGGTCAGGGCACAGATGCCCCATGGGTGGAGAGAGGACCCAGAGAGGTCCGCTGCTGGACTTGTCACCAGACTGGACATCTAGCAGCGAGCTGCCCGAATAAAGAGGAGCCCATGGAGTGTGGCTTAATCAGAGGACGCTACCTTATGCTGTACGATCAACATGTGTTGCTACCTCAGCGAAACCCTATGAGTGTGTCGTGCAGGTGAACGGACAAGTGTTGGCCCTTTTGGATTCTGGGAGTATGGTGACACTGCTGCGCGCAGACAAGCTGTTGGGGACTGTAACACCCCGGGAAAGAGTGGGTGTCCTCTGTATTCATGGCGATGTAAGGGACTACCTTGTGGCAAGGGTGACTATTGCAACAACTGTGGGGGAGACTCCGCTTCAAGTTGGCATTGTGCCAGGATTGCCGCATGAACTCCTGATTGGCAGAGACTGCCCACTATTTTGGGATTTGTATGACTCTAAGTCAAAAACCCCTGCGGCTTCTGATGTAGGTGGCGAACCTGTGAAAGTGGTTATGCCTCAAAAGAAGCTGAGGAACAGACATGATGGACTGCAAGCTAGGGACAAAAGTGTTACAGCTCAGGATGAGGGTGCACCTATGGTCACAGGGGAGGCAACCCTAACAGTGTTTGCAGGACAGGAGGTAGAGGATGCCCTCTGTGAGCCAGACCTCCCTGAGTTAGGGTTGTCCAGGGGGAACTTTGTCACTGAGCAGATAAGGGATCCCACTCTAGTCGCTGCCAGAAGTCAGATAACGGTTCTAGATGGGGTTCCTCAGGAACCTGGGGCAGATGATAGATTTCCTCATTTCGCTGTAACCCAAGACTTACCATTTTTTGGCCATGGGTATACCGTGAAGTTAAGGAGTTCTGTGAGTCCTGCCCAACCTGCCAAATAACCGCTCCGACACCCCCCTTTCGGAATCCCTTGGTTCCACTCCCCATCATTGAGGTACCTTTTGATCGCATAGTGATGGACCTGGTGGGCCCACTGGTAAAATCTGCACAGCGACACCAGTATATTTTAGTGGTCCTGGACTATGCAACCAGGTATCCTGAGGTGGTCCCTTTAAGAAATGCGTCTTTAAAATTAATAGCCCGGGAATTATTCCAGATGTTTTCCAGAAAAGGGCTCCCATCTGAGATACTGACTGATCAGGAGACCCCCTTTATGTCAAAGGTAATGAAAGAATTGTGTAAGTTGTGTAAGGATCAAACAACTACGGACCTCTGTGTACCACCCCCAAACAGATGGTTTGGTGGAAAGGTTCAACAAAACCCTGAAGGGAATGTTCAGAAGGGTGGTAGAAAAAGACGGTCAGGATTGGGATTACCTGTTACCTCATCTGTTGTTCGCCATCCAAGAGGTACCTCAGGCGTACATGGGATTTTCACCGTTCGAGCTGGTTTATGGTAGACGACCTCGTGGGTTGCTCGATGTGGTCAAAGAAACCTGGAAGGGGGAGACTTCTCCTCATAAGTGTGGTAGACCATGTGGCTCAGATGCAGGATCGGATGGCCCATGTGATGCCCATAGTCTTGGAACATTTGCAAGCGGCACAAGAGGCGCAGCGTAGGCTTTATAACCGTTCGGCTAAGATTCGAGAGTTTCAATCCGGTGACTGAGTCTTAGTGTTGGAACCAATGGTAGAAAGCAAATTTTTGGCCAAGTGGCAAGGCCCTTTTGAAATAGTAGAAAAGGTGGGAAATGTTAACTATTAGGTGTACCAGCCCTCAAAGAGGAAGAACCACCAGATCTACCATGTGAATCTAATAAAACCCTGGAAAGAAAGGGAAGCATTAGCTGGGACTTTGAGGGTTCAGGGACAGCCAGACACCCAGATAAAGAAAGTAGGGATAGCAGATACTCTGTCCCCTTCCCAAAAACAAGAAACCTGGGAATTTGTACAAAAAAATAGAGAGATATTCTCAGACTTGCCAGGTGAAACCCGGGTGATTCAGCATGATATTGTCACAGATCCAGGAGTTCGAGTAAATCTAAAACCCTACCGTATTCCGGAGGCTCAACGTACTATTGTGTCATCTGAGGTCAAAAAGATGCTAAAACTTGGAGTAATTGAAGAGTCCACTAGTAATTGGGCAAGTCCCATAGTTATAGTGCCTAAGCCTAATGGGTCGTAGAGGTTTTGTAACGATTTCCGTAAACTCAACGAAGTGTCGAAGTGTGACGCTTACCCGATGCCCCGGGTGGACGAGTTAGTAGAAAGATTGGGGCCAGCCCGTTATATCACTACACTAGACTTAACTAAAGGGTATTGTCAGATTCCACTGTCTAGAGCTGCTAGGAAAAAGACAGCCTTTTCCACCACGGAGGGCCTGTTTCACTACATGAGAATGCCGTTTGGGCTACATGGGGCTCCTGCCACATTTCAAAGAGCAATGGACAAGGTGCTGAAACCCTGCCGGGAATTCTCAGGGGCCTACCTAGATGACATTGTCATTTTCAGTCAGGAATGGGAAAGTCATCTTACGAAGGTGCAATCGGTACTGGATGCTCTTGGGCAACATGGGTTTACTGTAAATGCCAATAAAAGTGCCATTGGTATGGCGGAAGCCCGGTATTTGGGGTATGTGGTAGGTAGAGGGGTGATTAAGCATCAGTTGAACAAAGTGGAAGCTTACCCTTAAGCCCCCTTACCAGGAAACAAATCCGGTCCTTTTCGGGAATAGTGGGATATTACCGGAGGTTTATCTATAACTTTGCCACCGTTGCTACTCCTTTAACAGACCTTTTAAAGGGGAAATCATCGGCCATAGTTCAGTGGAACGATGCTGCGGAGGAGTCATTTTGCCATTTGAGGCAGGCATTGTGCCAAGAACCAGTGCTTGTAGCGCCAGACTTTAAGAAGGAGTTCTTGGTCCACACTGATGCCTCAAAGGTGGGCTTAGGGGCGGTACGGTCACAAGAGGTGGATGGGGCAGAACATCCCGTAGCCTATTTAAGTAGGAAATGGACACCCGCTGAACAGAACTACTCCATAGTGGAGAGGGAATGTCTGGCCATTAAATGGGC
>CM070039.1:57013187-57025878 GCA_036250615.1 Ptychadena robeensis
TGACAACCAATACTTTGGATGGGACCCTTGTCCCCAAAGTACTGGTGATCGACCAAGAAAAACGTTTTTTTCTCTGGCTGATCAAAGTTTTGTGTGAGTATGAACGGTTTGCTCCAGGTGGGCGCGTTCATTTTGCGATTGATCACCAAGCGATCACCCCGAATGCGCATGGTATCATCGCAAAATCGGCCTTATGGCGGCTTTAGAGGTACAGAAAAAAAAACAGCGGGCGTTCTTGCTAGCGTTCCACTTTTTTTTTACAAAAGTAAAAAAAAAAAAAAAGTTTAAAAGAAAAAAAAACGTTTTTTCTTAAAGACGGGTCCCGCCTCCATGACGTCCACACGTCACTCGGGGACCAGGAAGAAGCCGGCGACAGAGCGGCTTGTGATGACTGCGGACCAGGTGAGCTCCCACGATGTCCCGACCCTTTGGGCGTATCACTAATTGCACGCGTCCCTTTGCCCGAACTGGGTTTGGGCATATCGCTAGGGAGGTTATTTTTTTTAACTGGATGGGGAAATGTCTTTCTCTAATCCAGTCCAAAAGTGGATCCAGCTAGCAGAAATGCTCCCGCTGAGCGTTTCGCTAGCTGGATTACCTCTGGCTGACCCGAAGTGCCTCCGAAATAGCCGATCTCTCCGTCTATTTCCGTGATCTGCGCTCGTGTGCTGATGACGTCACAGCCCGGGCGGGAGATTGAAATTTAACAGTACATGAAAAAAAAAATTCTTAGATTTTTTTTTTCATTAGTTTACAATTTGTTTTTAATCTTTGATTGGATTGGATGAATGTGTTTATAAATGTTTTATCCAATCCAAATCAAAAGAAAACAAGTGTAAACTTTTTTTTTTTTTCTCTGGTCGGTCGCCACTTTTTTAATGTATCCAAGTATTGGTTGTTTGATTGGAAATGGGGTGTTATGAACGATTGACCATGGCAGATGATGTCCATAATGCTGCGGTTGATTGTTCGATAAACGCCCGCCAAACAAAGCGTCTATGGCCGATTTAAACCTTCCTCGCTTTATGCCCGGTACAGAAATCTGGACCTCAGTGAACCGCCAGGAGTGTAACAACACAATACTCACCTATCAGCAATTCAGATGCGGAAAACTGCTACACAAAAAAAACCCACACTATACGCACTTCACTTGCTTGCAGTTCTCGTGCCTGAATCTTAGCTGAGTCATCCCAACTTTAATCAGAAATTTTGCCCAGAGACCTTATCCTGTATCATTAGAACTTCACTAGTCCTCTTAGACTATATTGTCACTTACTGCATATATCTGTCACTGGTACAAATGGTAACCAAATGGTTCCTATGGGTCGCACACTGGGACCACAAACAGGAGAGATCATTCCCTCCTGAGAATCAAGATTATACTAAGCCTCACATGGAGCAATCCAATACAGAGGTTTTACAAAAAAAGAAGTATCGGGTTACCTGAGATCTCCAGTCTTAACACACACGCTTGATATTTGAGCCGTTCCGATGTTCCCTGCAGCAGCGTGATGAGATAAGTGAGAAGAAGGAGGATCACGGAATCGCGCCTCCCTGTCCTGGAATTTGAGAGTCATCTGTTCCAAATCCCGTACCCGGGTGACGTCGCGGAGCCAGTCAGTGATAGATAGGACCCTGTCAGACCGCCACAGACGAGGTATTAAGGCCTTGGCCGCAACAAAAGATGGGGCACTACAGAGCGCTTATAGGAGGCTGCTCTGTTTTCCGAGCAGTGCAGTAGCATGGAAAGAGGGTCCTTGGCCAGCTTGAGCCCCGTCACCTCATGGACCGTCGTCCAGAACGCCGAGAGCACCGGACAAGCCCACCAAATATGCAGAATCGTACCCCTTCCGCCACAGCCCCTCCAACACACATCCGAAGCCGTAGGGTAGACCGCTGCCAGGAAGGCCGGAGTCCGGTACCACCTGGCCAGCAACTTATAATTGGATTCCTGCGTTTTAGTGCAAATTGAGGAAGTGTGAGCAAAGGAGAGGATTCTTGAGACCTGGGCCTCCGCGAGGGAGAGCCCCAAGTCCCTCTCCCACTCCCTGATGTATTTAGGCGGCTCCGGATGTGCCAGTTGCAGGAGCAGCGCGTAGAGCTGCGACAACATGAAGGCTTTAAGAGTGGGGTCCGTGCAAAGTGTCTCGAATGGTTTCAGCTGTTGGTCCGGGCGCAGCCGCGGCTTAATTTTGAGCAAGAAGGAGCGCAATTGGAGGTACCTCCACTCATCCGCTGGGAAGGTTCCGCACGCCGAGCAGAGGACCTCCAGCGAACACGGGTCCCCCTGATGTAGGAAGCGGGCCACCGGGAGATTCCCCCCGACCCCCCATGCTCCAAAAAAGGACCGGCGCTCCCCTGGGCCAAACCAGGGGAAGCCTACCAGTGGAGTGAGTGGGGAGATGCCTGGGGCCAGCCCCCATTTTGCATTGAGGGAGTCCCATAACGAAAGCGTGTGGGTCGTCAATGGGTGGACTTCCCGTGACAGACCTCTATGCTCCTTTTCCAGCCAAGTGGCGTGAGCCAGGTGACGTCCGGCCAGGACACACTCCAGGCCCACCCACGCCTTATCCTTATGGCTCGTGTGCCAATTAACTATGCGGAGGAGCACCGCAGCCCAATAGTACCTCCTCAAGTCCGGTAAACCAAGGCCCCCCTCCTGTTTGCGTCTCGAGAGCACCGACAGGGCTATGCGCGGGGGCCTGGCCTGCCAGATAAACAGCCTCATCATCCTCTGCAACTGCTGGATAAAGTGCACGGGCACGTGGACCGGCAGCATCTGCAGTGGGAACAGAATGCGGGGCACAGCTTGGTCTTGTCCCTTAAACCCTGCCACAGCTCTGCTGCGGTGTGATGTTTGTCCCCCAAACAGATCAGCTTCAGCACGGCCTGTTAGCGCTTCCCCACAGCAGTGCTTCACTGCTTCCAGCTAGTGACTGACCGTGGACTGGTGTTTAAGGTGGAAGTGGAGGAGGAGGCGGAGGAGAAGTGGAGGTTGGCACCAGTAGCATAGCTGCTGGTGCAAACCCTGATGGACGTAGGACCTGCAATCCTGGGGGTGGGTAAGACCTGTGCCGTCCCAGGGTACAACTCGCTCCTGGCCTCCACAACATTCACTCAGTGCGCCGTGAGGGAGATGTAGTGTCCTTGGCCACCAGCACTTGTCCATGTGTCCGTGGTGAGGTGGATCTTCCCAGTTACTGCGTTGGTCAGGGCACGGGTGATGTTTTGTGACATCTGCTGGTGTAAAGGTGGCACGGCACACCGGGAAAAAAAGTGGCGGCTGTTCCAGCCATTGACAAGAAGCTGCGGAAGGCCTCAGTCTCCACAAGTCTAAATGGCAACATTTTAAGGGCCAGCAACTTAGATAGTTGCGCATTTAGGGCTATGGCCTGAGGGTGGGTTGGTGGGAATTTGCGTTTGTACTCAAATGCCTCTGTAATCTGTATTTAGATGCTGCACTGGAGCAGGGAAGTGGACGTAGTTGCTGCTGGTGCGGGTGCAGGGAGCGGGGCATCTGGGGCAGCACCTTTGACAGGGGATTGGCCAGCAGTGCTTACAATACGGGAGGAGGAGGAGGCAGTGGTATGACAGGCAGACTGTGGACCCAAGCGTTCTGCCCACTTCTTAGGGTGTTTGGATGCCATGTGGCGGATCATGCTGGTGGTGGTGAGGTTGCTAGTGTTTACACCCCGGCTCATTTTGGTACTGCACAGGTTACAAACTACTACTCTTTTGTCGTCCGCACATTCCTTAAAAAAACACCATACTGCGGAACTCCTAGGCCTTGGCAAGGCAGATTTCAGCAGGGTAGTGCTTGCTGTCACGGCTGCAGAACTACTTGGTGTGGCCCAACTTCTTCCTTTTGCCACACCACTGCCTCTTCTTGCCTGATGCGGTGCTGCGCATCCCTCCTCTTCTGAACTACTCTCCTTGTCACCTTTCCAGGTTGGATCACTGACCTCACTGACCATCACCTCGTCTTCCACTTCCTCAATCTGATCATCCTCCTGACTTGATATCATCGTAACCTGAGTGTTCAGCAACTGTGTCTCATCATTGTCCACTTTGTGAACTGATGATTTATGATTCTCACCATTGGGAATCAGGACACACAATCTCTTATCCCTCGTCCAGTGTGCTGGGCAATAGGGTCAAACGTAATTGTGGCGGTGTAAAGAGCTCCTCGGAATATCCATGTGTGGGATCTCTGGTTTGGCATGCCTCAACATGGAGGGAGGAAGGATGATCAGAGGGAGGATTTGTTTGACAAGGCTGTTGGATACATACAGTGGACCCATACGGTGGAAGAGTGGGTGGTGCTCAAATGACCGCAACCATTGTTTTCTGCAATCCAACCGACTCTTCGCACTGCCCAAACTCGGACAGTGTTGTCCTGCACCCGCCAGCTAGTTTGGAGATGAAGCTGGGTACACTTGATTTGGCAGCAGGCACAGTTTCCTTGCACCCAGGGCCTCGTCCTCTGCGTGCACCATCAGCACACTGACTGCTTCCCTGTCCCTTCCTGCTCTTCATTTTGAATGAATGTGCAAATGCAGCAGAAATATAAATTAATTTCTTACAGTCAATTGAAAGAAATTAAGTTATTTCTTTGCAGCACTGCTATTTTTCTTTGAAATTACTATGGATGAACAAGACAAAACAGGCCTCAATGTGACCCACTGAAATGCAGCGGAATTAGGAACAGTTACTTATTTTTTTTTTTTTTGGGGGGGAATGTCAGTAAAGGATCAATCCCTGTTACAGCACAGTGGATGTGCCCAAAAGCACAACAGTGGATGTCCCCAAAAGAGCACAACAGTGTATATGTCCCCAATGTGCAGTGACGCTTTTAGTCGCTGGTAGATCAATCCCTGTAAAAGCACAGTGTATGTCCCCAAAAAGCACAACAGTGGATGCTGAATCTCATATCCTAATCAGGGAACTGCCCCTGATGCTCTTCCCTACTAGGACTTTATAGGCGCTTCCAAAGTCAGAACTAAATAATGTGTCTTTAAAAAGGTCTTTATTTTTGCAAATTGTATGGACCAAAGTATTAAAAGTACATAATTAATATGTGCATAAAAAACATTCATTTACAGTCAGATCAATTGCCAGAGATACAAAATCAGCATGATATTACAGACAATGAATGATCCACTGTGTTACAGCATAACCTTTGTTAGTGTTAACCTCCAACATGTTTCACCCTCAGGCTTCGTCAGGGAGGGGGAATCCAAGACATAAATATATATACACATTAAATCCTTAACAAACTGTCACATGCCTTGTAAAAGCATACATCGATTTTGTCTTAACAGTACTATGTCTAAGCATATAACATCGTTGTTCCATCCAATATTTGATTAATTAAAAGCATATCAAGGTCAATCAAAAGGAGTTATACATGTTGTTCACACCATTCCTAATAATCCTAATAACCTATATCGCTACTGGTCATCAACAATGGTGCTATATTCCATATATAGTCAGCATTCACATTGTATGTCCAAAATTCTACTCACATAGCTAAAGTGGTCGTTCAATTATTCACATGTATTGGCATCTCAACACGACGGGGACAGTCCCAAACACTCTCCAATGGTGGCTCAAGGTGAGTAAACAGGTGTGGAGGCCCCAGTAATGCCCCAGACCCATATACTTGTATACTCAGCAATACTCCCTCCCCAGCCCGCTCTGTTCCCCATTTAAATGGTCCCATTCCCCGGGAAAAGTGATGACACCTGGATGGTGTCCCCTCCAGGCGCCCACACCTAGCCAATCCAAGCCACCCCTATATAGGAGAGGAGGCCCGGACAAACACTTCCGGGTTGTCCCTTGCTACAGCCTAACCAGGACGATCGCAGGTGCGTTCCAGCCAGCCCGGAAGTCACCGCCCACATGGCACTGCGCTCCCGGCACCATTGGGTGTGATGTGCCATCATAATAATTTTTTTCCCTCTGCTGTTTTGATACACAAAATGGCCGCTGCCCTTGCCAATTGTTCCAGGCAGCGTGTGTTTGTGTGTATAGCCCTTTGATGCAATTAGCAGCTAGGTGTGAAGTGGCCTCAAAGGGTTCTGTGTGGCTATCTACAGCAGGGGGGCAAGCCTGCCGGCTCCAATCTTATTACCCTTCCCCTGCTAATCAAAAACCATTTGGTTCCAGCCAGCTAGTTTATATCAAAACCATATTTGTATATCCTCCTGCTGATGCGAGATAGCCCTTAGCCAGTTGTTCCAACAACTGCGTCTGTTCATCTGGAGTTGGGGCATATCAAACATGGGGTATGTACTGCCTTTCTAGGCTGGGAAACACACTTGTAAGTTTCTGAGTGAACTACAAATCCCAGCCTAGCAGTGTGTGGACTCATTGGATTGGTTCTGGTCTGTTTATTCATAATCTGGGATTATATCGGAGGTCCAGCTCTTCCCCATGGTTCCAAATGGTCACCCAAAGTATTTCCAGTCTGAATCTGCATTAGGGGGGCCATCCCCAGTTCCACTGGAGGCCAGACACGCCTCTCCTATGCTTGGTCACCACCTGGGGACCCTCCCCCATCTCCAGACTATAACTGGGAATCCAACCAGGTAGGGACAAGCTCATCCTTGGAACACCTATGGAACTGGATCTCTGCCTGTCCAATCATTGCCGGAGCTTCCAATGATAAACCCTCACTTCATCATCTTCTGGACATTTGTGGGACACTTCATCATTTTCTGGACTCTATTCAAAGACTGCCTCAACTCTGGATCCCAGCCTTTATTATAAGTATACTCTCTTATTTCTCCCCTCCATCCTTATCTCTTATCTGTTGGTTGTTTGCTATGTGCCTATGATTCCCCTATAATATTGTAATGTATATATGTCTGTACGCACTCTCATTTTAAATCTTTTAAGTAAATACTAAATTTATAAGCTGATTGTCTCTATGCTCAAATAGAAAACTGACGTATCCTCTGCCCTTTAGCTACCGTGCGAGATAAATCGACCATCTGCTCAGTGAGGGCATAGGTGGCATATATCTCTTTATAGTTGATTCAGGTTGCAATTGTGATTGCTGTTAGTGTGCGGTCCGTGACTCCGAGAAATCAAGTGGTGGCAGTGGCGATTGGTCAAGCTAATTGGGGCACTCGTGAGAATCCGCCAGTGTGCTGGGGAATTTTGTGATCGTGCGATAAGGGCTGGGTAGCTTTGCACCTGCCGAAGTCACACCTTTCTTTGCCTCTGATTACGCTTGCCTGTCATGTGATTGTGACATGACGGTTTGCGCCCAGTGAACGTGAAGCTTGTCGTCGTCTGGGCGTGGGCGACCGTCACATAGGGCTGCTAAGAGTATCAGCCCCTGGTGTACCCGTGCATGCACGCCACTCACCCTGAGGCTGGGGATGGCAGGCAGACATTGGGCAGTGCCAAGGCAGTCCCCATGTCATTGCTGCTTCGCTCCACTGTGTCCCCTAAGGGATGGGATACTACCCCCATTCCGGGGCACATATGTGGAGAAAGTCCCCTGATGGTAGGGCAGGTGTATACATTGGAAACTGGTTGGGGCATAACCCAAATCTACCCCTAGATGTGGGATCCCACCTCAATCCCCCCAAAAGGATGGGGGAAACTCATGGAGAGCTTGACCATGGTGAATAAAAGGGTGTCTCCGGCATGCCGAGTCAATTCCGTACCCTCAGCACAACATCCCAGTTGGCCGAGTTGGTGCAATCAATAACAGAGAAGATGAAACAATGAAAAAATGACATTATATTAATATTAATAAACCGTGTTATGGTCCAAGAATAGGTATGGATAGTTTCTAGCCAGTCATATGTCGGCAAAGTAAGCATTTAACATCCGACTTTTAATAAGAATAACATGTAATAAACCATCGTTCCATCTGTCAGTCCCATGTACCATGGCGTCCTAGCTGTCAAGTCAGTATCACTGTCCGTACATAAGGGGAATTTAAATCTAGTTTATAGGCCATAGGAGGCAAGCATTAAAGAAAGGGCTTGAAGCTAATCAAATCATTCAGGCCTGGGTGTTCTGTGGCTCCGAGTTATCTGGAGCAATTTTTGATCGGGGTCACCCCATCGAACAGTGGATGTCCCCAACAGAACACAACAGTGTATATGTCCCCAAAGTGCAGTGGCGCTTTTAGTGAGCAAATGACTGTCGCTGATAGCTCAATCCCTGTTAAAGCACAATGGATGTCCCCAAAAAGCACAACAGTGGATATCCCCAAAAGAGCACAAAGGTGTCTAAGGCCTGCAGTCCTTAAAATTACTTTTGGGTCTGTAAAAGTAAGAGCAGTAAAGAGCAGAACAGCCTTTCCCTGCCTATTCGGCGCCTCTCAGCCGAGTGGGAGGGGTCAGGTGCTATATAGCACCTGGCCATGTGTTACTCCCATCCAATCACTGTAATTAATTCGAATTGCAAATATATATGGCGAATATATGCTATTCGAAAATTTCCAAATCTCGCAAATATGGTGGCAGATATTCGCAATTGGGATGCTTATGGGCATGGATTGCGAATATATATTCGCAATGCGAAAATAAATAGCGCATGGGACCATTCATTTTGAAGGTTATTGTGAGGCGATTTATGATTGTGTTTCGCAATCGTGTGCAATAGCGAATATAGAATCAAATATTAGTAGACCTATTTACAAAATATCGTGAATTTGAATATTGCCTATGCCACTCATCACTACTTGGCACATGTCAAAATCAGTGGGAGAGGTGGAGACATAAATAAGACTCTTTTACAGATTGAATCCTGTTGGATTGATTGCCTTAAGGCATTAACACCTCCAGGACTAAACGATCAGTTAAATTTCAAGCCTTTTTGTAGTGGGCTGGGTCATGAGGTAAGGAAGACTGTATTTGTTAGTAAAGTTGGGTTCGACTAGTACTGAGAGATGGAAGATTGCCTGAGAATACTAGGTGCTGTGGACTCCTATGTAAGGTGTTGGTTATGTGTGGTGATGTATGAGGATTGGTATGTTTGCATGGGGGGGGGGAACCCCTCGCCGTGAAGGATGTTTTTTCAGATGTCTCCTCCTCCCCCCACCATATCTAGGGGGGTATAACATATCTAATGGGACTTGAGGAAGCAGGAGAACCTCCTTGAAAGGCGTCAATAGGGATTAAGTATCCCCCAATTGGGAGGTATTGGTGCCACTGTTGGCCCCTTAAGGTATATACATACAGTGGCTTGCAAAAGTATTCGGCCCCCTTTTCCACATTTCCTCACATTACAGCCACAAACATGAATGAATTTTATTGGAATTCCACGTGAAAGACCAATATAAAGTGGTGTACACGTGAGAAGTGGAACGAAAATCATACATGATTCCAAACATTTTTTACAAATAAATAACTGCAAAGTGGGGTGTGCGTAATTATTCAGCCCCCTTTGGTCTGAGTGAAGTCAGTTGCCCATAGACATTGCCTAATGAGTGCTAATGAC
Source organism: Ptychadena robeensis (assembly GCA_036250615.1). NCBI lineage: Eukaryota > Metazoa > Chordata > Amphibia > Anura > Ptychadenidae > Ptychadena > Ptychadena robeensis. The sequence goes on from CM070039.1 coordinate 57,022,653, forward strand.
TAAATAGAGTGCACCTGTGTGTAATTTAATGTCAGTACAAATACAGCTGCTCTGTGACGGCCTCTGAGGTTGTCTAAGGGAATATTGGGAGCAACAACACCATGAAGTCCAAAGAACACTCCAGACCAGACCCTGATCCCAGGTCAGGGATAAAGTTATTGAGAAATGTTAAGCAGGCTTATACTAGGCATACACTTACCGACCATGCCAATATCTTCCTCCGATATCTTCCGGGATGCTAAACGTGATGACGTCATCACGTTTAGCCTCCCATTGCATTCTGGGGCCCTTCAATCGGCCGGGCACCCTTTGTGTGCCGGCCATAAGCTGCGATGAAGACGCCGCTTCATTGCAGCTTATGGCAGCGGCTTTCATCGGCTCCCATCGGCCAGAGAAGAACGGACATGTCCGTTCTCTGGCCGGCCGAGAAGTGGGGCGACAGGGATCTGTCGCCCCATGTGGGCACATGCCGATTAGCGTCCGATTTTTAACCTGACCGACGGCGTGAGCGATCACGCCCGTCGGTCAGATTAAAAATCGGCCGCTTATCGGCATGTGTATGGCAGCCATTAGGCTACAAAAAGATTTCCAAAGCCTTAAACATCACATGGAGCAATGTTCAAGTGATCATTCAGAAATGGAAGTAGTATGGCACAACTGTAAACCTACCAAGACAAGGCCGTCCACCTAAACTCACAGGCCGAACAAGAAGAGCGCTGATCAGAAATGCAGTCAAGAGGCCCATGGTGACTCTGGACGAGCTGCAGAGATCTACAGCTCAGGTGAGGGAATCTGTCCATAGGACAACTATTAGTCGTGCAATGCACAAGGTTGGCCTTTGAGGAAGAGTGGTAAGAAGAAAGCCATTGTTAACAGGAAAGCATAAAAAGTCCCGTTTGCAGTTTGCCACAAGCCATGTGGGGGACACAGCAAACATGTGGAAGAAGGTGCTCTGGTCAGATGAGACCAAAATGGAACTTTTTGGCCAAAATGCAAAACGCTATGTGTGGTGGAAAACTAACACTGCACATCACTCTGAACACAACATCCCCACTGTCACATATGGTGGTGGCAGCATCATGCTCTGGGGATGCTTCTCTTCAGCAGGGACAGGGAAGCTGGTCAGAGTTGATGGGAAGATGGATGGAGCCAAATAAAGGGCAATCTTGGAAGAAAACCTCTAGGAGTCTGCAAAAGACTTGAAACTGGGGTGGAGGTTCACCTTCCAGCAGGACAATGACCCTAAACATAAAGCCAGGGCAACAATGGAATGGTTTTAAACAAAACATATCCATGTGTTAGAATGGCCCAGTCAAAGTCCAGATCTAAATCCAATAGAAAATGTGGCAATATCTGAAAAGTGCTGTCCATCTAATCTGACTGAGCTGGAGCTGTTTTGCAAAGAAGAATGGGCAAGGATTTCAGTCTCTAGATGTGCAAAGCTGGTAGAGACATATCCTAAAAGACTGGCGGCTGTAATTGCAGAAAAAGGTGGTTCTACAAAGTATTGGGGGCTGAATAATTACGCACACCCCACTTTGCAGTTATTTATTTGTAAAAAATTTTTGAAATCATGTATGATTTTCCTTCCCCTTCTCATGTGTACACCACTTTGTATTGGTCTTTCACGTGGAATTCCAATAAAATTGAGTCATGTTTGTGGCTGTAATGTGTCAACATGTGGAAAAGACACTGTATATACATCTTAGTGGTTCCAAATCCAAGAACCCCTTGCAATAAGCACATTAAAACTGTCAAACCACCCAATAACACCTATTTCTCATCCTAAAACCGCAACATTTATTAAATCTGACAATTATTAAACAAGAGATAGCACCTAATGTCAATCATAAAACCACACAATTGACAGCAAACTAATACACTATAAAAATTATAAAAGAAGACCACCAAAACATATTAAAGGATGAACCCTAATTCAAAACCACCAATAAAACAACACAACTCACAACATGAAATACATGTGTCCAATAAATACATACACTAAATGCATCACACAATACGTAGTGCCCTAAAAATGTTCACAAAAACCTGGAATAACAATATAATCAGTCCCATTACATGAACCCCTATCTGACAATTACCAATAATATACAACAATAAAACACACTAAACCACATGGATTTCCCCTAAACAATGTTATATGTCCTAACTAAATACATAGCATACAACACAACAACTGCATGAATAAACAATCAATGGTCAAAGCCTGAAATAAAACAATTTTCCTTATTATAAAATCCTACAATTAATGAAACCAGACAATTATTAAACATAAAACATACATATACATCAAAATACATATAACATAAATCACAAGCAAACCCGACAATTCATAGTTAAACATGTATATACATTTCCCTACCCATTACATGTAATAGTACTATTAATTATTACGTGTAGCCGATATACATATGACATATGTGTTGGTGAGTTACCACCACAAACGTAAAACATATAGAAATATACACCCCCCCCAAATCACATTAAATAAATGTCACTGTACTTACAGTTCTATGTCCAATCCCGCGCAGTAGTCCCGTCACTAATAAAATCCAATTAATCGATTGTCTCAAAAACAAAAAAAATCCATCTTCTTCGCCCCGACTGAAATCTTCTGCCATCAGGTAAAAAAAAATCCAACTGCCATCGGCCCGCACCAAAAATACGGGGCAAACCAGAAAAAATGCCCCCCCCCCAAAAAAAAATGTAATAACAGAGTCCTCAAACGGTCCTCAAACGGTCTTTCATCCGATTCCATCCAAAAAAAGATAAATCTTCACTCCCCGTCCAAAGCACCGTGGGAGGAGAGGTCCTTCCTTCTCGAAGTCCAGCGCCGGAAAGAGTTTGACTTCCGGTCCTGCGCAGTGTGTATCTGAGATATTTCCCACGCTCATGCAGACACGGGGAGTGAAGATTGATTATTTTTTCGTTTTCCCATCAGATGGAAGACACTTGGATTAATTTTGACCCTGCACTTTCCGATTTTTTTTTTGGAGGGGCAAGAAGTTATTTTTTCTTTTTTTTCGCTTGACCTATAGATTCGGTCAGGGCGGAGAAGATGGATCATTTTTTTTTTTTTTGATGGGGGATTTTTTTAATGTTTTTTTGTTCGTGACAGGACTACTGTGCGGGATTGGACATATAACTGTAAGTACAGTGGAGGAAATAATTATTTGACCCCTCACTGATTTTGTAAGTTTGTCCA
>CM070039.1:57045990-57068981 GCA_036250615.1 Ptychadena robeensis
ACCTCGATATTTTGGTAAGACACCCTTACAAATATGGTACAATCCTGATTAGAGCACTGAGCACCTTGGCCATCTCTTAAAAAACACCTCCATAAACAAGTTAGATTCTATATCCATTCCCCCCTATACGAAGCCGTGGCTCGTAACAGGATGCAAATGGTGAAAATCCCTAAGGACCTTCATGGACGAAGGTGGAGGAAACACGGGTGGCAGGAGCCCGCGGAAGTTCCATCACTTGCACATGAATCAAGACATACTGTCGTAAGCCATGACATCATTTATTTGCTGCTTTTTTGAGAGATCAACCACCTGTATAATAAATATAGATGGCTTGTTGAGATAAACGTAAAATTGATGATGAAAAGATGCATAAAAATAGACACAGCAAGATGGAAGATTGGAATAAGAGGGGCAAATTCCGCCGTAATGGACTGAACTAGAACATAAATATGGGAGTGCAACTGATGGGTTGCATAATAACTTGAGCATGGTGAACCATATACAATATAAACAATTGAAAAATGATGTATAATCAAAAACTGATGCAAAGTATGGTCCCGTGAACACTTTGAAAGACTTATAGGTAAACTCACAAGAAATATACCTGAAGAGTCCAAAAAGGACGAAACAGCGTCGGATGAGTTTGGAGTACGGAACACTGACCACATTAATGTTCGGAAACACGGTGCATCAGGAGTAACAGACAAGTTATATTTAATGCAAAGGATTAAACCTCCCATGGAGAAACCATACAGACTGTCAAATTTTACAGGTGATATTGTTCGTTACCCTAATCTTCTGTGTATTATGTGTGACAAATAAAGTATGTAAGTTTTAGATCTCTCGACTCGACCTTTATACTTAGTACTCACCTTAAAAGTCCACATGGGGCTGGCCCCCCCTTGGGTATATATCCTAACCGTCCAATCCAAATTTAGTTTTGAAATGTTTTTATTTAATTCTGCAGATTTGTTAGGTAATTACAAAGCCCCTTATCATGATATCATCACCAAAATTGCTGGAGATGCAGAGAAGGGATGTGGGAACATTGTAAAGATAAAAGTATTACTCTAGCACTTGAAGTTTTAGCACAAAATAAGTCCACCTAAGTTAATTAAAAACGTCAACTTGACTTTGAACCTAATTTATGAATAGTAAAGTTGTGTACCGTGTTCGCCATTGATAAATATAGAAAGAGTTTGGAGTTTATGTGATACCCTTTATGGGCTATTGGCTAGTCATTAGAGAAGCAATCTTTCGGTATGTCTGCAGATCCCTTCTTCAGGCTTAATACAATTCTGGTTTTAGAAGCTCACATTTATACACAAAGTTACAAAGACATATAACAAAAACCAACTGTTTTCTCTAGACACATTTGACTGATGAAGGCGAGATTGAAGGATTAGTTAGTAGAGATAGTGATCAAAGTTAGAAAGAGTTATTGGTAGTAATAGAGATAAGAGGTAGAGGCATAATATTCACCTCCCTTAACAATTAAAATGTCCAGGGGTGCATATAAGTGGTCCGCCAGTATGCAAATGGGGTGAAAATATAGCTGCCTACATGGACCCATATTGATGTCACTGAGCGCCTTTGCGTAGCACTGCTGCCAGTGTTCGGGAGTCTGTAATAGATAGAACAGGGAGTCTGTCAGCCAGAGGAAAGATTCCCCCTCATCCCTCCCTCCTACCTCCTCAAGACATGCTCACTAGAGGCTGTCTCCAGTGGCTGAAACTGGTCTTGCAGCTTAAACAAATTCAATACCTGTCCACACATTTTATTGTTTTAACACAATTATTTACACAATTTATGTCACTTGCAACCACAGGGAAACATTAATAACTATTAAAGGGGACAGTTAGGGGTGTGAAATTGGGAATGTTAATTTTTAACAAAAAGTTTTTACTATTAAGGTTGTTGGAGATCTGGGGGTTCAATGGACATGTCTTCAGCGGCACTACACGGTGCTGCAATGAAGATGCCACATTCCACAGTTTCATATCAGCACCACAGGTGCAAAGTGGACACTGTCCCATTCATTAGAATAGGGAGTGTCCTCAGTTGGAGTTGTGACAGTTGGAATATGAGTATGAACGGTTTATATTTGTACTACAGGCAGTCTCAGGGGTTAGTTACTAACCCAGAATATGTCCTGCACTACTGAGGTATGAGATCTGGGGGGTCAAACAGTGTTGTACTGTGAGAATTACATTTGACCCAAAGCCAGCTGGTGACCTGTAGATGGAGACAGTTAATTGGAGGATTAATCAAGTACAGGTTGCAGAACCTAACATGCAAGAATTTGACACAGAGGACAGTGAGGGAGACATTGAGGAAGAAGGACCCCACCTATTGTATACCTTGTTCCCCAACCTATTAGATTGTAAGCCTGTCCGGGCCTCTACTCCTCCTGTGTCATACCTGTACCTGTGTGTTATTGTGTGTTTGCATCTCTAATGTATTGTACAGCGCTGCATAATATGTTGGCGCTATATAAATAAATGATAATAATAACCATGCTACATATGGGGTGAGCACCACACGATATTGATCAGTGTTGAGCTTGAATATTCGATTTACGAATATTAACCACGAATATCGGCACTTCGAGAATTCGCGATGATCTGTCAGGATCCCGGGCCATCCGGGCTTGTGCAGTCTGCCCCACCAGCGTTAGCCCCCCCTGGTCCAGTACCTGTAGCCACTGCTCCTCGGTGGTTGGGGGTCACTCGGGGTCCATCTGGGGCCTCTCCTGCTACCGCCATGGTGGAGCCGCCGCCGGGCGCCACGTGCGCGTGCCCGTGCGCGCCATCACCAGAGTTTTAAGGGCTGGCGGGGGGGTGTGTTCCTGAGTGTCCGTCCCTCCTCCCTGGGCGGACCTAGGGGGACGCTCCCTATATAAACCTGCCAGCCCTTGCACTCAGTGCTGTAGTATTGCAGTTCCTGTTTGGATGGTAGATTGTGTTTCTCTCGGCTTGATTACCCGGTGTTTGACCCTGCTTTGTACCCGACGATCCCTCGACTTCTGGCTCCCTGACCTCCGCGTGTTTCTGACGATCCTACTTGCTTGCTGCCTGCCTCGACCCTCGCCTGTCCCTCGACTATCCGTTGATTGCCGCCTGCCTCAACCCTTGCTTTGGACACTGACCATCCTACATAACTCCTGTGTACCTGCTCGTTTGTTCACACAGACTTCCCCCCTGAAGGGGACTACCTCTGGGACACATGTCCGCACCCTCCTGGGGGGGTTCACCAGGACCATGACTTCCCCGGGGGAAGATATCTTGAATGAACTCTGCCAACAAGTCAGAGAACTCTCCATCTCAGTCCAGGAGGTAAAAAGAGCCCAAGCAACAGTGCCCGCGCTCACTGGAGCTACCGCTGCCCCTCCACCGGAACCTAGGCTTCCGCTACCCTCAAGGTTCTTGGGCGACCGATCCGAATATGACACCTTTCAGAGCGCCTGCATGCTTCATTTCTCCCTGCTACCTCATACCTACCATGATGAACGCATAAAAGTAGGCACGGTGATATCCCTCCTCCAGGGCGAACCCCAGCGATGGGCCTTCAAGATGATGAACCAACAAGATCCGGCCCTAACCACTGTAGAGGGCTTGTTTGAGAGACTATCCCAGCTGTACAAAGACCCCCGTAGGGCTGAGACCGCCGACACCGCCATTCGTAATCTGCGACTTCCACAGGTATGCCTCTGAGCTGGACTGGAACGACTCAGCCCTTCGTAGCCAGTTCAGGGTGGGTCTCTCGGATTCCATCAAAGATGAGTTGGCCAGAATCGGCGTTCCTAAGTCTCTCCAGGGCCTCATTGACATCGCCATAGACTTAGACCGCCGTCTTCCGGAACGCAGGGCAGAGAGGACAAGTGTGTCATCCCCATCCTCTGGCGTCTCGCGCACCCCTCCTGCCGTGTTGCCGACACGCCGACCACCCTCCAGGGATCAATCTCCAGAACCCATGCAGATCGGGGCAACCAGACCGTCACTGTCGGTTGAGGAAAGGGAGAGAAGGTTCGCGTCCAACCTCTGCCTATATTGTGGTACCTCGGGTCACTTGATTCGCTCCTGTCTGGTCCGTCCTTCGGGTAAGAGTATCCTCCAGACCTCGCGGTTCTCGTCCGAGGCTCCCGAGTTCCGCTCGCACCTCTGTCTCCCTCTTTCCTTACAGGGCCCCGAGGGAAGCGTTGAGGTGGAAGCCATTGTGGACTCCGGAGCCTGTGACTGCTTCATGGACACTGGTTTCGCACAGTCCCTACACCTGTCGCTCCACCAAAAGGACACTCCGTATCCCTTCCGGCTGGCTGATGGCTCCTTGATCCCCTCCGGTCCTGTCTCCTGGGAGACTCCTTTCCTACTAGCCAGTACCCCCTCCGGCCACACGAGAACATCCGATTTTCCATCATCCCAACACCCCTTTTCCCGGTCGTTCTCGGCTTGCCGTGGCTGGACGCCCATACCCCGCTATCAACTGGGTTTTGCACCATGGAAATCCCTTCGAATACTGCGGACATCATGCACATCACGAAACCTCAGTCCTCGATTCACAAGGACGAACAAGCTGGACACGACACCCTATCCCCTCCAAATACACCAATACCGAAGTTTTTAGAAACAAGCAGAGGAGCTGAGCGGTCCGCACACGTCCATACGATTGTCCGACGATTGCTCCACGGGAAAAGACCCTTTCGGAAATGTTATCCCTTGGCCGAAAGCCGGAATCCAGGCCACAAGGAGTACATAGATACTCCCTGAAAGAAGGGTTATCCGAACCGTCCACTCGCCACCTGACAAATAAAGCGAGAGCAAATCAAATGAATAAATTTTCGTGAGAATAAGGATAAATCCCTCAGACCATCATAGACTACCGACCAATGAATGCAGATAACGGTTAAAAACGGGACCCCTTCCTCTAGTCTCATCTCACTCAAAACGCCTCACTCCGCATGAGATGACTCTCAAGCTGGACACCAGGGAGGAGTACAAACTGGTGCGTAGTACGACCAGGTGATGAGTGGAAGACGGCGATTCAGGACGAAGTGGGCCAACTTGAATACATATGGTGATAGCCCGTTTGGATATGCAACGCCCCCAGCCAATTTCCAGGCGTTATCAACGACGTATTGGGATTTCTTGACCGTTTTGTCATTGTGTACGGACGAAATTCGTTATCGATTCCCTGGAGCAGCACAGCGTTCATATAGAGGAAAGGGAAAGGTTGGTGTACATTCCCTGTACGCAAAAGGCTGAAAAATGTAAGTTTGAACAAAGATAGCATCCAGTTCTAGGTCTGGTCACTCACCACTGGAAAATCACAATGGATCCCAAAAAGGTTCCGCCATACTGAGTGGCAAATAACTCAGACCGGAAAAGCGCCAGCGTCCTGGACTTCAGGAAATTATATATCGTCGTTCATTAAAGGGTTCTCTAGGACCGACCTACCCCTCACCAACTAACAAGTACCAAGACCCGCTTCGCATGACAACACGGCACAAGTCAGCTTCGACTTGAAAGTCTGTTCACGACAAGCCTATCTGAAAACACCAGGATCCCTCCTACTTTTATCTCGAGATCGAGACCAAGAGGTTGCCATCGGACGTTCTCCTCAACGGTCAGTGAGGAAGAACTTGTTGCAACCGGTGTGCTTTATTCACGTAAACTCACGCCGGCCAACAACAACGACTCGAAGACGGACAGAGGTACATGCTCGAGGGAGCTCAACACCAACTACTATACACCGACAAAAAACAAGAAATCTAGAACAAAAAAGTACTCCGTCAAGCGAAGAGGGTGAACCCCGTCAAGCCCGCTGGGAGTGTCTTTGCTAGATTGACTTTCACCTAACATACACCCGAGGCAGAAAGATAAAAAGAGCGACGCTCTCTTAACGCATGTATACTGGGACCCCACATGTTCCGCACCCGAAGCCATTCTCCCAGAGAACATTCCTACTCCTGGGCCCTGAGTGCTGAAAACACTTGCAGGGCCTGACTGCACGATCGTGGACCCTCCCTGGCTGCAGAACCGGGGGGCTGATCGGAAGGGGACCGAGTACATCCCGAAACTTGCCACAGATGGTCTTCGGCTGTGCCACGACGCAGTCTTGGGGGAAACTCGGACACAAAGAGGAACCAAACCTCCTCAAGCACATTCTGGTAGGCCGCAGCTGGGAGAAAAGACTGTTAATTAGTCCAGAGTGACCGGTCTGTGCCCGGACAAGTAACCTAATTCCCGTCCTATTAGGCCTGATTAATCCTTGCCAGTACCCAAAGAAAGCGCTCTGGTCCCACTGGCGAAGGATTTGTAAGGAAACCTGCCGACCTGGAAGTCCACAGCCATTCTACCAGATGGTGGAGACCGTTTACGAAGAAGAATAAGCCAATTTCGTGGCCCTGTCGACACCTCCCTACCGCAGCCGAGACCGACACGTGTTTTCTTGAGGGAGGTGTCCACACTCCACGGGCTCCCTGAAGACATGGGAAGGATAGAAGGTAAATAGTTCACCTCGCGGTTCTGAAGGAGTTGGCCGTCTGCTGGAGGTTAAACTCCTCTCAACCTCTGGGTACCACCCCCAAGACAAACGGCCAATTGTGAACGGCCAGAATCAGTCTCTCGAGAAGCCTCGCTGTTTTACGTCAGACACGCAGGACGATGGGCATTCTTCTCCCTGCGGACTGAGATTTGCCATAATAACTTGAAGCACTCCAGTTCGGTACAATACACACGTTTTCATCAACGGGGGGTCAATCCAAGTTCCTCCCTCTAGGATTCTAAAAAAAAAAAGTACCATCTGCCCCCGCAACGATGACTTGTTGAGTTGCACAGGGTTGGGGGTGGGCTCAGCGCTCAGGCTCCTAGAAGGGCGGAGGAGGTGAGTGAAGCGTAGGAATGATCGGGCTCGTGTCCCGTTCCTGCTTTAAAAGAAAACATAATACGGCGGGATAGATGTCTCTCGTCACGCCTCATCCGGTTGCGCATGAACCTCTAGGAAGCTGCTACTCACAGTACAGGGACGTACGTGGTGATCGGGGTTGTCACACCACGTGTCACATGGGGGGAATGAGGCAGCCATAGGGGTCCACAAACGAGTATGGCTAGTGGGGTCCCCGGAGCGTAACAGTCCCCACCCAGAGGGTGATGTACTTAGTGTGTGGGGGTAACCCTCCATGGGAGGTGCCCAAATGTCTGATGAAGGCTCTGAGCAGAGCAATGGCGCCCGCCGTGTGGAGTGTCTGCGCAATAGCAGCGGACGGACTGCTAGGAGGAAGAGAGAGGATGTTTTTAAAGGAACATACCCCCTCCCTTCTGCAGTCACTTCCGCAAAGGAGGAGGGGAATCAATCAGTAATGGTCAATATAAGCCACAGAACAGCACAGTAGGTGCTGTGGAAATACAGTTAAAGAGTTACCGTAGAGCATATGCGTTTACCGTACACTTCTTAGATAGATTCCCGTGTAAAAAAACAACGACCTTGGATGTCCTTCGTTACACCGAACCTCTGGAACCCTGACTATAAGATTGTTAACGGATAACCTCTTGTTTGCGACGGCCCAAACTAGTTGGGTTTTGACGATTTGATCATCCATCCCTTGTGAAACATCAGATTGTACTTTTGTTCACTCCGGCTAAATGTCTGCGATCGCCTAAGATGCATTCACGAATATGGATCTCCCCGCCCCCCCCAGACACCTTTTATCCACGATCGGAGAATGGGTAGATTCACCCTGACCGCTGCTTCCCGGGGGGACCGTTCACTGGGGAGACCTAGCCTTACCCCCAGAGTCCGACGACGTAATATACAAGCACGGTTGCCCCCATCCTGGGGACATCGGCCCTCTCCGGTTAGGGGGCTCTGTAGAAGACCAAGGTTCCACGGACTAGACTCATCCCCTGCGTGGCGGTTTACAGCTAGCCATCGTACCCCGGGGGAATGGAGGCTGACAGAATCCAACAGACATTATGTTGCCCCTGGAGGTGATCCTAGGATTGACCTTCTCTGCAAGCAACTGGCGAACTAGTGCCGTTCAATGTCCTCCATTCAGCAGACCACCAAGGCTCTCGTGGAACAATCCCAAGCCGCGGCCCGAGCATCAACGCCGGGCTAACTAATCAACACTAACAAGGGGAACTCAATGAGAGCGAAATGGGACAGAAAATTCCCATGACTGAGAGAAGTTCTTGGGCACCGAAAACCTTCAGGACTTTCAGCATTTTTTTTGGGGCGTTGTGATTGACATTTCTCTTTACTACCTCTAAACCCCATACCCCACCGAACGTCCCGTGTGGGAACCACCATACCCTCCTGCCGGGGGAGAAGCTATCAAAACATGGGCCCTTCCGCCATTGAACATTGACGATCCTTTTTGTCTAGCCTCCATCACACCTTTGTTTTTAAAATGGTGGAGCTCTACGCAGACCCTTGCCAGGTGGTACTGCGGAAAGAGGCTCTACCACGGTATTAAAACAATGGAGAAGGACTGTTGAAGAATATATTTGGGAGTTCCGCGCTCATTCAGAGGATACTTCATGCGAATGAGCCGGCACTTAGATCGTCTTTTCAAACAGGGTGCCTTTCGAGGAGCCTCAAAATAGTGACCGTAGCATTGAAGATGAGGCTTGCTAGAGATAGGGCGTGTCCGAGACGGGTAAAAACAGCAAACTCAGCCTCCAGTGGCTAAGGGCAAAGTACTCTGAGCCGATCTCAATCTTTTAGTAAACCGACGAAGAGTGTGAGCAAGTAGCGCGGCAACGGCGAGAGACTGGACTTCTGGAACAAGGGACAGAGCGGCAAGGTGCCGACTGACCGGCAAACTTTCTTTCCCCGTCCAATCGGCTAAACATCTGGCGGAGCGCAAAGGTACCAACCACGGAACTACCTCGGCTCGCTCCCCTTCTCATTCTCCAATGACTCATTGGCCTTGAGGCTCCGCCCCCGAACCAATGCAATGTAGGAAGTCGCTTAGACCAAGTTCTGACACTGAGGGTGGAAATGAGAAGATTTACAGAAAACATATGTAATACTGTGGCAACTCCGGGCATTTTCGGGGTCGTCCCTTGAACACCTCCAGGTAATCTCAGTTCTGTTCCCAGGTAGCTCCTCCTATATCTTTCTCCACAGGATACTCATGGTCTACCTTCTTACCTTACAGGCACATGGAAACCCGCATAGCTTCCCTGCTATTATGATTCAGGCGCCTGCACAGCCTTATGGAGACTTCACTCGCCACTCCACACATCTACCGTCAGACCCCCTGAGCACCCCATGACCATCTCCCTTGATGACGGTTACCATTGAACTCCGGGCCCGTCTAAAAAGGAAACAATTGCCCATCCCCGGTCTACCTACAAATGGCCACTCCGAGTTACGCAGTTTTGCTTTAATCAACTCTCCTCTTTTTCCTAGAAACTGCGACTCCCTGGCTAAAGGTCCACAATCCCCAATAGACTGGGTTTACTGGTTGCATCAGGTTACCGTCTGCTTACTGCCTTCCTAGGTTTCAGTCCGCATTAGCCTCACCCGAAATCCCCATTTCTGAGGAATTACGAGAGGTTCCCTCTGCCTACAGGGGATTTTGGATGTGTTTGATCCAACAAAAGCAGTGAACGGCGACCCCCAACACCGTCCATATGACTGTGCTATCGACCTCCCCCCGGGCGCAAGATAACTTTGTAGGACCTACACCGTTCGGGGGCCCGGAACAAAACCACTCGAAAGGAGTATCTAGAGACACAATTTGCAGGACAGAAAGGGTTCATCGCGGTCCTCACCGCGCAGCGGGGGGACTGTCTCTTCTTCGTGGTGAATAAAGTTAAAACCATTCAGACCTATGTGGATTACAGAGAGCTTACTCTGATCACGATAAAAAAACAGATATCTCTACCATTAATGCCAGACCTATGCAAAAATGACTAAACGACAAGATTTTCACCGAGACTGGGACTGCGAGGGGCCTACCATCTCATTCGCATAAGACCTGGAGACGAGTGGAAAAACAGCTTTCGACCAACCTCGGACGCACTTCGAGTAGTCTTTGGTGATGCCATTTGGACTTTGTAAACGCCCCCCGCCGCTGTCTTTTAGGCCCTTCATTAATGATTCTTTAGGGTATTCTAGACTAGTTCATCATCGTTGTATCTGGATTGATACTTGATTTCGTGATCTGTTGTTCCCATCGTAAGCTGTAAGGAACCATTGCTAGAACGTCTCCGCCGGCATTCCCTGTTTTGCAAAACCCTCCAAGTGGGTGGGAAAAAACGACAACCAAATTTTTGGGGAATCATACTGAGTCCAGACGGTGTCTCTATGGCCCCCCAAAAGGTAAACCGCAGTTTAAAAAAAGACTTGGCCTTTGTCCCATCATCCCCGGAAAGCCGACCAACGATGTTTAGGGTTCTTTGCCCAAACTTTTAAACAGGCGTTTCATCAGAGGATTCAAAGCTTGTAGTACCTATCACTGCCCTCAATTAGTACGAAGTCCAAATTCACATGAGTCCCAGGAAGCTTTAAAACAAGCTTTTGGATCATCTAAAGTCGCTGTTTACTTCAGCTCCCATCTGAAACACCTTGATCCTAGACCATTCATTTAGAAGTGGATGCCTCGGAAACTGCCATCGGAAGCCATCTCTCCAAAGGAGTAGGCCCCAAAAATCTAGTACACCCAGTTTCCTTCTATTCCAGAAAAATGCGGGAAGATGAGCAACAATACGACGTCGCGAGGATCGGAGAGTTATTGGCCATGAAGGCCGATAGGAGGATTGGACCGCGACATTTGTGAAGGAGCAGAAATCCCTTCACGTTTTCACGGATCATAAGAATCTGGGCATACCTCGAAAGCAGAAGGCTGAATTCCAGGACAAGCAGATGGACACTTTCTTTGCCCAGTCCTTTCGGTTAGTTACCTACAGACCTGGATCAAAGAAAGGTTATAATAAAAGCAGACGCCTTACACGCATGTATCCCGGCACTCCTGAAAAAGACCAAATATCCCCCTTGCTCCAGAAAACCCCTTTAGCTCCTACCCGATCTGTCTAGTGTCGTACAAGTCCTGTGACTTCCCTCTCCGGCCGAACATACCCGTCATGGGTCCTTTTTATGAAAAGATGGAAAATTATACGTACCTCGAGAACACCGCCAAAACCACTCCTTCAGTACTGTCACGATTCCCCATTGGTGGTCACTTCGGGTCTTGACCGCACCAAAGGAACGTATGCAAAGAAAAAAAAAAACCTTCTGGTGGCCCGGACTGGTCAAGGACTGTAGGGAGTATATTTAATCCTGCTCTGTTTGTTGTAGGGCCAAGTCCTCTAGGATGCTCCCATACGGTCTTCTACGCCCCTGACTATTTCCCACGGGGGCCTATTGGCAGGCCGTGGCGTTGATTTCCTCAGGACCTACCACCCTAAATGGTCACACGGTAATCATGGGTGTTGTAGTAGACCGCCCTCTCAAAATGGGCCCATTTTGTTCCTTTTTGGTCCCTTCCCTCGGGCCTCAGAGACAGCCTGAAAGCGTTCATACGCGAAAACGTTAGGTTACATGGGGTTCCCTCCTAGGTTCTTCTCAGATCGGGGGTACCCAGTTTCATCACGTTTTTTGGAGAGAAATTTCTGGCAGACCCTGGGCATCGAACCCACTTTTCCTCAGGGTACATCCGCAGACGAACGGGCAAGTGGATTTTTTGGCGAACAAATCAGACTCTTGAGCAGTACCTGCCGATGCTATATATCGGAACTCCAGGGGACTGGTCTTGTTTTTCTCCGTTGGCGGGAGTATTGCTTTCACAACTCAGCCCCAAATCTTCGTCAACTAAGGTTAGTCCGTTTTGATGAAAATGTATGGCTACCACCCGGCAGCCTCTGGCGCCGTCCCTGCCTTCCTCCTCTCAGGTTCCGGAGCTCTGATAGTGCGCGATGTTAGCTGCCAAACTGGAGGACTCCGTAGGTTGCTGGAGGTCTTGCAGGGGGCATGAAAGCCAAGGCCGATCGGGGTCGCAGACCTTTTCCCCGCTTGCTAGTGGGGGATGAGGTATGTGGGTTGTTACGGCTACTCTCCGCATGCGGTGCCTTCTCGGAAGTTAGGGCCCAGGTTTTTGTCCTGTTTCTGTGGTAGCGCTGGGGGGTTCCGCGGGAGGTGCGCCTACGCCTTCCTGAGTCATGGAGAGTTCATCCCGTAATTCACGTCTCTATGGTGACAGCCGGGTGGGGGTGGTGGCCGCACCCTCCGTGCCCCTAGTCCTCCTCCCCCGGCACGTTGGTTGATGGAATAAGTGGTTGGGGATGTTTTGGATTCCCGTGGTGCCGCGGCGGTCCAGTATCTGGTGTGGGGGAGGAGGGTAAGTTGGGGGAGAAGCGGGAGGATGGAATACTGGGAGCAGGACCTGAGGGCATGAGGGCTACGGAGGGGTTGTAAGCGTTCCAGGCGTGGGCACCAGTTGAAGCGGGTCCTGCGGGGCGGTCGGAGCCCGCCCTTGAGGGGGGGGCCTTGTCACCCCTACGTGTCAAATGGGGGGACTGCGGCGCCCTCGGGGGTCCCCCGGTATGGCAGTGGGGTCCCAGGGGTCACAGTCTTCTCCCCCAGGGTGTTGCGCCGTTTGGAGTGTCTGCGCATGCGCGGACGGGACTGCTAGGCGCGCGCACGAGTGCATGTTTTTACGGAAAATTACCCCCTCCATTCTGCAGTCATTCCTGCGATGGGAGGGAATCATCAGTAATGGTCATATAAGCCACAGAACAGCACCAGTAGGTGCTGTTGGATTACAGTTTAAAGAGTTACCGTGAGGCTATATGCGTTTCCCTACCCTCCCTCTCTGATAGATTTCCAGTGTACCGACCCTGGATTGTCTCTTCGTTTACCCGACCTCTGGAAACCCGACTATAGCATTGTTTTTAACGGATCCCTCTGTTTTGCTTGCTGCCGGCCCCGAAATTACGCGTGTTTGACGATCTGATTCGCCATCCCTTGTGAACTCGGACTTGTACTGAACAAAGCTGTATTCGTTGTTACCGCCACATCGGGGGTAGATTCACCCTCACCGCCTCGCTCCCGGGGGACCGGTCACGTGGGGGAGGACCTGTCCTACTGCAGCGGATGGAAAGCACCACCGGTGTCACCATTCCCTCTGGTGTATCATCGGCCCATCTCCCATCGGGGGGCTCTGGGTAGAGAAGACCAGGTTCCACGGACTAGAATCCTCCCTGGTGGACGGTTTCCAATAAAGCCATCAATACCCCGGGAGAGGCTGAGCAGTGGTGAACCCCGTGGTGTTCGGACTCCTCCTGCACTCCCGAGCTCGGTCCCACACGTTTTCCATGTGGTATTTCCCGAAAACCCGTTGTTGAGGACACGTTCCCGGCGGTCTTCCTCCGCCTTCCTCCTCCCGTCTCCGGGTTAGGGTTGGAAAGAGTACGAGGTGGAGGCAATTCTGTGATTATCGTCTACGGGCAGGGGTTGTTTCTGTAGTACCTGGTGCGGGAAGGGGTACGGGTTGAGGAGGTTTCTGGGTTCTGCTGGGGGGGGTCCATGCCCCTCGCTGGTCTCTGATTTCAATGCTCGATTTCCCGAGAAGCCGGGGTTCCTATTGCCGTCCGGAAGTTCCGGCATTGAGGGGGGGGCTATATTATTATGTCAGGATCATGGGCCATCAGGGCTTGTGCAGTCTGCCCCACCAGGTTAGCCCCACCCAGGTACAGTTACCGTAGACACTGCTCAATGAGGTCACCTCCTCACGGTTCTTGCTGGGGTCACTCGGGGTCCATCTGGGGCCTCTCCGCTACCGCCATGGTGGAAGCCGCACAGCCAGCCGCGAACGTCATGCGCGCAGTGCGCGCGTGCAACCACCGAGAGTTATTTTAAAGGGCTGGAAGGGGGGAAGT
This sequence comes from Ptychadena robeensis, assembly GCA_036250615.1. Lineage (NCBI taxonomy): Eukaryota > Metazoa > Chordata > Amphibia > Anura > Ptychadenidae > Ptychadena > Ptychadena robeensis. The sequence continues at coordinate 57,059,874 of CM070039.1, forward strand.
GTTCCTGATTCCGTCCCTCCTCCCTGGGCGGACTAGGGGGACGACTCCCTAATAAACCTCCAGCCTGCATGTTTGATGTAATTGTGTTCTTCGGCTGATTAACCAGGTTGACCATGCTTGTACCGACGATCCCTTGACTATGGCTCCCTGACCTCGGTGTTTCTGACAATCCTACTGCTTGCCGCCTGCCATCGACCCTAGCCTGTCCCTCGACTATCCGTTGATTGACGCTGCCTCGACCTGACTTCGGACACTGCGGGGCTGCGGATCCGAGTTGGGTCCGCGTTCCATGCCGTGGCACCGTTGAAGCCCGGGTCCTGCGGGCGGTCGGAAGACGAACCAGCCCTTGAGGGGGGGCCTTGTCACCCCTCCCGTGACACCTGGGGGGAATGCGGCGCCCTCGGGGTCCCCGTAGGGCTAGTGGGGGTCCCCGGGCGTCCACAGTCCTCTTCCCCCCAGGGTCTGTGCTGCGTGTGGAGTGTCTGCGCATGCGCGGACCGGGACTGCTAGGCGTGCGCGACGGAGGGAGTTGCATGTTTTAAAGGACATACCCCACTCCCTTCTTGCAGGTCACTTCCTGCAGATGGGAGGGGAATCATCAGTAATGGTCATATAAGCCACAGAACAGCACCAAGTAGGTTGCTGTTGGATGACAGTGTAAAGGGTTAGCGTGAGCTATATGAGTTTCAATTACCCTCTCTCTGATAGATTTCACGTGTACCGACCATTGGATTGTCTCTTCGGTTACCCGACCTCTGGAACCCTGACTATAGCTTGTTTAACGGATAACCTCTTGTTTGCTGCCGGCCCGAACCGAAGCGTGTTTTGTTTTGACGATTCTGCTTCTCCATCCTTGTGAACTCGACTGACTGACAACGCTTGTATTCGTTGTTACCTCCACATCGGGGTAGATTTCACCCTCACCCCTCGCTCCCGGGGGGGGACCGTTCACGTGGGGCGAACTGTCCTACCTGACCGCGGAAAACACCACCGGTTTTGCCCCTCCTGGGACATCAGAGGCCATCCCATTAGGGGGCTCCTGGGTAGAAGACCAGGGTTCCTAGACTCCTCCCTGCGTGGACGGTTTCCACTAAGCCATCAATACCCCGGGGAGAGGCTGACAGTGGTGAACCCCGTGGCTGTTCGGCTCCTCCTGCCCTCCTCGCTCCGCGTCCACCCGGTTTTCCATGTGTCTTTCCTGAAACCCGTTGTTGAGGACACGTTCCCCGGTCGGTCTCCTCCGCCTCCTCCTCCCGTCCTCCTGGATGGGGTGGAAGAGTACGAGGTGGAGGCCATTCTTGATTCTCGTCTACGGGGCCGGGGTTTTCAGTACCTGGTGCGGTGGAAGGGTTACGGGTTGGAGGAGGTTTCTTGGGTTCTCGCTGGGGGGGTCCATGCCCCTCGCCTGGTCTCTGATTTCCATGCTCGATTTCCCGAGAAGCCGGGTCCTATTGCCGTCCGGAGTCCGGCATTGAGGGGGGGGCTATGTCAGGATCCTGGGCCATCCGGGCTTGTGCAGTCTGCCCCACCAGTGTTAGCCCCCCCCTGGTCCAGTACCTGTAGCCACTGCTCCTGAGGTCACCTCCACGGTTCTTGCTGGGGTCACTCGGGGTCCATCTGGGGCCTCTCCCGCTACCGCCATGGTGGAGCCGCCGCCGGGCGCCGCGCACGTATGCGCGCCCGTGCGCGCGTGCCATCACCGGAGTTTTAAGGGCTGGAAGGGGGGTGTGTTCCTGAGTGTCCGTCCCTCCTCCCTGGGCGGACCTAGGGGGACGCTCCCTATATAAACCTGCCAGCCCTTGCACTGTTTGGATGGTAGATTGTGTTCCTCTCGGCTTGATTACCCAGTGTTTGACCCTGCTTTGTACCCGACGATCCCTTGACTTCTGGCTCCCTGACCTCCGCGTGTTTCTGACAATCCTACTTGCTTGCCGCCTGCCTCGACCCTCGCCTGTCCCTCGACTATCCGTTGATTGCCGCCTGCCTCGACCCTTGCTTCGGACACTGACCATCCTACATAACTCCTGTGTACCTGCTCGTTTGTTCACACAGACTTCCCCCCTGAAGGGGACTACCTCTGGGACACATGTCCGCACCCTCCTGGGGGGGTTCACCAGGGAAGCAGGACCTGGCCACCTGAGTGCGGGAAAAGTCCACAGGGTCCCCTCAAGGGATCCCTGCCTATCTCCCGCTAGAGGGGCTCTGGGAGAAGACCCTCAGGTGGCTTAGTTTTCCTGCTCCTGGCACCCCCGCGCCAACCCTGGACCTGCGGGCATAACATGATCTCAAATATGGCAACGAATATTTGCAATGCGCGAAGATGTCAAAGATGGCTGCAAATATTCGCAATTGCGGAATATTTGCAATTCCGAATATTCTAGATTTTTCCCATTCAACATGATCCTTCACTGCAAATGGACGAATAGGAAGGCTGCAATATGAGTGTCATAGCTTAGCAACACTTAGCAACTAATAGCAAAGTAGCCTACCTCTTACTATATAAGGGAGTCACCATGAGGCATCTCCACCATTTTGATTGTGTTAGTGGTGGTAGATAGTTTACTATACAGAGCTGTGCTGAATCTGACTGATTAGATTTATTAGGTTAACTTAGATATATATTATGGGGAATCAGCCTCAAATGGCCGCTTTTAATCACGGCAAACCATACAACAGTTTCTCTTTAGGGCTCCTGCCCATATTTATACAATAAGTTCCAACAGAAATGACCTCCTGGCTTGATCAAGGTCCAACACAGGCTCTTGCCTTTAGCTCAGGGAAAAGCTATCACAGCCTGGCACCTAGACGTCCCCAGCCTGGGCTACACACTCCCTGTGTGCCCCCTGGTATCCGCTGCTCCAGCAGCAGCTCCTTTTGTGGAGACACACCCAGCCATCTTATTAGGGTCCAGCAGGTGTATCTTGGTGGAGTGGGATACACCATTTCACTTGCTGAATATGGTCCCTTTACACAGTGACAGACAACCCGTCTGCCACAATTGTTACTAAATTTAGTTAGTAACACAAATAATATAGTTAGGAAACACATTGATAGGCTTTTAGTGTAGCTGGTTATTGTAGTTCTTTAAGGCGTTTTATAGTTCCTTTTTTTTCTTTAGTTAAATCTTTAGTGTGTGTGGCTTAGATATTTTGTTCTTAAGTTTCTTTTTTTAGTGTATATATTCAAATTCAGTGTGCCGCCCATTACTTCGTCCCCTTCGTCCCCAGCCAAACTAATGGGATTGGATCAAAATTATCCATCATGTCGGATCAACGTGCGATCCAACATGACGGCTGATTTTAGCCCAACCCTGCAGGTTGGCGCTCCCGATTGCTTGTCGACCTGATCCCGAACAGATGCGGGAACACACACGGCATCCGATCAGCAGTCGGTCGTGCAGGAATCGGCACGTCTATGCCCAGCTTAATATATTAAGTAGTTTTTTTGTAAATAGTTAAGAAAAACCTTAATAAAAAATAGTTATATTTCATATTGTATTTTAGTTTATTATATTAGATTAGTTCGTTTTATGAAAAATAAAAATTTGTTAAAAAAATGTTCATTAGTTAAAAAAAAATTTGGGGGGTTTTATTCCTGTTATTTGTTTGTTTTTTAAAAAAACAAACAAAACCCTTTTAATAAAAAAAAAATTTGATCAACACACACACACACAGATCTTTGAATAAAGAATATGAGTGTCCGTGGACGAGGCAGCAGCCGTGGACATGGCAGCAGCCGTGGACATGATGTGGGCAGCACTGAGCAGGGGCCACTCTTCCACACATGGGTCGGACACACCCAACAGGGGCGTCCGTCTCATGAGGAACTTTTTTGGCCGTGGCAGCCGGCTAATTCATTCCCAGGACGCCGAGGCAGTTTTGACTTTTGTGACACAAGCCAGTGGCACAAAGTCCTCTGCCCTGGATCCTGGAGGCAGCAGCAGCATCCACCCTCCTGCAGGAGCAGCCACCATCCCCCAAGATTTGTCCTGTTTGACACAGAGACTGAGAGGGATATCTTGGGAGAGGCAATTGCGGAGAGTGAGATGCTGCTCGGCCTTGATGGGCAGGACTTCATGGAAGTGATGGAGGAGGGTGTACCGCCCATAAGTACCCCTCTGACATCCCTTTCAACATGTGAGGGTCAGACCCAGGTGCCAGTGGGGGAACAGGGGAGCCAGGTCAGGCGATCCACGCCTGCTGCTCCCCTCTTTCCACCAATGCTGGACCTTATGTCTGATAATAGAGGCCAACATGAGGAGGGTGAAATTGAACGGGTGCCACTTCCCTTGTCAGACAGCAGCACTGACGAGAAGGGAGGCACCCTAGAGAAACCGTGCGCCAGGTTGTCAGGGAGCCCAGTGGCAGGGGCTCCTCTGGTAATGGCAGCAGGGGGCGGCCTCTACTTGTGAGCACTGAGCCCGAACAGGCACAGACCAGCACCACCTCAAGTGATAGGAGGATTATGCGGAAGTCGCCTGTTTGGGCTTACTTCACCCTTGCATAGGAAGATGTGGCAAATGCAATATCCCAGCTCTGCGATGCCAGGGTGAGGAGAGGGAGGTCAATAGCTAAGCTGGGTACCATTGCCCTTACCCAACACCTTAAAACAAACCACTAGCAGGAGTGGGAACAGATGCAGGGTGGTCGCAGCAGCAGTGCCCGGGCTACGTCTGCTCCTAGCACTGTGCTGCAACTACCCCAGCCCTAAACAAGCATGGGTTCTCACTCCCCCACTCCCTCTCCTGAAGGGGCCTGTGCCGGCAGGCACACCTTCTCTTCACCCTCCTCTGCTTCCATTGCCATCCGGCGCCAGCCTTCAGTGGCTGATGCTTTTGAGCACACCGTGGTCTACACACCAGGGGACTGACGAGTGCGCTCCCTTAATGCCCAACATCTGTTGCCGTTTAACATCGTGGATAGCGATCCGTTCAGGCAGATGTTGGAGCAGGGATGCTATAGAAGTTTTACAGCCCATTGGGTATCCCTCCGAGGCGCCAGGGAGGGATCCATAGATGTGGCGGTATCAATGCTTGTGGTGCCGCCCCAGGGTGTCCAAGGGAGAAGTGCTGCTCTCCCTGGAGCCAGTGTCTCCACCGCTGCTGAGCCCCCCAGCAAGCGGCCCCTTGAAACACAAGTATGGGGCACGTACGCCGCCAGGCCGTGCTTCAGCTTGTTAACTTAGGGGAAAGGAGACACACTGGACCTAATGTCCTGGCCGCCCTCTAGGCTCAGGTCCAGAAGTGGCTGTCACCCCGAAGGCTCTAGCCAGGCATGCTTGTCTGTGACAACGGCAGCAACCTCCTCGCAGCCCTCAATGCTGGCAATCTTCTTCACGTGCCCTGTTTAGCACATGTCCTCAACTTTGTGGTACAGAAGTTCCTCCGTATGTACCCAGGGCTGAGCAACATTGTGCAAAGGGTACGGAGGATTGCTATCCATTTCCGCGACTCCCCAACCGCCACAGCGTCCCTGTCCAAGTTGCAGAGAGACAACAACCTGCCCCCTCACAGGTTGTTGGTGGACAGTGTGACGCGGTGGAATTCCACCCTGTACATGCTGGAGAGGTTGTGGGAGCAGAAACGGGCTGTGAGGGAAAACCTGCTGGAGCAAGGCACTCAGGGGCTAACACACCCACTCCCCTACATCACCCACATGGAGTGGGGGCAGATCCAACAGATCTGCAATGTGTTGGCCCCCTTCGAGCAGGCGACCAGCAGGGAGAATGTCGGACTCAATAACATTCTCCCCTTAGTGTTCCTGCTGGACAGGGCACTGAAATGCCTGCTTGAGGCTGGGTAGAGAGCCTTGGTGGAGCAGGAAGAGGCAACACAGCTCCACCAAGACCTGGCCCAGGACGAGGAGGAGGAAGAAGACATTTTTGAGGGTGTCCAGGAGTCTGGGCCTGGTCAGGAGGGAGAGCAGGTCATGGGGGCACCATTAGTGCAGGGGTGGGGCAACTCTAAAAGGCAGCAGCTGTCAGAATATTTATACTGCTTCTGATTTACAGTCTATATGATTTATGTGAATTCAGAATCTGTATGGAAGGAGATTCTAAACTGCTCACACAAATATCAAGCTAACAAGCTCTTGATTTGCATTGAATTGAAGACAAAAACAAGACTCAATTGTAAACAAAATACAAAAGTTTATTAATAAAAATTTGTGTAAATAAATGACTAACGAAACAAACAATAGTAAAACCAATAGCAAGGTAAACATGCAAGGAGAAATGCCAATAATACTAATCAAATAAAACACAGTCAAATACTACTAATTAGTTCATGAGTTAAACGATATACTCTCATATATATACTTAATGTTCTAATTAGGTATTTAAAAAATTGCAATATAAGGCAACCTTAAGAATTGACCATATGATTTCTCTTAGCTACAGAGGTGATAGATTTTCGTCAAAACGATGGTATTCCTAATTCACTTTACACATACTTATAGATAGACATATATATAGACTCAACCATATGACTATGACTAAATGTAGTTTTGTGGGGATAATACAGGGATCAGAAGCAACAATATAATTGCTTTCCCTCTATACTGATGAGATTTTAAGTTGATACTGCAGTTACAACACAAATCCCGTTCAGTACAGAATCCCCACCCAATATATATGGTTGATACAATATATATATTGACACAAATATGATGTAAATAAATAATATAAGATAAATTTATACCATACCCCACGATATATGGCTAGAAGGAATCAACGTCAAATATCAGGATAATATGATGGAGTGGTCTTCTAAGTTGTCTTAGTAAGGTGGATCTTTAGAGAGATGTTTCAAGATGGTTTCAATAGTAGATGGTGAAGGCTGGATCAGCGAAGATGGTCTTCAAGATGAGTCCAAGAGGTCTCTGGGTTAGATAGTTGGATCAGTCTCCTCTCTTACCTCATGCGACCTTTTAAGCTAAAATTTTTGCTGGGTGTCACCTGGTTAACCTATAACTTTTTCGTCATGAATATACTAATGACGTCACGACATTATGCTGCCATCTTTCCATGCCCTATTTAATATTGTCAGTAGATGGCAGTGGTCAACTACTAAATCATTTTAATTTTTAGATAACATTGTTGTTAATATATAACCAAAAGTCATAAAAACCAAGCTTCCTAAAACAATGGTTTCCAAACATGAATGTTTACAATACTAACAGGGTTGTAGACACAGGTGTCTGATACCTAGTTTCAACCATCCAAACAAATCTCTCACATTGTCTTTGAAAAGACACAAGGACATTTGTGAGCCTTTAGCTAAAACTTGGTCAATATCCTCCAAGGTTTTTACACTGAATAACTAACTCAGTGGTCAGCGAATTTCACAACACATCCGAACATTTAAGGTTTTGTGAAACCAAATCATACTAAAATGGTTGCTATACATCCTAATTCATATATATACCTATTTATATTTATATTTCCACAATAATTCTGACACAGCAGCATGAGGACCAGGAGGTGATGGTACCTGGCAGCCAAGAAGAGGCGCATCGGGCTGTTCTTTTCCCGATGGCTGCCCACATGCTGTGCTGTCTCCGGAGGGACCCCCATATTAAGACCATTAAGGTGAGGGATATTTTTTAGACCCACGCTGCCAGGGGAAACTGGAGCAGTTTGTCCCCACCAGCCAGCGGGATACTCGCATGCAGCAGCTGCCGGCTACTCTACTCCATCGGCTGTAAGGAGGCCAACCACCAGCCTCATGCTCTAGTTGTCTCCGCTCATCTCACCCAGGAGGTGGCTGGACCCAGCAGCTCCAGCCCTGCAGGAGATCTTCTGGGTGAGATAAGGCAGTTTTACCAGCCTGCGCAACCCAGTACAGGCAGCAACAGCAGCAGTCACCGCCAGCGGCTGGTCTGCATGTCTTGTCCCCCCTCCAGCGTACTATATGAGCGGCATTCAGCACGGCAGGTGGGGTGGTCACTGACAAGCGTACCCATCTATCCACAGACCCATCTATCCACAGACTCCGTCCTGGGTCAGCGGCGACTTCTTAGCCCCATCAGTTCAGGGCGATAAAGGGTACCTTGTCAATCCCTCTCCTTGGCTCTCCCTCTGAAACATTGTTTTTAAAATTATTATTATAATTTTTTTTCCATAAATTTATTATTAATTTATTTTGATATGAAATTATGATATTTATATATAATTATATTATTATATATTAATATAGATTTAAATTATGTTCCATCTGTGATTAATGGGGGCACTTTCCTTTATCTGAAATTATTTGTCGATTACATTCTAAAAAATGTATACAAATATTTATCATGTGGAATGCATTGGGGCACATTCCTTTATCTGAAATTATTTGTCAATTACATTTTGGTGTTACGCCAGGTGTGGTGGGGGCCCATTCCTGGGAACACATTTCTTCCACTAAGAACGTGCTGCATACTTAACTGTGTTTGGCCTAGCTAAATGTAGCCCTAACTCTCTACTGTCACAAAATACATCTCCTGAGACTGGGTGAGCTAAGTTTAGGCTTTATACTCAACTGTGTTTGGCCTAGCTAAATGTAGCCCTAAAGACCCCATACACGCGTCGGATTCCGGGACGATCGATTCCGGGCGTGTGCACGTGAAACGATCGTGCCGGAATCGCGTGCAGCCCACCTTGTCCGATCGTTCGCGTCCGATTGATCGGGGGCTCAGAATCGGATCCGACAGAGAACCAACATGTTGGTCTTTCTGATCCGATTCTGCACACATCAGGGGGAGTTGCCATTTGGGAAGTAAGCGATCGGACACGGAATCATCCAGGAATCCGTGGGACAAGGTGGTATGCAGCGATCGGATACTCTTAATTGGCCAATTGATCGGAGCTCCGATTCCCGCTGAGATCGCCGGAATCGATCGGATAAGTGATTAATCGGCCATGGAATCCGACACGTGTATTGCTAGCTTAACTCTCTACTGTCACGAAATGCATCTCCTAAGTGTCTCCTGAGACATGTAGGCATCATACATTACCTTTTAACTGCTGCTGTCTGTTTAATTTAGGTCTTTACCAAATGTACAAAATTGCAAACACCAGGGCCGTTTCTAGCCATTTTGGTGCCCTAAGCAGATTTTCTTGGTGGTGCCC
>CM070039.1:57069081-57100001 GCA_036250615.1 Ptychadena robeensis
CCCTTTAATGTGGCGCCCTAAGCATTTGCTTCAACTGCCTATTAGTAAAAACGGCCCTGGCAAACACACATTAGCAGTGAGAAAAAAATTCTATTCACAAATTTACATATTTTTCAAGGTTCAGGGTACCTCTTTTAGTGCAGTACAAAGGCTTAAAAGCCTTTCAATTTCGCCTTTGTGCTGCTCCTTCATATGTAGCATTCGCCTCTCAAGGTCTTTTTGCTCTTAAAGCAAAGCAGCATGGGCCCTGATGATTGCCCCCATTTTCTCCTCCAGTTTTCCAAAATCATCATGTTGTTTTTAAAAAATAATTTTTATTACTTTTATTAAATTTCACAGTACTGTTTTGAGAAAGAAAATTTATGTACATTACAAATTGACATAGAGGAGTCACTAGATCACTGTACCCGCACATGTGGAGTACCAGGGGGGCTGATCTCAATGGGGAGGCACATCTCGATAGAACACAGACGAACAACCAGGCATGGGACGCTTGCCCAGGGCGATCATCATCCTAGGACTGCCCCTGTCAGGGCCCTCAGTCTCAGCTTGGCATATAATTATAGATAGATGAGTGACTCCATAAGACAAGCCAGTATTTATCACAATGACTCAGTGCTAAGATGTCAAATTGAGACCTGCCTGTGCAAATATTTACACTATATATCCACACACTATACACAATATACATATAATTAAGCTGTTCTAAGTCTATTAGATTGTAAGCCCAACCGGGCAGGGTCCTCTACTTCTTTTGTGTCATACCCTGTTCCTGGGTATTATCTTGTGTTGTATCTCCACTCTCATTTATTGTACAGTGCTGTGTTATATGTTGGTGCTATATAAATAAATGATAATAACAAAAATAATAATAATAAGTTGTTGTTAGAACTGCAGTGATGATAATGAATGTTATGTAACTTACAGTGACCAGCATCTTCTCCTCCTCACTGCTGAAATAGCTTCCCACCATCTTCTTCAGGTGGCTTCTTTCTTCAGTCATCAAAGTGAACGCCATACACTGCCCGGAACACCATACATCGCGAAAATGATTTTTTTTTAACATGATATTCCGAAATTACCGAATTTTCGAATGTCAAATTGAATATTATGATAATTATTTGTGAAATGTTGCGAATTCCAATATGGCCTATGCCGCTCATTCCTAATAATGATTATGGCACTCCCTTTATCTGCAGCGTTGATGATGATATCCTTATTGTTTTTTAAAATCAAATGGCTTTTTGTTCTGGTAGTGATAGTTTTTTTTGCCGGCCTTTCTTTTTACGCAGGATTTTATCAGTCACTTTTTGCTGGAATTACTCAAAATGTTTGTCCAAACTAGGGTTCAGTCCTGGTTTTGGGGTCCATACAGTCTTTTTTGTGGAACTATTGTTTGTTTTAGTTTTTATTGTGTTGTGGTCCATTTTGTCATCAAAGTATTCTTTCAGTCATAGTTTTTTAGCGGAGTAGCTGGGTGGGGCAGGCATGCGGTGGTGTCCGGCATGAGGAGGGGGGCGCACACACTTGCGCCAACATAGTGGCGGGAAGTTAAAAAGGAGGAAGGCAAATGGACGCAGGACGCTGGAGAGTGTTGTCACACTCATGAAAAGGGACGCCCTAACGAACTCTAGATCTGGATACCAACAGCAAGCTTTTAAACAGGTATTATACTGACAATCTGTCTATGACCATCACCATCATTTACTTTATATTTTGAAATTTCTTTTTACCCCTTTTTTTCACCTTTTTTTTCCTACTGTTGCTTTAGGCTGTTAAGCATACCTACTGCTTTTTTAGGCTGTAAAGCATACCCAATGAACACTAGGAGCGCCACCTATGGTTGAAGACCATCCTTATTAGTCGAGTAAGTTTACTGTCACAGTCCACATTTTAATTGATAACGCATGCTTCACTAATGGTGACAAACCCCTTTAGGTTTTAGCACTCATTTGGTTTGATTTGGGTTTTTTATTTGGGGATTGTGTTGATTGTCACGGATTGCACACACATAGCACTAGTGTAACATATACACGCTTATCTCTGTCTCCTTCACCCTTCATCATAGATACACCTTTCGACATCATCACAAAACAGTATACACCATACCATCACGATCACTATGCCACTTGTTAGACAATGGTTAGTTATCACCAATCATTGTAATCTTTACTAGGGATAGGTTCTTCATCTGGTAGATTCTTCACATTAGGGCACATACCCCCCATGGGCTCACATAACATCCTCACCATAGATAGGGTTTAATTCCCGCATCTCATCTCATAGACCTTTCACACTAGGAAACACACTCCCAAGGGCACACTTAATATCTTCACTAGGGATATGTTTTCACTTCTGCATGACATTTAGTACAGTTTTCACATTAGGGAACACACCCTTAGGGGCTCACCTAACATTACATGGAGTTGCACCATTTCGTGCACTAGGTATCTAATCACCATTCACCCTCACACATAGCTCAACTTAGCTTCTTAGCTAAGGAGGGTGGTCTAGCCAGGACCTACAAACCCATATCCAGCTAGATCAGTCAGACAACAGACAACATTAAACTACTCACTGACTTATAATTTGGATGAATGTGTTCAGACAATATAGTAACCATACTTACCATGATACCAATCTGCACCTAGATCCAACCCATAAGCACTTCTTGTTCCCACGTCAACCAGCACCAGCCGCCCCCTGGGGGCTGAGCCAGGTGACCCATACCAGCCAGGATCCAGGTAAAGGGGTACTTTGTTTCTTAAATGGCTGTTCATCCGGCACCATATAGGACCAGTTAGTCCTACTCACCGGTCAAACACAATGCCCCCCCATATTTATTGGCATCTCTTTCCTTGCAGTGACAATCCACAGACCTCATTCAAAGTGTCCTGATAAAGAGGCTTGCATGTCGTGAAACACGTTCACAGTTAACTACATGAACGTCGGCATTTTTAATGCCTGATCAGTTGTTCCTGATACACCGTAAACTTGACACTGAATAAATATGTTATTACCATGATATAATATGGTCCCTCACAAACCTCACAAACTAAATTGGGCTTTAAAGGCATAAACAATCATTATAGTAACCAGTCATGTGCTGTCAGCAAATATTAAAAAAAAAGTATTTATTGTCAAACGGACTGTATGAATATATATATACACATATAAAACCCTCAATAGTTATGTCACATTCGTCTACAAACAAAGTGCAACATGAAAAACTTGAGAAATGGTTACAGATTAAAGACTGCTTAGTATGATATGCCGGTGACCAAGATGTTAGGGTTCAGAATCTCCTACATGTTTCACCTGACAAGGGCTTCCTCAGGGAGGTACAGCTCTATAGATACATATATATAGTCATTAGTACATCCATATTTTACATACAACAATGGTTATCAGCCAAGTACACACCTATAGCAAGTAGTCTGGTGGATGTTTACGCCCCAACCCGCCGATCCCCACACAGACCCCATAGATGGAGCCGATCTGTGATAGCGACCGGACTCCACTGGGAAGTCATATCACTTCCGCCACGTGACCGCCGGGGCTATGGCTGCCCCTAGGCGACTGCTGTGTGGGAAGCTGGATGCCCACACAGCAGGCAGATGGAATTGCCGACAGGTATGGGACTTGACCCGAAGGTATGGGTGAGGGGCTTACAGTCCCCCCACACTACCCCGGGCAACACTGTACCATCAGCATGATTTGCTTATCCTTAGGGATTCTCGAGCAAGTGGTTGGGGGCGCTACATTTCCCTGACCGCACACTGGGTGAGTGTTGTGGAGGCCGGCAGTGAGTCATACCCTGAGATGGCTACCCACACCCAGGATTTCGGGCCCTACGTCCATGGGGATCTATGCCAGCAGCTATGCGACTGGCTCCAAGCTCCACTTCTCCTCCACCACCTCCTCCTCCACTTCCACCTCCAACAGCAGTCAGCCATCAGTGGCTAGCTGGAAGCAGTGTAGCACTGCAGTGGGGAAGCGCCAACAGGCCGTGCTAAAGCCTATCTTCTTGGGGGACAAACAGCACACTGCCCCAAAGCTGTGGCAGGGTATAGGGGCCAGACCGAGCTGTGGCTCTCTCCACTCAACCTACAACCAGGCATGGTTGTGGTTGACAATGTCCGTAACTTGGTGGCAGCTTTGGAGCAACCTGACCAACATTCCATGTCTAGCCCATGTTTTAAACTTAGTTGTTCAGAGGTTTCTCAAAACCTACCCCAATTTGAAAGAGCTACTAGTGAAGGTGCTCCGCTTGTCTTCCCATTTCAGAAAATACTCCACAGCTTTAGCCGGTCTGTCAACCCTGCAGCAGTGCTTGTGGCTTCTGGCTCACCCACTGTTGTGTGACCTGAACACGCACTTAAAGTCTATGTTCTACATGTTGTCCAGGCTTTGTGAGCAGCAGAGGGCAATTATGGAATACCAGCTGCAATATGGTCTTCGCCTTTCTAGTCAACTGCCACTATTCACAAGCGAGGAGTGGGCATTGATATCAGACCTGAAATTTTTTAAAAACTTTGATGAATCCACAAAGATTGTTAGTGGTGATAATGCTAACCATTCCACTGCTGTGTCTACTTAAACTATCACTGCTCACAATTAAGGAGGATGCTCTGAATGTGGCCGGCGAGGTAATGGAGGAGGAGATGGCGCAGGGTTATAGCGAGACCACCCACAGGCTTGACAGCGCAACGTGGACCATGAAGGGGAAAAGGAGGTAGCTGCTGCCTCTGCTACAGAGAGTAGTAGTATAGTACTGTAGTACTGTAGTACTGTTCAGTGTTTATGGGAAGAGGAGGAGATGGAGAGTAATCCAGATGTCGACATTGATGTCTTGCCTGTTAATACTGTGGCACACATGGCTGACTTCATGTTAGGCTGCGTATTTTACATAACATGGATTACTGGGTGTTTACCCTTCTCAACCCCTGCTACAAAGGGAACTTCTCTCATTCCTGTGACGGAGAGGACGAGTACAATGGTGCAATACCAGAAGGTACTTGTGGAGAGATTTCTCAAAAGTTTTCCATCTGACAACATGGCTGGCAGTCTGTACCTCCTTAGGCAACTGAGGAAGGGAGACAAGGGGAACACACATTAGTTTCAAGGCAGGGCAACACTATCCAAGGCATGGGACAGTTTCCTGACACCCCCTGCCAGCAACCTCACCCTGAATCACTGCCTAGTGGTACAAGAAGGGAAAAGTTTTGGAAGATGGTGAAGGAATATATAGCAGACCCTGCAAGCATCTAAAATGATCCCTCAGTGCTGTACAACTACTGGGTGTTCAAGCTGGACATGTGGCACAAACTTGCGATCTACACCTTGAAGGTGCTGGCCTGCCCAGCCGCCAGAGTTTTATCTGAGCATGTATTTAGTGCTGCTGGTGGCATTATAACAGATAAGCATATCCGCTTGTCCACTGGGAATTCTGACAGGTTGATTAAGATAAAAATTAACATGGCCTGAATTTCTACTGATTTCTCAACTCTACCAGAGGAGGGCTGAGCCAATAAAGGCAAAATATGTTTTAATTGACTTTTAAATGCACCACACAAGGTATATTGTTGACTCTTGTTTTCTCCTCCTCATCATGCAAAGTGTATATATTCTTTGCACTCTATAAATTTCTTTTATAGGGTCAGCTCAAATGCAGGCCCGAAACGCAATTTTTTTATAGGGTGCGCTGCACAGTGTGCACTTGCATGTAATATTTTAGAGCATCTGCTCACCTGCAGGCACTCGCATCTAATGTTTTAGAGTGTCTGCTCACCTGCAAGCACTCACATGTAATGTTTTAGAGCGTCAGCTTAACTGCAGGCACTCTACATTTTTGTTTTTTTGTCATTGTGGCATACAACTGGGACAAACTGGTTCCCATGCATCCAGACATCGTCCCCACACTGTTTCCAGTCCATTTGGGTGGTGTTTCTGTCAGTTTCTAAACTTTTTCAATGGACCAGACACCCTCCTCTTTTCTGAGCAGGGGGTGTCTGGTTGTCCCCCCTTGACTTCCATTATACTCGGGTGCTCAGTAGAACACACAAACATCGCGATGTGTTCAGACCGAACACCCGAACACTTTGGTGCTTGCTCATCACTATATATAGTAAAAAGGTGAAAACAAATGCAATGCAACAAAATCAATCTCTTGGGTCACAGATGTGGGGATGTAAGTTTTGCCCCCACATACATGAAGAACCTCGTACAATCTAAATCTTATACAGTCTATGAGATGGGATGGGGACCTTGTAGGGGTTTTCAGTCCCTATTTACATAAGGTTACAGTTATTCCTTTATAATATAAAACAACAATAATTATGCCCAACTAGAGCCAGTGATGAAAATACAACAAACGCAGGGCAATAGGGGTATTGACATACATATCAAATAATGCAAAAGCAGAAAATACATGTCCATTGTGATATAAGTGTAAATAATAATAACAAAAAGGCCCACCCCATGCAGATTTTGCCCTGAGGCAAGCCAAATCCAGTGTTGAAGGATACAGTATCATTCATACACACATGCATCAGGATGGAGGTTGGTCGGCTCCGTCCTACAGGCACTCCATCAGGAGGGACACCAAGAAGGAACAGGTCCACGATGGAGTGGCAGCAATGATGCCACTATAAGGATACAGCTAAAGGGGTCTTGCCCCAGGGGCCACATTGGTGCGGGTTTCAGGAGGCAAGGCAGCGTGGTTCCACATGTGTGGCCTGTGGTGGATAACGTCAGATCATGTCGAGCATCTTGAGGGGATCATTGTCTATCCAATGTACCCCCTGAGGCTCACAAGTCAGGTAATGCTAGTGTCACAGTAAATAACCTCCTCCTCCCTACAAAGGTGAATGCATGAACATGTATCAAACTGTCTCCAAAATGTATAGCGTAGGTACTACCACACCAGTAATGAATGGGTAACGCTGTCCATAAGGGTCCCCATGGGTTCCGGGTTGTCCTACTAATGCGTCCTCTAAAAGTATGTATCTAACAAGGTGATAACAGAGAGTGAAGACATGTTCCCCCAGTGGAACTATCCTCACGAAGTTGTGGCAGTCCAGAGGCATAAGGCCAAAGATAGTACCTGTGGATAGATACCACAGGGTGGGTGCCTGTGAATCCCCTTAGTGTCCACCCACACTCCCTCCCTGTCCATATTGAGGCCAATTGGTAGTAGTGTGCATCCCAGATTATTTCCTCTCCCAAGTGGGAGGAGACATGTTGCTACGGAAGTGGCTTGCTCCTTTCCATCTAGGGCGCATATGGTCACTTCTGGTGGCACCAAGCCTGTGACTGTGAATATGTGTTAGTGTGCATATGTGTCAGGGGTGAAAGAGTGACTGTGTGTAGTGTGAGATGAAGCATGCCACACAAACGTAACAAAAACAAACGTGAAACCACCAAAGATTAAAAAATAAAGGAAATTCAAAGTGATGTGTGTCGCCATTTACATATGGAACCCCATCTCCGGGTATGGGGGACTGGGAGGCGGGGGCGGTGTTGTAGTGGGAAAGAACTGTAGCGGATTCTGTAATCTGATGATGTAGCTCACTCTGTAAAATTGCAGTATGCCGCCACCCTCCTACTTACTGGTGTAGTTCTGGGCTCCCTGATCAGCGGTAATTGTTGTTGTGCTAGGATCGGCTCCTCAGTTTCGTCCGAGCTCTTTGCTCTAAAGCACTTACTTGGGGGACGCATGCGCCTGATGACTCCGCTCCGTGCGCGCCGGGAGACAGCCGGCTACCAGTAGCTCCCACGCACAGTGAGCGATTTTCTTTTTTCTGCCTTTTGCCCCTACCTGATCTAGTCCGCTACCTACCGGCCGCTCGAGGCAGCAGCCCGCCGCCGGCGCTGACACGTCTGCTAAGTCTGCCTCCTCTACAGCCAAGATGGCGGCGGCGCGGCAAGGGGCTCAGGGCGATGTGACGTGCCTCTCTCTTGGGGAATCAGAAGATAGCAGTGAACTGTTCCCCTCATCGCCTGTTCAGAAGGGGACAGATCTCTCTCTCCTGGCGGACATACGGGCAATCATTAAGGAGATTCAATCAGCCTCCAGACAACTCTCTGCAGAGCTCCTTAAAGAAATGAAGGAGATAGGACATAGAACTGCTATATTGGAGTCAAGGATGGATGATGCTACCACAGTATATTAGGGACATGAACAAGAGATTGCCCATTTAAAATCTGAAATCTCCTTTCTTCAAGATATTGCTGAAGACCATGAAAAATGGGCTCGCCGAGTTAACTTGCGCATACGAGGTTTACCAGAAAGCATTGTTGACCTGCACGGCTCAGTAACCACTCTTTTCCAGGAGCTTGCCCCTGATATTCCACTGGAGCGATTGGAAATGGACAGAGTCCACAGAGCCCTTGCTCGCCCCATCTCTGAAGGCGCTGCCCGAGATGTGGTTGTCAAACTGCACTTCTATAACACCAAGGAGCGCCTCATGCAAGTATCTCGCTCTGCAAAACATCTTACTTTTCAGGGTCACTCCTATCAATTGTTCTCGGATTTGGCTCCAACAACTCTCCTCAAACGCCGTAACCTTCGCCCTTACTTGTTGGTTTTACAAGCAGATGGTATTCGCTACCACTGGGGTTTTTCCTTTAGACTTATTTTCACTTACAAATCCTATACTTATCAGCTTAGGACACAACAGGAGGTGAGAGCATGCTTTAAGACCCTAGGCCTCCATGTCCCAGTGGATCCCAATGGCAGTCAATCCTCCACAGCATCTTCACCCCATCCGCGGGACCTCCCTGTTTCACCCCAACACCTATCAAGTTCACCTGTGGCCGCAGACCCCCGCGTCCAAGCCTTATGCCACATGGGTTCCCAGGCATCGCATCCCTCTGGCAAAGGGTGACGGATAACTTTTAAAGAGCTGGCTTAAGATTGTACTTAGTATGGAACTATAGTAGACGGGCTTATTCGTTTGTTATGGGTAGAGTCTAAAATGGGTATTTTTTATGTTTTTTTTCTCTTTCCCTGGACCCCTGGATGCCTAACCCATTGGTTCCATTTGTCATATGGGTTTATTCCAATTTGTCCTAATCTGTTTATATTTACATTGGTACTTCATGTAAATTTGTTTTTTCTCTGTTTCTGCTTTTTTTTAATCTCTTTATATAATGCAACATTTAAATTTCCTCTTTTAATCTCTAATTTTTTGAACGATTTTCTGTGTGTGATTACCTTAGTACCTGTCGCCTCTCTCCCGGGCGGCGATACTTGTTCCCCCTATCTGCCAGTACTCCCTCAGCCCCGCCTGTGGCGCTCTGGTGGAGTTTACTGGCTTTATTTAAATGTATACTGTTTCTATGCTGACCCTTGGTCAGCTTTAGTTTTCTTTTTTTTGCCAATTTTTATTCTTTGTTTTTTCTTTTCTTTTTCTTGTTTTTTCTTTTTTCCCTTTTTTTCTTCTTCTTTTTCCGGTTCTTCCTTCACTCCCCCCTTCTCCGGTGCTAGCTTTTTATGGCTCCTCTTCGGGTCCTGTCCCTTAATGTTCAGGGGCTGAACTCCCCTGTAAAACGCACTAAAGCATTTAAATATCTTCACTCTCATAGAGTTGACATTGCGTGTTTGCAGGAGACACATTTTTCTCAGTCATCTGCTCCCTCTCGGGTTTCCCCTTATTATCCTCAGGTGTAACTGGCTTCCGCTCCGGTCAAAAAACGAGGGGTTTTGATCGCTATCCGTAAAGGTTTGAATTTTGTATGCATCAATCAAATTGTGGACCCCCAAGGTCGGTACCTCTTGCTACAAGGTTCTCTGCAAGGTAATGACATTACCATAATTTCATACTATGCCCCAAACACCTCCCAGCTTACATTTCTTACTGAGATATGTACATTACTAGAAACGCATAGATCTGGTACAGTATTCTTGTGCGGGGACTCCAACTTCCTACTCTGCCCTTCACTGGATAGATCTTCTGCCCTAGCTTCCCAGCCCACTGATTCGGGGGGCTTTAGGTCCCTGATATCTTCGCATAGCTTGGTCGACGTCTGGCGGGAGTTTCATCCTTTATCACGCGATTACACTTATTATTCCCCTTCCCACAATGTTTTCACTCGCATAGATCACATCTTCGTGTCTGTAAATTTTTTGCCTAATGTTCTTTCTGTCAAAATCCCATGTGTTGCCTGGTCTGATCATGATCCGGTCCTGCTGGTTTGCACATCCCTTTATTCTCGCACCTCTGCTTCTTCATGGATGTTAAATGATTCTTTGCTGTCTAACCCAGAAGTGCTTGATACTATCCAGAGGGCCTCGGAGGAGTTTTTTTCTCTTAATGAGGGTTCAGTTTCATCCCCCGTGACCCTATGGGGAGCTTATAAGACGGTGATTCGGGGCCGCTTTATCCAGCTTGCTGCACGTAAGAATAAGGAGCATAGGGCTCATAGGGTGACACTGGAGAACCAGCTAGAGGGGGTTGCCCGGGCTTTCAAGGACTCCCCTACACCTAGCAACAGAGAACGAGTTGATAAGGCCAGGGCCGAACTTGACTTATGTCTAACAGATTTTGCCGAACGCCAGCTGCGGTGGGCCCTTCAGAAATTCTACGCGAGGGCCAATAAACCGGGTACCCTGCTGGCTAAAAGACTAAGGTTTTTACATTCAACCCACAAACCTATCGTTCTTCGGACGAGATCCCATCTTCTCACCAGTAACCCGGTAGAGATCCTGAAGGAATTTCGCCATCACCTGCCAGATCTATATGCGGCCCCGTCGGCCTTTTCTCAGGCTGATGCGGAGTCCTTCTTTGGCCCGCTTAACCTTCCTAACCTGGCCCCATCTATCTTTTCAGCTTTGGAGGAGGACGTTGTGCCGTTGGAAATTGTGGCCACAGTCAAAGGTATGGCTTCTGGTAAACGTCCTGGACCAGATGGCTTCTCTAGTTTGTTTTATAAAAAAATTTCCGCTTTTCTCACCCCCCACATGGCCACCATGTTCAACAGCCTTAAGCAGGGAGGTAGCTTCCCCAGTGACATGCTTTTGGCTCAAATAGCAATGATCCCGAAGCTTGACGCCGACTCTCACTGCTGGGCTAGCTATCGGCCGATATCCTTATTAAACAATGATATTAAGATCTTAGACAAACTGTTAACCTCCCGCTTGAATAAGTTTCTGGGCCACCTAATCCATGGCGATCAGGTGGGTTTTGTACCCCAACGTCAGGCGGGCGATAATATCCGCCGGGCGGTTCAGTTGCTTCACATGGTCCGAGCTCGCTCGGTCCCTGCGATGTTTCTGTCCTTAGATATTCGCAAACACTATCGATACACTATCCTGGCAGTATTTACACTTTGCTCTTCGCAAATGGGGTTTCCAGGAGGGCTTTTTGTCATGGATGTCGGCACTCTATGCTCGCCCAGAGGCGAGAGTCGGCTATAGCGGCTCCCTTTCTGAGCCATTTCCCATTCAGCAGGGCACCCGTCAGGGTTGCCCACTTTCCCCTATTTTATTAATTTTAGCCTTTGAACCGTTGGCCCAAGCTATTCGCCAACATTTAGATATCTCGGGGCTGGAAGTGGCTGGGATTCAGCATAAGATATTACTCTTTGCGGATGACATCCTGCTCTGTCTCACAAAGCCACTAATTTCCCTGCCCAACTTGTTTAGTTTACTTTCACGGTTTGGTTCCTTTTCTGGCTTGTGCGTCAATGAATCTAAATCCAGAGCCCTGAACATCACCATTCCTTCTTTGGTTTTAGCCAATCTCCAAGACACGTATAAATTCCAATGGCCCCCATCCCTACCTTACTTAGGCATACGATTGACGGCCTCTCTGGACTCTCTTTACGGTGCTAATTATCCACCTTTGTTTAAGGAGCTTGCCCGCATGATAGGCGGTTGGTCTCGGTGCCAATTATCCTGATTTGGCCGAATCAACACTTTAAAGATGACTTACCTTCCCAAACTTCTTTATCTCTTTCGAGCTTTGCCCATCCCCATTCCATCTTATGTGTTTCGTATTGAGCAGTGGAAACTTTATCTGGGGGTCCGCCCTAGAGTCCGTGCGGCTATTTTATATCATCATATGCACTTTGGGGGCCTTGGCGTCCCCCATATACAGAAATACTATCTGGCTGCCCAGATTGCTCCGCTAGCAGCTCTCCACTCGTCATCTGAATTACCGATATGGGTATATTGCAACATTGTGGATGCCGCTCCCCTGCCTATACATAACCTGCTTTGGATTCCCGCTGCCCTACGGCCCCCTGTTCTTGACCCTACACTCGCTCACTCTCTGCGCCTCTGGGACTTAGTTAAGATAAAATCCAGATTGCTTTCACCTCACTTACCTCTTGCTGGTGTTCTGTTCTCTCCACTTTTTCTTCCGGGACAAACGGACTCTCAAGCTTTTAGAGACTGGCCTGCGACCCTTTTGAAGTACACATATAATTTTTATTCTACCAATGGGGTTATCCCCTTTGCTCATCTTCAGCACTTATATCAGCTGCCGTCTTCCGCTTTCTTTCATTATCAGCAGCTTCATCACTTCCTTACCTCTCTGTTGTCACGTTCATCAACGCTTTCACCTCTCACTTTATCTAAATTCGAGCACCACTGCCTCCATTCTCCTTTGTCCTCCGGTCTTATTTCTCTTCTTTATTGCTCCTCCACCTCCCCCCAGACGTTGACCAAGCTTCCGTATATGCGGAAATGGGAGGAGGACCTGGGCTCTTCCCTGGATGAGTCGGACTGGGCAGCACTGGTATCCCGTACAGCTTCTTGTTCACTAAATGTCCTTGCATTGGAGAACTCTTACAAAGTTCTCCTGCGATGGTACATGACACCAGATCGACTGTCCAGATTCATGTCAACTATCTCTCCAATGTGTTTTAGAGGCTGTTCAGCAAGAGGTACCCTCCTACACATCTGGTGGTCCTGTCCACGTGTCTAGAGATTATGGATTAGAGTTTATAATTTTATACGCTCATTATTGGGGTGCTCTCTATCTCGCGACCCATGGGAGGCTCTGCTCCACCGGAGGGCATCATCCTTGACTAAATATCAGGATCAGCTAGCCTCCTTTGTTTTTATGGCCACTCGTCAGGTGATAGCTAGGTCGTGGCACCAGCCCATGCTCAGCTTCTCGGAGGTAAGACAGCGTCTGATGGACTGTTTTATTAACAAGAAGCTGACGGCTACCTTACTTGACTCGCAACCAAAATTTTTAAAGGTTTGGTCCCCATGGATCACCTTGCGCTCAGAGGGATTCTTACACTACCTGCTATCCGCTTGAAGGGGTTCCTTTTTCTTTTGTTTTTTTCTCCTTTCTCCTTTTTCCTTAGGTTAACAAATATTATTTTTTACAAGTATGGATTGTCTGATGGAATTGCCTGGGTTTTGTATCTACTAGGGCATTGTTTGCAGACAATTCAGTGTCCATGAGCAATTTTAGTGTTTGATATTGATACTCTGGCAATCACTTGTAACCTTTGTCTTTGAAATTTAATAAAAATTATTGTAACTAAAGCACTTACTTATAGACCAGCCTGTGTTATTTCCTGGGAGTTAAGGTATTGGTCATGTGACCTGGCTGGCCAATAGCGATCCTCCTGCCTTATATTAAGGTCTCTATATCATGCTAAGCACTGACCTCCATTGGTGTTCCTGTGCTATAAATTTCTGCCTGTATTCTGAGACTATGCTACCCGTAAACCCTTACCTGTCTGCTGGACTCTCTGGCTACCTGACCTGTACCTATGCTGCCAGCCCTATTCCACCGTCTGACTGACGATGCCTGTGTCTCTGCTGCCTTCCCTGCTGTCCCCTGGACCAGCTGCCTTGTGTTCCTACCCATCCTCTATAGGTAGCGACCTGGTGTTCCCCTTGGGAAAGTCTATCCCCACCATCAGGGGTATTGTGAAGAACAAGTGGGTTCACTTAGACAACACTTAGACAAGAAGAGGTAGGACTGCTGGTCCGTGACAGTATACTGGGGCAATGGACCCCGCTGGTCACTGTACGCTGGTCACTTGTCAATGAATTGGAGGGTCTGAGTGAACGTCAAGATGCCCTGATGCAGTTCCTGCATCATGTTCCTACGATTTATTCACCTGTCGCAGCAGGGCCGCCGGTCACTGATGCCCCTGTTCCACCTACTCTAGCGAGTCCTGACTCTGCCGTGCACCTTCCTCTGACTTCAAATTATGGTGGAGGCCCGAGAACCGGTCATGGATTCCTGAATCAGTGACCAAGGTTGCCTTCATTGTGGTCCTGTTGTCCGATAAGGCCCTTGCTTGGGCGAATACAATTTGGGAACGTGGAGGTCCAGAGACCACCAATCTACAGTCTTCCAGCTTGTCTTTGAAGAGCCTGGCCGCACCTCTTCCACACCGTCAGCTCTGCTGCAGTTGCGACATGGTTCCCTGTCTGTAGGCCAGTAGGCCATCTAGTTCCAAATCCTGGCTGCCAAACTTGGGTGAAACAATGAGGCTCAACTGGCGGTGTTCTGGGAGGGCCTGTCAGTTACTGGATCAAGGACGAATTGGCTGGCCACGATTGTCCATCTGCTCTGGATGACCTAATTTCCTTGGCCACAAGAAAGGACATGCGCTTCAGGGAGCATGCACATTTTCCTCTGGTTCCCAAGAATTTTCCTCTGGACCATATCCTTTCCATTGTACAAGATATTGCAGAGTGTTCCTGTGAATTCTAGAGTCAAGAATGCTCTCAACAAAATATTCCTCTGTACTTGCTACTGCAACTGGTGGAGGAGGTGGCAGAACTCTACCTGGGAATGGATTTTCATGAAAAGCCTTGAGCAATGATACATGGAAAACAGGGTTAATCTTCATACTGTTAGGAAGTTTCGGCCGAAATGTCACCGGATTGATCTAAGCAGTGATCTGAAAGGGCCCCAAAAACTTTTGTCCCAACTTGGCAGATGGAACACATGTGGTGAGATGCCGTGTGGACAGCCAGACTTTGTCCCCAATTTGGAAGGTAGGGGCAGCTCTGCGGTGATGATCTGCAGTCTTTTTGTAGTGTTCCTGCGCTTCCATTAAGGTCTCAATTAACTACTTCTGAGCATCATGTAAGGCAGTTAATCTGGTGGTAACAGCGGGCATTGGTGTAGAGACAGGCAAGTTAGGGATAAAGACTGGATAATACCCCACATTCAAGAAGAACAGACTATGAGAAGTGGAACTGTGCTTCAAAGCAAAAGCAAAGCAAAAGCAAATTAGAAGCAAATTCTGCTCGTCTTGTAGATAGCTCACAAAACATCACAGATACTGCTCCAGTTGTGCAGAAACGTTTCCAACATTTGAGGTAAACTGTACCCCTCGATCAGACACCCCATTGTCCGGTATTCCATGCAGCCTGAATATTTCTTGAACCATCATTTTAGCAGTCTGTTCAGCGGTGGGTACTCCTCTTGCTGGGATAAAATGTGCCATCTTGGTGAGATGATCGACAACCACAAAGATAGTGGTCATATCATTAGAAGGAGGTAGATCCACTACAAAATCCATAGAAATTTACCCCCAAGTAGAGATGGTCGAATTTTTTTTCAAAAGTATGAAAGTATGTCTCTAACACAAATAGTTTTTGCACAAATTAAGTTCAAAGTCAAGTAAAAATTTCGAAAATCGGAATTTCGACTTTAACTTTGAACTTAATTTATGCAAAAAGTAAATGTGCTAAAGCAACACTTCTTTTTTTCAAATGTTCCCACAACCGTTCTCTACATCTCCAGCAAGTTTAGTGATGATACCATGTTCAGGGGCTTTGCAATCAGCTCACAAAGTTAGCAAGTCGAAAAATTCGACCATCTCTACCCCCAAGGTCGTGATGGCACTGGGAGCTGCTGAAGTAGCCGTAGAGGAGAAGAACGAGGAGTTTTATGCACAGGTCAAACAAGAGGAAACATAGTCTTTTACATACTTTTTATAATTTGGCCACCAAAAGGATCGTGACAACAGTCTTCTGTGTTTGTGGTCCCACAATGCCCTGCAAGTTTTAATTCAAGCACCAACTTAAGGACTTCAATTCTAGCGGATAAAGGAACATAAATGCATAAAATCAAAGCAATATCTGTCGGTGGATGGCAAAGGAGTGGATCATTGCTGTTACCATCTTTAAGTAAAGCTCTGAGCTCTTTGGATGAAGTGGCCCCTAGGAAATTCTACTGAGGCAAAATTATACAGTCTGGGTTGCTTTCTTGAAAATGTAGCGCTAACACCCGTGGGTGCGGCTGTGTGTATGTATTTTCGGGTCTTCTTTCCCTGGCAGCTTCAGGCGACTCACCTCCCCTGGTCCCCAGCCCAACACACGAGGAAAGATGGTTGAAATAATAACAATGGTTTTATTGAATAGAAAGGGCGCCACAACAGTGGTCGTCCTTATATTAGCCCTGTAAACGCGGGCAAATATGGGCACGATAAACAAAATGGCGGTAATCAACTTAAACAGTACAGATGGAAATATGCAATTCATTTCAATTCAATAATACTGGCTGCGTAAAACACACTGACTGACTACCACAACATCAAATAAGCTGCAAGATAACTCTAACAGCGACACTTGTAATAAACACCTCCCCCCTTAGCTGGCCAGCTAGGTTCTTTGACTATACCATCCAATAGCAAACGTTGGGGCCCTTGCAGGAAATAGATGAGAGCCTGTTAGCTCTATTTGTAATCCAAAAGGGTAACACAGATGAGAGTCACTTAGCTGAGCGCGCGCCCGCGTAGATCCGCTGCGATAATGGCGCCAATGCGATCCCGCAAACCGGTCTCATCCGATCAGGGTCCAAGATCCTCACAGCAGGGTAGCAATCCAGTCACCAGGATCCTCTCCATCCGAGCTCTCGCTCCTCCACTCGTCTGGTTGTCACTCTCCCAGCACATCAGTGTTTACCACGCTCCCAGCTCAACTCCCCCTTACATGAGGCTGCCTGGAACTCCTCCAACTTCCTCCTTCCTGTCTCTCCTCTCCATCACTTCCTCCCCATTGTCTCTCATGCAGCCGTCTATCTGCTGCCATCCAGTGTCCATAAATTAGAATGCAGTTTTCCATGCAATACACAGCAACCAACATTAATAGCAGGGGCTACAAAAAGGATAAGGGAAGGTTCGGGAGAGAGCATCTGCCTTGCCATTCTTTGATCCAGGTCTATAGGAAATGACAAAGTTGAACCTAGTAAAGAATAAAGCCCATCGTGCTTGCCGGGCTGACAGTCTCTTGGCAGATCGGAGGAACTCGAGATTTTTGTGATCAGTGAGAACAGTCACAGGATGATTGGCCCCTTCCAGGAGGTGTCTCCATTCAGAAAACGCATCTTTAGGGCTTGTTTCCACATACGTCGGGACCCTCTCTATACGTCGTATATGCTTAGCGGGGACCCCAACGTAGCAGATACACTTACCTGCTCGGCGGAGGATCTGCCTTCACGGTGCCAAGCCGCTCCGCTGCTGCAAGGCTCAACGTAGTTGAATACGTTGAGTCTGTGCACTGGCGGATGTGTAGACAGACCATCGGCCGTGCAGGCAATGTCTATCTGCTACGTCGGGAGCCCGCTAAGCGTATACGCTTAAAGGAGAGGGCCCCGACGTATGTGGAAACTTGCCCTTAATGGCGAGCAGTTCTTTATTCCCTATGTCATAATTCTATGTCATTAATCTGGAATAGTAAGGGCAAGGATGAAGCTGCATCTTGTCTCCTGTCCGTTGAGACAGAATAGCTCCCACAGCATAATCTGAGACATCTACTTCCACAATAAAAGGTAGTGTGGGATCTGGATGAACCAAAATTGGCGCAGAGGTAAAAAAGTTTTTAACCTGGTAAATGCAGTATGTGCCTCTGGTGACCATAGGAAGGGTTCTCCTTTCTTGGTAAGTTGAGTAATTGGTGCGATTACTTTGGAAAAATCTCTTATGAACTGTCTGTAAAAGTTTGCAAAGCCAACAAATCTTTGGATTCCTTTGACATTCGTTGGTGTGGACCATTCTACTACTGCCTTTATCTTAGAGGGGTTGATAACCCATGAACTGGATCTGGGTTCGTTCAAACTCACATTTTTCTTGTTTAATGTAAAGTTGATTGTTTCTCAGCCTTTCTAGGATGATACAAACATGCTTGCGGTGTTCTTCTACATTATCTGAAAAGATAAGGATATCGTCCAAATACACAACAACAAATACATCCAATAAATCTCTGAAGACGTCATTTATGAAATGTTGGAAGGTGGCAGGAGCATTGCACAGGCCAAAGGGCATGACCAGGTATTCATATCTGGTTCTGAAGGCGGTCTACCTCACGAACCCGGATGAGGTTATAAGCTCCTCTGAGGTCCAATTTGTAGAAGATCTTAGCTGAACGGAGTCTTTCAAGAAGTTCAGTAATTAAGGGTAGCGGATAACGATTTTTAATTGTGATTTTATTTAATTCCCTGAAGTCAATGCATGGACGCAGGGAAGAGTCCTTGTTTTTAACTCCCTGCTGGAGAAGTTGAGGGCCTGATAAAACCTTTCTCTGGAATAATATTCAGATACTCATTAAGAACCTTCAATTCTGGCTCAGACAGGGAATAAATGCGGCCAAATGGTATTTCTGCACCAGGTAGTAGCTCTATGGGACAGTCATACGGGCAGTGTGGAAGTAATATGGTCCTTGCTCCCCAGTTGATAGAAGGATTGTGGGCAGCGAACCAAGGAATGCCCAGGATGACAGGAGGTTTAGGTGATGTAATAAGCTGGAAGCTAATGATCTTGTGGTGGTCTGCTTTAATCCGCAGCTCATGGGGAACGGTCTCATACATGATGGGTCCTGAAGATAAAGGTGAACCATCAACAGTCTCCATTTCAATTGGTGCTATTTTATTCCTCCTTTCTATAGGATGTGTTTGAGCAAACCCAATGTCCATAAAGTTTCCCCCAGCCCCAGAGTCTAACATAGTGGAGCAGGAAATGTCATGTCCTTCAATGAGGAGTTGAATAGGGATGACAAAATGAGAGGATGTAAAACAATTTTCACTTCCATCTAGACTTAAGGGTGAGAGAGTCTGTGCAATGGAATTTATTTGTTCTGGTACTTGAAGAGCAGTGGCAGCAATGGTTCTCCTTTAGTTTGGACAGTTATTTGCATAGTGTCCGGAATCTCCACAATACAGGCATAAGTTCTCCAAACGCCTTCTCTCTTTCTTCTGGGTAGAAATGGATTTTCTTATTGTATCGATTTGCATGGGTTCAGAAGTATCAGGTTCAGGAAACACTTTAGGGGTCCGCTGCGCAGGTGGACTAACAGAGAAACGTCCTCTAACATTATTGCCAAAAGACCCAAGTTTCCTTTTTTAGTGAGTCTTTGTATACATAGCTGGATGAAGGCCTCCAGGTCATTAGGTGTCTCCACCCTGGCAAATAAATCTTTAACCAGTTCAGAGAGCCCACGGCGAAACTGACTCCTTTGTGCTGATGGGTTCCATGTGGTGTCAATAATCCAATGCCAGAATTCTGCTGTATATTCAGCAACAGAGTGTTTTCCCTGTCGCAAGTTGTTCAATTTAGCTTCAGCAGTTAGGATCATCAAACACCTGATTCATAGCTATTATAAAGTCCCCAAAATCATGTAGAATGTCACGGTCTTGTTCCACATAAACGAAAAGAAAAGTATTTGTCCCCTAGTGGTTGGGATTTTAATTGGAATGTCTAAACCAATTCTGATCAAGTAAATAAAATCGTATTTGTTAACAGTGATGTATCAAGTGATCCACACAATATTTTATTTTGGACCCGTAGCGTCTGTGAACATAGAGAAATAGCTCATCACAATAAAAGTACCGATATAATATTCACAATAGTAGTACATATAGCTATAAAAAACAATATATTACACAAATCCTTGGGTATATATCGCATGCGTGCGTCAGGCTGCACACGTCAAAGAATTGCAGAATCTGGGAGACAAGGCAGATTTGCACCATGAGTGAGAGATGTAATATCTCAAGGAAGAAAACTTGTAAATGATTAAATAATTATAAACCGAGCTTACCCCTGGTGTAGGGCATATAAATTAAGTGGCTAGAGTTCCTTCTGACTGCTGTCTAAATCGCGAATTCCTATAGACCCTGTGTCATCCTGTTACACAATGTGAGCAGACGATGGCAGATACGAAGTAGCAGTGACTCAATGTGTAGTAAAGATCTATCAAAAAGTGGCAAACAAATATAAAGGTCAGCAATGCTGTGATCTATGTCTCTCGCCCCCCCCCCCCCCCCCCCCCCCCCCTCCCCGTGTGAACGTGCAAGGGCATAGAAAACTGCTTAAAGTTCAGTTCAGGAAAGCTAAACAGTATGATTACCTGATACGAGGCCAGAGGTCAAAGTGGTGCTGGGTAGAGATGAGAAGAATGTGGAGCTGCAAAGGCAGTCGTAGCAGGGTCCAGAAACGCACATAAGAAAGCCTCCAACGTAGTCCCCCCTCGGGTGGAAGGCTACTGACATCGCAGCATCGGCTCAGCTGTTATGTGTGTCAAGAGCCGGAAGTGAAGCGTCTCTCTGATCAGGAGAGGAGAATCACCTGTTAGTCGGGTCTGGCACCCGGCAAAGGAGGAGCGAGGGGCGATCACAGTTAGCGATCCGATGTGGGCGCAATACGAGATGAGCGCCTGAACATGCCGATGGGGCCATCCACGCACGCCCATACCTGCTTGTGGTCCGCCCCATCAGATGCTCAACGCATCATCCTAGGTTCAACCAATGACATAGCACCGCTACATCGCTCTCCTAAGGAGAGGAGTGGAGGCGGTGTAATGGAGGTGCTGTCAGGGGAAACAGATAAGGGAGAGATGTGTAAGAGACGAACCACTATGGGGTTGCGCTACTCAAACACATGTCTCCCTTTTTGCGCCCACATCTAGGAAAAGTGAGTAGCGCAGCATAGGAGGATCCAGCAGTATAGTAGTATAAATTGATGTTTTAAAATACACGGTGCAAGTTGCCTTGGTCCCAGAAAAACAAAGTATTTTTGCCAGATACAATGTATTCAAATAGCATAATAAACAAGAAGATACAATAGCAAAGTGCAACAAGTTTAAAATCATATACATATAAAGTATCTCATACGGTATCCATACATATAATGAGTAATCACAGTAAGTATTATTAGGAGGTTAGAAATATTTTCCTGAATGTAGATAAAAGTGGGAATAATCAATTAAGGTCACCATTATTGTATAATTGAGAGCAAATTTAGTTTAAAAGTATTTAATGGATAGAAATGGTTTATATTGAAGTAGAAAAGCTAAAAATTAGTTTCCATGGATTGAGAGGTTACAATTAGATGTTAAGAGGGGATGTAAACTCACATATTGTTACTATAATGTTAATCTTTCAGAAAAAGGTTTGTATGACACACATTCATTCAGTCCCGGGAATTTGGTTGCATTAAGGTTAATCATCCACGTTTTTTTTTGTAATAGACGTTTGTCATGATTGCCTCCCCTAGGTGTGGGTTCAACATGTTCCAAGGCATAGAATGTAATCATAGATAAATCAAAGTTGTGTTCGTTACCAAGATGTGCCGTGATTGGTGTTGAAATAACACCGTTTTTATGTTATAGATTTGTCGGTAAACTCTACTTCTAAATTCGTTCTTAGTTTTGCCAATAGTGATGGACGAACATGAGCTGCGACTGTACGCGAACAGGCGAATCGAACTTCTGCAAATACCTGCCGCGAACATGCGAACGGCGAACCTCTATTGACTTTAATGGAGGAGAATCTTCAGGTCATATTTGTAGCCAAAATACCAAAAAAAGAAAGTGTGCAACCACCTGGACAGTGTCATGCCAGAGGGGGATCAATGGCTAAACTTCTCCCCCAAAATACAGAGTTTATAGAATGCTGTTTTTTTTTAGGTTAAATGGCCGGAAATCACATCTAGATTAAAGATTGATCAAAGATTTGCCTAAAGTTACTGGACAGTACCTTCTGCGGCGCATCACATTTAGTCAGATCTCTCTGCAATGCATAATACAGCATACCCCACCCTCAGAGAAGGACTTTTGTGGCGCAGTACTGATGAACTACATGTAACAGAATACCTTAGCTATAGCTACAGATCACTGGATGGAGTATAATAGCAAAGTAGCTAAGCTATCCCTCAATCAGCAGCAGCTCTCCCTATCTATCTAGTACTGCAGAAACATGATAAATGTAAAATGACCACTGGGCTGCTTCTTTTGACTATAGGGTGAGGGGTCCCACTTTGTCTCCATGTTAAGGTAATGGCGGCGGGTCGAACACCTATAATGTTCACTGGCATTGCGAACTGCGAACATGCTATGTTTGCCACAATATAGAAACATTTGCACTTACAAATCATAATATAGACAATGCCTTTTGATCCACAGTTAATTGGATTTTATGCATTTTGCCGTTCGGGAGGCGAAATTGTTTAGTTTCAGCAATGTGTGGGCATTGTGGGCAATGGCCACATTTGGTTTGGCCGGGGATTGGGTAATGGTTCTTGTTATCAAAGTGGCTTTTTACCAATTTATCTTTTATGGACATCCCTTTTGTATATGTAATATTGGGCTTGGAGTTTAGATGTTTGCCACATTTTTCATCCGACAATAAAATTGGCCAATTGCGGTTGATGATGCTTCTGATTTCCTTAAAATGAGTATTAAAAGGTAATATTAAATTCACTGAGTGTGATTCTGTGGATTTGGATTTCGGTATCAACAAATTTTAACTGGGAATACAGTTGGCTTTTTGATAAGCTCTTTTTAGACATTTATGGCTGTAGCCTCTGTCTCGAAATTGTGTCGTCAATTCCTTAGCTTTTTGAAAATAATCTTCAGGATTAGAGCAATTTCTTTTAATCCTTAAATACTGGCTATATGGGATGCTTTTTATTAGGTTCGAAGGATGGTGACTGTTGGCCCTTAGTAGTGAGTTACCAGCTGTTGGTTTTCGGTATAGCAAAGTTTGGATTTTGCCATCTGTGTTTAACATAATGTCAATATCCAGAAAAGGGAGGGATGTTTGAGAAGTGGTATATGTGAACCGTAGATTAAATGTATTTTGGTTTAGACCCTCCAGAAAGGTCATAAGATCCCTTTGGGTCCCCGTCCACAGTAAAAACACATCGTCAATATAACGTTTCCATAATCTGATGTTTTTGAGAAATAGTGGGTTAAAATTATGAAATAAAGTCGCCTCCCATTCTCCGGGGTACAAATTAGCGTATGATGGAGCACAACTTGTGCCCACCGCAACACCTTGTATCTGTAAAAAATACTTGTCGTCAAAAGTAAATACATTATGTTTGAGAATGAAAGCCAGGAGCTGTAGGAGAAAATTAAGGAACTCATCAGGTTGCCCATACTTGCGAGTAAGAGCCTGAGTTATCATCTGGATACCCAGATTGTGGGGAATGCTCGAGTACAAAGCCTCAACGTCAATCCCACCTTCCAGGTATCCAGAGGAGTACTCACATTATGGAGTTGTGATAATAAGTCCATGGAGTCCCTTGTATGTGAAGGGAGTTGTGCTACGAGGGGTCTAAAACATTTGTACACGAATTTGCTGGCATTCTCAGTAAAACTACCTTTGCTGGAGACTATAGGTCTTCCTGGGGGGGGGGGGGGGGGGAGAGTTTGTTTATGTACCTTCGGTACATAAAATGTGGAAATGACTGGATGAGGGGTGAGCAAAAACTCATATGTCGGTTTGTTAATAATGGTTTTATCGTAAGAGGTATGAATGAGATAATTGAACTGGTCATAAAACAGAGTAATTTTATGTAAGGGAATAATCCTGTACCACTCCTGGTTTGACAGAATTCTATGACACATCAGTTTGTATTGTTGGGTATCTAAGATAACAATGTTTCCCCCTTTATCCGCTGGTTTAATTATAATCTGTGTATTGTTTTGAAGTTTTTTTAAAGCAGTTTTTTGTGCATTTTTGTTTTTTTTTTGGCATCCATTTGGTTTTAGAGATCTGTTCTGTCACTTGATGAACAAAAGCTGCTATGGTTGGATTCGTATGAAGAGAGGGGAAACATTTAGAAGGTCGTTTTAATTCTGTATCTGATGTAGGTATATGAGTCTCAGTCATATGCATATCTGCATATTGTGTCTCTGTTTCGAGTAACTCAAGGTTGGATGGAAAAAAGTCTGGATTTTTCTCCTCCAATAGTTCCATAAGTATTTTTATTGTTCTATACTCTTCTATTTTGAACCCTGTGTAATTCTCTTTTTGATTTATGTGTGTCTCTTTGTCAAACATCACTTTTACTTCAAACTGATCTGTAGGTTTAGTAGGTCAAAAACCTAAGCCGAGGGAAAGTACCTAAATTTCATCTTGATTGGGCTGATAGGTAGAGAGGTTGATTACTACTTTAGATGTTAAGGATGTTTGATCAGGTATTGGTCTATTCCATGTTTCTTTGGAGTTAGATTCTGAGATGTGGCCAAAAAAGGTTGTGAGAGGGTATTTTCTGAAATGATATTTGATAATAATTGGGACCGAGAATTGTTTGTATCGGGTTCAAAGTGTTCAGTTAATTGTGTCTGCCGTTGTCTAGTTGTTGGTGCTGGTGGGTTTACTGTAACAAGGTGAAAGGTCTCTTGTAGTCTTGGGGTGATCATTGATGTATGTAGTGTAATTGTTTTCTTGGGGATGGCTCCACCATGGTGATTATCTAGAGTTGGGTTTAATTCATTTGATATGGTCTCATTCTCATTGTTGTATGATGTAATCATTTGTACCTCCTTAGGGTTAACTGGATTATTAATTACTGGATTCCCATTTAGGGCCTCTTTGTTGACTCGGGATGTTTCCAATGTCACATCTATTAGCGTGTTTGTGTATGTGGGACTAGTGGTAGTAGAGTGTTCCGATATAGAGGGAACAATGGAGAATTCTAGATTTTTTTTCACTCAGGGAATTGTCTAAAGGGGTCGGAGTCATGGGTTTTCTTTTTGCCTCTAGTGTGTCTCCTTGGTTCATTGCCAGTTTCCCCCTTTCCCCCCCTGCTTTTTTAAAAGACATACGGGAGGATATTGAGGAACTCTCCAGTTGTAATTCCTCTTCCTTGGAAATACCTGTGTCTCTACCTCGTGTCTCTAACTTTTGCCCCGGCAAAGGCCATTTGTAGGCTCTGCCCCCTTTAAAAGCCGCTTTGTCCTTTTGGAACGTACTATCCTTTGTTAGGAATAGTAACATATTGTATGGTTCAAGGCTCTCTTTTATTTCAATACCTTTGTTAACAAATCTGTCATTAGTCAAAAACTCTGGAAACTCTTTATATAGATCGTCTAGGGTTCGATCCACTTTACTCAATTGTCGTTTGTGGTTTTCAATGAGGAGTTTCATCATTACTTCTGTGCATTGAATAAGGTTTTCTTCCCATAGTGGTTTCAGGGTTGGATCAAAGTCATTACCATTGGGAAAGATTTTCCCTGTGTGAATATATTTGTTAAAAAATCTGATGTGCCACTGTATACGTGATCTTTTCTCCAGAATACGTTTCAAACGAGACCCAAAGTTTTCTACTCTTGCGTTGATTTCAGCTGAGTTAATTAAGAGGGCCCTTGACTCAATGTCAGATAGGAACCCTTCCCAATTAAGCTGAGTGAAGTCAGTCATGATCATGTAGGGTATATCGGATATATATATCTATTTCAGAATTACCTAGTAAATATTAAATAAGAGGGGAGTAAATACCGTAGTTAGGATTGGCGACCAAAGGGTTAAGCTCTAACTTGTTTGGAATAAAGCCAGATACTGAAGGGTAGGTTAGAGGATGGTGTTTGCTACCTTTAATTTATTTTAATACATAGTAACTGGGTTCATCCCTAGTTTGTTCAGACATTCCCGTCCCGTATAGGAATTAACGAAAAGAAAAGTATTTGTCCCCTAGTGGTTGGTATTTTAATTGGAATGTCTAAACCAATTCTGATCAAGTAAAAAAAAATCGTATTTGTTAACAGTGATGTATCAAGTGATCCACACAATATTTTATTTTGGACCCGTAGCATCCGTGAACATAGAGAAATAGTTCATCACAATAAAAGTACCGATATAATATTCACAATAGTAGTACATATAGCTATAAAAAACAATATATTACACAAATCCTTGGGTATATATCGCATGCGTGTGTCAAGTTATTTGCAACATGTTTCGCCACGCAATGGCTTCGTCAGGCTGCACACGTCAAAGAATTGTAGAATCTGGGAGACAAGGCAGATTTGCATCATGAGTGGGAGATGTAATATCTCAAGGCAGAAAACTTGTAAATGATTAAATAATTATAAACCGAGCTTACCCCTGGTGAAGAGCATATAAAATTAGTGGCTAGAGTTCCTTCTGACTGCTGCCTAAATCACAAATGCCTATAGACCCTGTGTCATCCTGTTACACAATGTGAGCAGACGATGGCAGATACGAAGTAGCAGTGACTCAATGTGTAGTAAGGATCTATCAAAAAGTGGCAAACAAATATAAAGGTCAGCAATGCCATGATCTATGTATCTCGCCCCCCCCCCCCCCCCCCCCCCCCCCCCCCCCCCCCCCCCCCCCGCCCGTCTGAACTTGCAAGGGCAGAGCAAACAGCTTATAGTTCAGTTCAAAGTGGTGCTGGGTAGAGATGAGAAGAATGTTCCACATAAGGGCAGGCCCAGGCTAGGGCTTCGTCGGTCAGAAGGTTAATAATAAACAACACCTTTTTTCTCTCAGTGGTAAATACGGAGGATTGCATCTGGAAATAGATACGGCATAGATTAAGGAAACCTCTGTATTGTCTGCATTCTCCATTAAATTTTTGAGGTAGGAGCATGCATGCACAAGGGTATCCCGGGAACCCAATTCCAGTATTTGCCTCTGCAAAACATTGATCTTGTCATGCTGGACTTTTACCACCTTTTGTAGTTCAGCAAACTTTTCTTAGTAGGTGACACCAAATTTCTGCAGCTCAGCAATTTGCTGTCTGAGGGGGGCGACAGCGGCTGCAACAGCGGACTCTATGTTAAGGCCAGATTATTCTGTAACGATCTCTGTTCAGGCTCAGAGTCCAGTAGCTGAAACAGCAATCAGAACACAGGTGATCGCAGTCCAAGAACAGAACACAAACACAGGTAACATTCAGGGAACAAGCAAAAGTGTAGTCGAATCCAAGCCAGGGTCAGTAGCCAATGGTGTCACCTTAGGTATGGAGCAATGAGAGAAGAGTAGTCAATGTTCAGTAGCCAAGGTTCAGTACAGAAAAGGGAGCTCGATGAGGAGACAGAGCGAGTTATTGGCAAGGCACAATAATCTGGCATTGAATGCAAGTTGGGCCCTGGCTTATCCAGCAAGATATAAAGTCAGAATGTGAGGTGGCTCAGCAGGTAGAGCTACAATCAGGTGTCGGAGCATCCCTGGGTTTGAATCCTGACAACATCCTTGCCCCCTCATCACCCTTATGATTGTCCAATAGACCTTCTGCCTGGTGCCACGCCTCCTCATGGTTGGGTTTACCCACTCTCTCTTCTGAAGACTCAGACTATGTCCAACTAAATCAAGGAGAGTCTTGAGAGGGGGCTTATCCACAAATCATCCTTACCACCTGGGGCCGGGTTCATCTTTGTGAAAAAGAAAGATGGTTCCTTACGGCCCTGTATTGATTATCGCGGAGTGAACAACATCACGGTTTAGAAGCGGTACCCCCTTCCTCTCACCTCCAAACTGTTTGACAGGATCCGGGGGCTAAGATCTTTACTAAACTAGACCTGCGTGGTGCTTACAACCTTGTCTGCATTCGTGAGGCGATGAGTGGAAGACGGCATTCAACACAGATGACGGCCATTACGAGTACCTCGTCATGCCTTTCGGTCTCTGCAGTGCTCCTGGAGTATTTCAGCACTTCGTAAATTATGTTTTCAGAGACCTGCTCTATACTTGGATGATGTGGTGATCTGTATGTACGTTTGATGTTACGGCAGTTGAGAGAGAACCGACTGTATGCCAAACTCGAGAAATCTTTGAGATGCCTGCTTTTCCGTTCCTTAGGATACATTATCTCTGATGCCGGCTTGCAGATGGACCCTCAGAAACTGAAAGCAGTAACTGACTGGCATCGTCCACAGGGCCTTTATGCTATCCAGCACTTTCTGGGCTTTGCAAATCTATCGCCAGTTCATCCTGAATTTTTCCCCTCTCACATCTTCGATTGGTTCCCAAAAGCGGAGACTGCTTTTACCCACTTGAAGAGGGCCTTTGCTTCTGCAACTGTTCTGCATCATCCTGAGTACTTCCACCAGTTCCTTTTAGAAGTGGATGCCTCTTCCATAAGAGCCGGTTCCATTTTGCTTTTGATGGCAAGATGGTTACGTGTGGTTTCTTCTACAAACTGTTCTCCCCTTCTTAGACAAACTACTGCATAGGAGACAGAGACCTGCTGGCTGTGAAAGTCTTGGAGGAATGGTGCTATCTGTTGGAGGGGGCCCAGCATCCGGTAATAATCAACACCGACCAAAAGAACCTAATTTAACTTAGACTGTCCAGCATCTAAACCCAGCCAAGCCAGATGGGAACTCTTCTTCTACCGATTTGAATTTGAGCTTAATTTTGGCCCCGCTGACAAGAACATCAAGGCAGATGTCTCGGTCATTTGATTTCTCCAACCAGCCAGAGGAGCCCCAGTACATCATTGATCCTGCCCGCCTGGTCACAGGGGAGAACATTTGTACCGTCTGCCAGGAAGAGACATGCTCTAGCCGGGGGGCATGACTGCAAACTGGCTGGCCAACCGGAGATCTGCAATGGAACTTTTTTCCCGTTATTACTGGTGGCTCACCCTTTCCAAGGATGTGCTGGACTATGTGTCTGTGCTCAGAACAAGGTCAAAGCAAAGCACCCGGGCTGTTGTTACCTCTTCCCTTTTCTGATACTCCCTGGCAACACATTGCCATGGACTTTGTTACAGATCGGACTTCTTCGGACGGTTGTGCCATTATCTGGGTGGTCGTGGTCAACTTCTATAAGATGGTGCATTTTGTCCCTCTGCCCGGTGTGCCCTCAGCTGCTGAGCTTACTAAACTATTTGTGAGACACATATGCTACTTGCATGGCTTACTAGGCATATTGTTTCCGATCGCAGAGTCCAGTTTACCTCTAAGCTCTGGAGGGCTCTTCGCCGGTTGCTCGAGATTGAGCTCAACCTTTCTTCCGGCTACCATCCCCAGGTAGCAGGTTAATCAAATCTTAGAGAACTTTCTCCAACATTTTGTTTCAGCCCAACATGACAACTGCATGCAACTGCTTCTGTGGGCTGAATTCTCCTACAACAGCCATTCCAACAAATCCACTCCCTTCTTTGTTGTGTATGGGCAACATCCTCCCATTACTGTCCCTACATCTAATGGGGTTGCGGCTGTTGATTCTATGCTCAGGGATTTCCTCAGAATTTGGCATGGCACCAAGGACTGCATATTCACAGCGGAAGTCCGCATGAAGTCAAATGTGGACAAGAGAAGAAGGAAACCACCTCAGTTCTCCCCTGGGGACAAGGTATGGCTCTCCTCTTAACACATCTGCTTACGGGTTCCCAGCTACAAGTTCGCTCCTAGGTTCCTGGGACCCTTTGAAGTTCAAGGGGAGAAAGATCAATGAGGCGGCATACAAGTTACGGCTGCCGTTTTCCTCATTTACTTTTTGAAAACACCTTCTGCTTCTTTTCTGGCTTCTGAGGGTTCTGATGGGTCATTTGAAGTCAAAGACATTCTAGACATCAAGAAACGTGGCAAGAGGACCTTGGGTACCAGAGAAGAACATTCATTCTCCGGTCCTGTTAAGAGGTTTTTGAGGTGATTGTCGGGGGAGTAAGGGGGGGCTACTGTAACGGTGGCGTAAGCCCTCCTACCTACCGTTGTAGTTCTGGACACCCTGTTCAGCCGTTATTGTTGTTGTGTCGGGATCTGCTCCTTATTTTCCTCTGAGCTATGGTCACTATATCGAACTCAAATTTTCCCCTGTAGTCACAGAGTAGACTGCCTACATTCCAAAATAAAAACAAAACAGACACCTATGCACCTCGGTTGACTAGGAGTGTATCCTGGGCATACCTCAGAAGTGGGACTTTTAACCGCAGTTATCAAACGTAAACAAAATATGAAATAAACAGATTTTATTTTAATCATTGCATGGAGATACACGACTTATCACATAGAGATTCTTGCATTCATCTCGACACCTTAATCCATAATAAAAGAGGGATATGCAAGGTGGTAATACTGCAAATACAGGGAACATTAACCATGTGTTAGACTTTTAAATGTAACCATGTTGCTAAAACCTAGTATATCTGGCAACATGAAATGTGCATGTACCTGCTGTTTCACCAACTAGGGGTTGGATCCTCGACCCGCCAGGCGCCCACACTGTTGGGTTAGGGTGTATTGATGTATTGCCCTATATCGATGGACATAAAATTCAGGTGTTTACCTTCGGCCACATTGAGGTATGTGACGGGGTAGCAGGTGGGGGAGGGAGGGGTAGGGAGAACAGGAGAGGTCGGGGAGAGCATAGAATGCAGTTATATACATAGTAAAGACAATGTGTAGACCCTAATATATAGGCAGAGAGTGGAACAAGCCTAATTTGTTGCTAAAGGGGCGGCATTGCGGGCACATGGGTCAAACCAAGACTCGTCAGTATTGTTTCAATAAAAAGTCTTTATTATATTGGACTAATACATTAACACTCACAGAAATAAATTCAACCAGAAGGAGAACATCCACAAAAGTGGGTGGTCCTAGTGGGAATATTTTCACACAATATTAAAACCACAGTATGGCAATATAATGGTATCATTGATGTCACAGGGCAGCAGGCGTGGACCCACTGTGCCACGTGTCCTACCTCCTCTAAGGGCGTTGTCTAAGTGAACCCACT
>CM070039.1:57130712-57151157 GCA_036250615.1 Ptychadena robeensis
AACCATGTACTTAATGAACCCAAAAACTCATTAATATCAAAAGCTGAATATTTTTGGAAGTAAGTTTTTATTTATTTTTTTAGTTTTTCAGCTAATTTAGGAGGGGATATCTGTGTGTGCAGGTGACTATTACTGTGCCTAATTATTAGGCAACTGACCAAAAGCACAACTTTCTACCCATTTCAATTATTTATTTTTACCAGTGACCACATATAACATCTCAACTTCACAAATATACATTATTGACATGCAAAAACAAAACAAAAACAATCTGTGACCAATATAGCCACCCTCCTTTGCAAGGACACTCAAAAAGCCTGCCATCCATGGATTCTGTCAGTGTTTTGAATCTGTTCACCATCAACTTCGTGCAGCAGCAACCACAGCCCTCCCAGACACTGTTCAGAAGGTGTACTGTTGACCACAGGTTCTCAATGGTGCAGATAGGTGACATGGGCTATGTCCCATTAGTTTTTTCCTCTTTTATAGCCCTTTCTTTTCTTGCCAGCCCACGCCTGTGGATTTACTTGACGCGGTGATGGAGCATGTCCATGCTAAAACATGTTTTTCTTGAAGGAGTGCAGACTTCTTCCTTTACCATGCTTGAAGAAGGTGTCTATCCCAGAACACTGGCCGGAAGGACTTGGGAGTTTAGCTTGACTCATCCTCCAAACCCCATACGGCCCACAAGCTCATCTTTGAGATACGGCCAAAACCAGTACTCCTCCGGGGCAGCCTGATGCTGATAGTGCAAAGTGACCTACAATGTGGTAGGTCCGCTTTAAGACTGGTTACCACTGTACTTAGCTTTTTTTTCCACTTGTGAGATAAAATCATGGTGTAGCTGCTTAAAGTCTATAACCGCTATTACTACTTTGTGTAACAGCGGCTGCTGTCTGCCGCTATCCCCCTACTCACGGCTGTGGTCCTGGGTGCTGTGTTTAACAATCATTATGGTTGTGCTGGGATCTGGTCACAGCATGCTGTTTCTGCAGTACTTCATAGGTAATCAGCGCGTGTCACTTCCTGGGATTTAAAGGATTGGCCATGTGTCCTGGCTGGCCAATTATGGACCTCCTGCATGTATATAGGGATCCAGCTCTTTTCTACTATGCCTCAGTGTCCAACGTCTCTGCCTAGGCTTGTGATTCCTGCCTGAGCTCTGAGACTTTGATACGTTTAACCCTTGTCTGCCTGTATTGACTTTTCTGTTGTCATCACGGACTGCCTGACCTGTACCTCTGCTGCCAGCCCTGATCCTTTTCCTGCCTAATGACACTATTGCCTCATCCAATGGAGACAATTGGTCTCACGCTGTTGCCCCTGTGTCTCTGGTACCTCTCCCTAGTGACCTCTGGACCAGCTGCCTCCCCTCTGGAAAGTCTATCCCCAACATCAGTGGGGATGGGTTTATTTGAGTAAGAGAGTAGGAGAGTAGGAAGGAAGATCCCTTTTGTCTATGTCCCCTGTAATTTTCCCCTTTCTCTTTGTTTCTTGTACAGTTGTGTTCCAAATTATTCAACCCCCACTGAAATTGAGTCTTTTGGCCATTTTGACATTGGTTTTGATCATGTCAGTCATCTTGTTTACAATTAAATCAAAGAGGCACTTGTAAGTCAGACAAATATAACATAACATTAATAATGAAATAACCACAAATGTATTTTCTGTGCTCACATAATTATCAGTTTTATTTAACCCCAAGTGACATTCATTCTTAGTACAACATCCTTTTCCAGTTATAACAACTTTTAAACGTGAAGCATAGCTTTACACAAGTGTCTTGCAGCGATCTACGGGCATCTTAGCCCATTCCTCGTTGCCAAAAGCCTCCAGTTCAGTCACATTCTTAGGCTTGCCTGCTGCAATTGCTTTCTTCAAGTCCCACCAGAGGTTCTCAATCGGATTTAAGTCTGGTGACTGCGATGGCCACTCCAAAATGTTCCAGCCTTTAATCTGCAACCATGCTCTAATGGACTTGGAGGTATGCTTCAACGTCTTCCAAGCCTCAGGTTTGTGACAGACTGCATCACATTTCCTCCCAATATCTCCTGGTACTGAAGAGAATTCATGGTACCTTGCACACGCTGAAACTTCCCTGTACCTGCAGAAGCAAAGCATGATTGACCCCCCCGCCATGTTTCACAGTAGGCAAGGTGTTCTTTTCTTCATAGGCCTTGTTCTTCCTTCTCCAAACATAGATTTTGTTTCATCAGTCCACAGAACACTAACTTTTGTGGTTTGTCCACATGACTTTTGGCATACTGCAGTCGACTCTTCTTATTCTTTGGAGACAGTGCCTGGGAGTTCTGGCATGGAGGTCTTCATTACGCAGTGTGCGCCTTATTGTCTGAGCTGAAACTTCAGTACCCGCATCTGCCAAATCTTTTTTCAGTTCCTCAGCAGTCACACAGGGACTTTTCTCCACTTTACGCTTCAGGCAACAAAAAAAACAAAACAAAAAAAAGATTATTAATGTGTGCTGCCTGTCCAAAAAATTAATAAATAACATATATCACTAATAAGTCAATAATAAATAACAACCCACTAAACTAAGGTAGATCGAACCTAAAGGGTAGAGGTATCCACATTATCAACGTGAACACCAACATCCCAGATGATACAGCTTGCGAGAGAAACAAGCAAAAAGCGGACCACCGGCCTGGGCCCGACACCCAGCACCCCATGCCAACGCGTCCCACCACCAGCGGCCCCCAAACCGAAGGACCCCCACGACACAGACAGTGTACCCAACAATCTACCGCACAAAGCAAATAACAAAGCAGACACGTGCATCGCAATACAAAGTCACCCAGGTGCACACCACCCTCCATCGTGGGCAGGCTCCCGATGCGACAATGCCGCAGCCCCGCCGTGCTCCACGATGGCACACCGCCCCCCCCCCCCCCCCCCCCCCCAGGAGAAACAACACCGACACCCGGCCTATCCGCAGACATGGAGAAGAGGACACCAGAACCAGGTACAACAATCAGACATCCCAGCCCGAACAGCAAAAGGACACATCGCTGCCCAAGCCCTCAGCAAATCCAACCCAGCCACGGCTAGGGGAGCAGCCAGCACGATACCTCCAGAGAAAGTCCACCCCAACCCCCCCCCCCCCCCCCCCCCCCCCCCCCCCCCCCCCCCCGGAGCGCCCCCGCGCCCCCCCCAAAAAAAGGGGAGGTCAAGCAGCCGAGACAGACGGCGGGCGCCCACCGGGCACTAAAAGGGAAGGGCCGCAAACAGGGGAGGACGCCCCCCAGTATCAGTAATTTTAAATCTGCCTAATTGTGGCTATTATGCTTGATTGCTGCTCGTTGACATCCACAGGTTGAACAATTGATGCCATTTTAGTTGCATTATTTCTTTAAAAGTCCTTGTAAGATTTCATTCTGAACACAATTACAAATGTACACTGAATTCCCTAAAACCCTTTACAGCATTGGGGATTGAATAATTTTGAACACAACTGTATATAACCTTTAATGTATATCCCTATTTGTAAATAAACCCAATTC
This sequence comes from Ptychadena robeensis, assembly GCA_036250615.1. Lineage (NCBI taxonomy): Eukaryota > Metazoa > Chordata > Amphibia > Anura > Ptychadenidae > Ptychadena > Ptychadena robeensis. The sequence continues at coordinate 57,134,231 of CM070039.1, forward strand.
TTATTTAAGTACCAGTTGGTCTATTTTAAAAACAAGTCACCCCAAACATTCTACATACAGGAATTTGTCAGTCTGAACCTGAAGCTTGAAAGTTGACCTTGCTTCAGGCCTGTGCAGAAGCCAGATCCATCATTCTAGCTTTTTTTTTTTGTAAGCACATTTTTATTGAACCAAAACAATGTCAGAGCATTGAAACAAATAACCATATGAAGTAAAGACAACTTTTTATACCATGAGCTGGACAACAGGATGCAAAGTAAAAAAAGGATGCCGAATTAACAATTAAATGGGGTATATGCACCAAGGCAAAATAAACAATCGCCAAACATCGCAAGGATTCTTTTTTTATTTTTTCCCCTGAAAAGAAGGAAAAAAAAACCCTCAACCATTAAACAAAAAACAGGAAGTAAAGAAGAAAAAGGGAGTAATAGACATGATGGATTAGAGAAGGAAAAGATGAAATAAGAAGTTTTAATGCAGAAATTACTATTAATTGTCCGCATGATTTAACAGCTCTAATTCTCTACTCTAAGTAGTTAGTAAAGCAAGAACTTAAGCCAATGTATAGGCTGCACCAAAGAGTCATAAACAATGAACTCTAATGAAAAAGTAATATGTTTGTCGAATCTCATGCAGGCCTCATGACCTGGGCAAGGATGACTTTTAGAAGATTCCGTTAGTACCCCCAAACCCAAACCTCTTACCTTAAACAGTCAGCCCCCAACCAATAACCAAAACTGACACCGTTTTCCGATTTAAATTGTGGATATATTCTGGCCACAGCTTTATTTTAAATAACATGAGGAAAAAACAAACAAAAGAATATCCTCTGGGCAGTGTCCCCAAGTCACGTGGCCAGTCACCGAAACGGCCCCGCCCACCAGGCTTCGTCAATCCGTCTGGTGATTGGTCCCCCTTTGGAATTGACTCCTTCCATGACCCATCAGAGTCCCCGCGTCCATATGGGTCATTGACCCCAGTTAGAGCTCAATTCCCTGATTTTCTTCTTGGGGACTGCCCTGGAACCGGCACGTCGCCCCAAAACTGTCTTGTAACAACTGAAGATCCCCTGGACACTGCCCGGATCCGCCTGCTGTGACAATAAACGGCCACCAGCCGGCACTGCGCCTGAAAAACTAAAGGAAAACAAAGGTAGTGACGGAGGGACAACACGGCGTCTTGACTCGAAGAGGGCTCTTCCGTTTCCGCCGCCGGGCTATATACCCGCGCGGCTCCGCCCATCCGGCAACGTCATCCTCCGCACTCATTGGCTGCTGGATCTTCGGGCATCCCGCCCCCTGTCATGGACCCCTGCGCTGGTTTCCGAGCTGGGGGTGTTAATGACCTGGGCAGGGATGACTTTTAGAAGATTCCGTTAGTAACCCCAAGTCACGTGACCCGTCACCGAAACGGCCCCGCCCACCAGGCTTCGTCAATCCGTCCAGTGATTGGTCCCCCTTTGGAATTGACTCCTTCCATGACCCGTCAGAGTCCCCGTGTCCGTATGGGTCATTGACCCCAGTAAGAGCTCAATTCCCTGATTTTCTTCTTGGGGACTGCCCTGGAACCGGCACGTCGCTCCGAAACTGTCTTGTAACAACTGAAGATCCCCTGGACACTGCCCGGATCCGCCACCGCATACAGAGGTCAGACCCTGTATGCCCACCCACGTCTCTCACGAAACCCTGACCCTCCTCCACCAATGTGTGGTGCACCGGGATACCGCCCAAGGACCGCACATACTTGGTCACCGCTCGGTTGAGTTTAATGCGGCACCTATTCATAATGGGGGCAGGAATCAACAACCTCCAGTGCGTCCGCGGTAGGATATCGGACCAGACACACACCATCCCCGGGAATGCATTGTGCGCCCTATAGAAAAAGACTTTAATGTCCCTCATGAGGACGTGTAAAGGTCGGGATCCCAGGTCGTTACCCCCAGCGTGGACTATCAGTATACCCGGGGGACCCCACAATTGCACCAGACGATGAAACTGGAACACGAGACGATGCCACCTCAGGCCCCGGACACCCAGCCAGTGAACCTCGATCTCCGATGGCGGATACCCCAAGTTCCTGCCGGATGTCCGCACGGAAGCCCGCCGCTCGGCCCAATGAATAAAGGAGTGTCCCATCACCCAGACCACACAAGGTCCGGGATCTGAAAAGAAACGAAAGAAACATAACGAGAAGGGGAAAAGACTGAGACCCCGCCACCCCCACCCCGCCACCCAAGGCACCACACCACGACACCCGATGAAAGAGAAGAGGGGGGGGGGGAATGAAAAAGAGGGGATGAGAAGAAATAGGCAAAAGAGGGGGGGGGGGGCGCGGCAAGGGGGGAGGAATCACAACCTTAAATCGGCGCACATACCTGCGACACAGCAGCGGACTCCCACCTACGAATCCTTTCCTACCTACGACTCGGACACTCCCCCAGCGCGCGCTCAGTGGCCCGCGCCGTCCGAAAGAGTGGGTCCCATACTCAGCACCCCCCCGCCCCAACGACCCCAAGCACTCCGAAAGGACCGCCAAAAATGCAAAGCGGGAGAGGAAACCCGTCCGCGTGAACTACACAAAGACCCCCCACCCCTGCGGACGCCCCCGACTGAAAGCGTCGACCAGCAGCGCCAACGGACAAACACCACTCGGCGGACTTCCGAGCACGGCGAGTAAAGCCTTTCCCATTTTGTCCGTCTAGAAAAGAACACAGCACAAAGAAAAGCAAGACGATGCGCGGCCCCCGGGAAACCTTCTCAACACAACAACCCACCCCGCCAGACGTACGCCGCGGCGCGAAACCAACAACCCCAATGCGAAACGCCTCGCAAAAAGGCAGGGAAAAAAAGCGAGCCCGAAACCAGGGGGGTTCGTAATCCTCGCACACACATCCCCGTGCCGCCGAGGCGATCCCCCAACAGGGACAGAGTACCCCGGCCGCCGTCTATCCATCGAGCACCGGAGCCCTCCGAAACCTTTCAGTGCCTGGCGAACTAAGAAACTGTTCTTTAGCCCTCCAAGCCTACACTGAACCCAAAACGCCATGCCGCCAGGGCCAACCGGACCACCACTGACCCGACGCCCCAGCACAAAAACTCCAGCCCCCGACCGCACAATCCCAAATCCGCCCCCCTCGCCTCGTCCGAGGCAGGGATGCCCGCCGAAACCCCAGGAGAGCTCCCAACCGCCTCCAACACACTCTCGTATGAAGCCCACGTGGAAGCCGACCCAGACCGCCTACCCATTCACCTAGGGCACTCAGCCCAAATCCCCCACAGCCGAGACGGCCAGAGGCGCGGCGTCCCAAATCCGCGTCCGAGCCAGTTCCCGAAAACGTTCTTGCTGGAATCGACGAGACGGGGCTCCAGCATGCCATTCACCACCCCCGGCACCCATGCACACCGCCCCGACAGCGCAGTTAAGCCTCAGCAAGCCAAAACGAACCGCCGCACCAAAGACACCAGAGGAGCGGAGCGGGCCGAAGCGAGTCAATGTGGCCCCCGCCCCATATTGTCAGACCGAAAGATAACCTCCCCGTGCGCAAATCTTGCCCCCCCGACGAGAACGCCACCAGGATCGGGCAAAATTCCAGAAAGCGAGGATTCCGAGTCAAGCCCGGCCACCGGCCAACGCCCCCTGGCACTAACGCACCCCGGAAAAAGGCGCCAAAACCTATGGAGCCCGAGGCCATCGTGAACAACTCCCAAGCCCGCGTTGGACACCGGGGCGAGAAGGCCAGATCCGAGAGCCGTTAAAAACCCCGAAAGGCCAGCCAACCAAACCCTTACGCCTCCCTAGCGTCCCGAGTCCACCCTTATGAGTGCCGAGCGGCACCAACCCGCCCTTCGTAGGTCGTCAGCCGCAGACACGAAAAACTGCCCACCGGGGATCCTGCAGGCAAAATTTAGCTTCCCAGGACCGATTGAAGCTGTCCAAAGGTACCTTCCTGGACGCTACCACCGCCCCAAGGACGCGATACAGGTCATCCACCTTGTCCAACCGGAGGCGACAAAACCCCGAGCCACCGGTCGATCTCGATCCCAAAAAACCGAAAACCTTGCAGACCCCTTCCTCCTTGTCATCAGCCAGCAGAACCCAAAGGCGAAAAAAAGCATTGGCCGACCAAGCAGGTCGCGCCACCACCAAACCCCTACTGCAGACCCACAAACGAAAGCACCCCAGCGGTAATGAGCCACCGACGACAAGCCCGCCTCCCGCTCACCCACCCATTCCAAAAAATAGCCTAAAACATTCTCAAGAAGGAACAAGAGATGAGCAACCCAAGGGGCGGGGCAGCGTCCACCATACCACTCCCCCTTAAAGCGCGCAGCCCACAGCCAACGACATCCGTGAACCGCCAAAAGCGAAACGCCGATCGAAATCCAGCCTTAGCCATACGCGCCCCACGATCCCCCGCCCGAACCAGCCGCAGCGCAGATCGAGGACCGCATACGACCCAAGCACAGTCCGCGGAATCCCATCGTTAACCGAAGCCCCTGCCGGAACGACAATGATGGATGAGTCGAAATTCCTGCCCCTCACGTTTGGCACAACACCCACGGAGGAAACCACCAAATCCCGACACGGGGGAAGAAAAGGGGCCCCCCCATCCTACCCCAGCCGACCCTCCTTACGGAGTTTTCCCCCAAAAACCGTAGCATGACTATAGCGGAAGCCAAGTTAGAGACACAGCCCGCACCCTCCCGGCACAGCCGAAGGAATACGACACCCCTCGGACACAAACCCCGCAACATAAAACCGCACGTCACCCTATCGGATCACAGCCTCAAGGAGCAGGCGCATCCTTTCTATGAGAACCGGACCGCCCCTTTCCCGCCTCCCCCCCCGCCCTGTGACCCTCCTTCCGCTCGGTGGAGGCACTACTGCGGCACTGATAGCCCCCCCGCGGAAACACCCTGCCGGAACGGCAAGTGCGGCCCCCCTGCAGGACACTCATTGAAGGCCCAGCACACCCCCTTTTGGAAACCGGCCGGGGCGGAAGACTGAGCCCTCTGGCCCCGGACAGAAAGGACCCCGAGATAGTGGAGAGGAGTTGGAGGAGGAAAGCTCCGGTACTCGAACCCATATCGGGACCGGACATAATTTCCAGCCACAGAGAGACTCTTTGTGATCCAATGTAGGACCCGGCATTCACCGAAGAGATCGTCGTATAGCAACCACGCCCGTGCCCCCCATACGTAGAATGTGCCATCGATCGTCAAAGCTCGTTCCAAGAATGGTACGATCTCAGACGCTTTGCCCGGCGAGGAATCCGTTCGCCCACAATGCCACTAGAAATGCATGCAAAGGCAGCAAAAAACCAGACCAATTCTCAAAGGTCCTAGGGATGAGCCCGATAACGCCGCCTATCCTTTGCCTCGGTTGCGATGTTCCTTCCTTCACAAAAAGTGTCAATGCAAAGCGGACAACGGGGGGGAGAGTAAAGATATCGACGAGATTCCGATTCAAAATCGTCTCCCGGACCTTTCAGGCTTACATTGAGCCACAGCCGACGCCTGAGAAACAAACGTACGAGCTGGATTGGCGCCATACGGCGGAAACCGGCAAGCGCCAACTCCACTGCCACTAGACCCAATCCGACGAGGCCGCGCGAAAGCTGCGGCGGAACCAATACAGAAAGGGACAGCGACAAATGAGGAGGGGCATACTCTACGGGCCGCCAACACGTCCAACCGGAGCGGCACTGAGCCCCGGACCTCCACCGATACGCTTCGGACCCTAAGCAGCGCGCAAACTTCGCTGCTGCCGGTCTCCCAATAAGGCAGACCGAGGAACCACAGACAGGGAGAAAAAACCAGAGCGAAAAACGGTCAGGAACGCCCAAGACGACAGAAGGTGACCGTGTCGTGTGTGCAGTGCAGATCATCGGCCAGAGGACACCCGACCGAACGGTGACTCACGACGAATCGCAACCGAGGGGAAGGAGCATTCACGGCCGGCAGGCCGCTCAGATCCGCGCTCAAACAGCCAGCGACGAAAGCAGGAAGCCATACGCGATCCATGGGCCAGAAAGCACACCCTCCATCGGGAAGGCTGGTAGGGTAAAAAGAGCACAGGAAAGAAAACCCCCCCAGGCCAGGGCGGACCAAAAGCCCCTTGCGATATCCAAAAAGACCTGTCGCTGCCGTCCTGGAGGAAAGAATTCATCATAAACCGCAAGCATCCACATTGAAACAGGAGGGAAACAGACCGGGGGAGGAGGAAAAGAGAGGGTAACAGGAGGAGAAAGCAGCGCCCGCTGAAGGGGGGGCGGAGGCGGCCAAGACGGGAGCTGAGGCCCTGGGGCCTGGAGGATAGCCAACCCCCACAGAAACGATGCCAGGGCGCCATGGAAAAAAAATCCCCCCCACACTCCGGGGGACCGGCCATGATGGCGGAAATAAAAGGCGCCGAAGTGGCACCGTGACCCACGACGAACAAATGCCCCGGCGGGAAGAGCCGGAGGCGGCGCGAGAGCACCAGGGACGATACCGCGCAGGCCGCACGCCCAGTGGGGTGCGGTGGCACAATATAGTAAGTCAGGAGCCCCAGGGGGGAGAGGCCCAGTTGGCGGACAAGCCAAAGGAAACTGTGCCATCCAGGGAAAGGCCCAACCGCCGACCCCACGTGCAAAAGGGGGGCAGCAATAGAGACGCGGCACCTACTTCCAACGAGGTGGGGCAGGATCCGGACCGCCATAGGCGAGTGGCATCCCAGCCCGCGCGCCTACCCCCAACGCGGGGAATGCCCGACCAAATCAAAGAAGAACAATTCGCCAGGCCCCACACACGAGCGACAGGAGAGGGGAGCGCCCCGGCTTCTGCCCACAGGCCGAGCCGGAGGGTAGCAACAGCCGCAGAAGGCTGAGGCGAGCGGAGGCAGCGAGGCGCGCGATGCGGCCTTACGCCGCCGGACTTTCTTGGGAGCCATGCTCCAAGACTAGGATGTCGCGAACCCTCCCCTGGGGTGTCCGCGAACAGGGCGGGTAGAACTTACAAAGAAGTACCGCCGTCGCCCTGTTCGCGGACACATTCAAAAGTTCCACGCTCTAGGCGGGGAATTTTGAATCGGAAAACCGGATATGACGTCAGATGACGTCACATCCGGTCCGTGGACCGCAACCTGGACGTCATAGTTCTGGTTTTACGAGGCCGCCAGGATGTGACGATCACTGACGTCACTTCCTGTGTCGTTCTGAGACGCGGTCCTTTCACTACAAGGACCGGTTTTCATTGGACGGTCTTGTAGTGAAAAGCTTCTTCTCCCGGAGTATCACAAGGTTGTGATCCTGACGAGGAAGAATTTACATATTCTTCTGGCCGGCGAACAGTAGGGGTCACGACACACCCGTACTGTCCGCCGGCGGAGGCGAACGGCGAAACATGCCGGTTCGCGGCCGGAACTGTTTCTCCCCGCTGCGAAAACAGTTAGCCCTATCTTACCAAGACCTCCCGCAGCCACTCAGGACCCTAGAGCACCGCCAGCCATGTACCCTTACCTTCCTCGCCAACAAGACGTTTCGAGCTCCACACGATCCAAACTGGACCGCCGCAGGAAGCCGACTCGGTTTGCTGCGCCGCAACGGCGTCCTCCGCCGCCCCACCGGACACCGGACTCGCCAGAACGCCACCGGAGGAACGCCAACCCGACATCCTCCGTTGTCCTATACGATCCTATGCCCGTAACAGGCCAAACGATACGCCATCGAGCCACAGGAACAACAGGAGGATTTCTGACAACACGGCCGTCTTGAGCTCGAAAGAGGGCTCTGTCCGTTTCCGCCGACCGATATACCCGCGCGGCTCCGCCCATCCGGCGACGTCATCCTCCGCACTCATTGGCTGCTGGATCTTCGGGAATCCCGCCCCCTGTCTTGGACCCCTGCGCTGGTTCCCGAGCTGGGGGTGTTAATTACCAGGAGGTGATTCCAAACATTAGATATCCACTTCCTGAGGGCCCTTTAGCGCGCAGCATTGTTTGCAGACGTGGGACCAGTGTGAAAGTTACACAGGTTTCAATAGCCAGCTAGCATTAACACTAGCCCTGCTTCGTTGTGGTACAGTAAGGGCCCTATAAAAGCTGATTCTTTTACTTAAAGGAATTTTTAATAACCCTTTCATCAGGAGAAATCAGAAAATGCAAGTAAACTTATGGACACAACTACCTCTAGGAGAACTAATTGTTGTTAAGATGGAGACTTTATTATACAATTATACATGTTTAACTTCAACCAACAAATATGGAAATAAAAACAGCACATTTTTATACACATCCCCCCCTACCCCAATGGTTACACATTGATTTTTACTTGATGTTGTCTTTTTATAGCCTGTCCTGTGTCGAATAAAAAACATGTATAATACAGTGATGTTTTTTCTCCCAATTTGTTGGTTTTAGTGTACAGTATCTGGTCACGTTAAATCCCCTGGCTAGCCACCATTTTTTTTTTTTACCTTAGGGTTTAATATATTGTTTTGTGCACATCTTCTGCAACCTGTAACAATGCCTTTGGCTTCTTGGCTGCCTACAAGTCAAGGAAGACTGGCCCATGGGTCTTGAAACACAAAAAAGTACACAAAAAACACACATAGACTAAAAATAGGACAGTACAGGACAGTTAAGCTTGGTTTTGTACCTGTGTTCTGTGAGTTGACCTGCATTATCATGTGTTTTCATGTGAACAGGCCCAAGGACATAGTATGCAATCTAACCATTTATTATATCACCTTGCCTAGGCAAGCCCTTTGTAATTTATAGATCAAAAATGGATTCCTAGTAAAACGAGAAATATTTAAAATATATTATCTAAATGCTGTATTCTCTTTTTGGTGCAATCATTATCAAGGATTTAAAAGTCTAAACCCTTTACTGGGATTATTGTGTTTGAGAAGATCCTGAAATAATATGTAAAATTTTACTGATGCTATCTACATAATTATGGTAATGTTGATGTATTTCAAACAAACAGTTAATTTAACCTTCCCCACTGATGATTTACTAAGCCTGTTGACAAACTATGTTCACTGTTCATTCACTAAAGGTTCCCAACAGCATACACTGCTCAAAAAAGGGGAACTCAAAAATAAGGCATCCTAGATCTGAATGAATGAAATATTCATATTAAACACTTTGTTCCTGACATAGTTGAATGTGATGACAACAAAATCACACAAAAAATATCAATGCAAATCAAATTTATCAATCCAGGAAGGTCTGGATTTGAAATCACACTCAAAATCAGTGGAAGTGGAAAAAAACTACAGGCTGATCCAACTTTGATGTAATGTACTCAAAATGAGGCTCAGAAGTGTGCGTGGCCACGTGCCTGTATGACCTCCCTACAACGCTTGGGCATGCTTCTGATGAGGTGGCGGATGGTCCCCTGAGGAATCTGCTCTCACACCTGAACTAAAGCATCCCCCAACTCCTGGACAGTGTGTGGCATTGGAGGATGGAGCGAGACATCCTTCGCCTTGCAGTGCTGACACACTCCATCCACATGAGGTCTAGTATTGTCTTGCATAAGGAGCAACCCAGGGCCAACCGCACCAGCATATGGTCTCACAAGAGGTCTGAGGATCTCATCTCAGTACCTAATGGCAGCCAGGCTACCTCTGGTGAGCACATGGAGGGCTGTGCAGCCCCCCAAAGAAATGCCACCCCACACCATTACTGACCCACTGCCAAAGTCATGCTGGAGGATATTGCAGGCTGCAGAAGGTTCTCCATGATGTCTCCAGACTCTGCCACATCTGTCACATCTGCTCAGTGTGAAACTGCTTTCATCTGTGAATGTGAAGGTGCCAGTGGCGAATTTGCTAATCTTGGTGTTCTCTGGCAAATACCAAATGTCCTGCATATAAATAAATGATAATAATAATAATATGGAAGCAAAGAACACTGCCTCAGGATGTATTGGATATGTAATACAGTAAATAATAATTTCGTTATTGTTATTGTTTATTATATGACAAATTGAAAACCTTTGATGTTAGTATTTTACATTTGACTATCAAGAGTACTAGTCATGGGACATAGTAGCTGCATTCTTCTTTTCACCTGGTGATACTGATAGTAAAACACTTAGGCCACCCATACACGTTTCGATTTTCCCGTTCGATCGATCTAAATTGATCGATTTTAAAGTTGATCGTTCAAAAATCGATGTCTGTCAACATAGTTGGATCGACCTAGTCTGATCAAAAATTATTGGACATGTCGGAAATTTTTTATCGATTGAATGTACATGAAATGTTATTTAGTTGTGCTCGATTAATTTTGGTTCGATTTAAATAATAAGTATACTTATACATTAATTAGCAGACATTTTGGTATGTTTGGTATGTTTGTGATCGACTTCCTTGTATTATTCTTTTGATCGATCGAATCAACATCTATCAAATATTGGCTTCTCTATGTGGGAGATAGTTCGATCATACTTTGTTTGATCTAACCAACGGCGATCATAAATTATGATTGAATCTGACATCGATTGTAGAGAAATTGAAACTTGTATGGGGGCCTTAACTGCCTCAGAATGACAATGCTTTACCCTAAAGTAAATTATTAATAAACTGTTACTTACACTAGGATTTACATACCTTTTAAGTATACTAGGCACACATAGCTTAATTTTCCATTCTACGATCGTTTGAAAAAATATAATGTGATCTATTTAGAACTGATTGAATTCTTTCCAAGAAAATCTGTCAGATACTTGTATGATTGACTGATATTTAACATGTTTTCTCACTGTTCGATCCATTTTTGTCCACTTTTAATCGATCAATTTCACAAAAAAATTGTCAATTTTAAAATTCTCTAACACATCCAATCTAACCCCAGACACTCGGTCTTTGCACTAATATACAGTACTTGCATCTTTGGGTGTTCTTCTCTATTATCCTGACTCCCAAACACACAGTTCTAATAAAGAGTCCATAGGTTCTCTGGGAGAGAAACTGAAATCTCCACAACAAGAATATATGAAAAGGTAAAAATTTAATACTCAGGGAATATATATTAATTAATAAATATATAAATCAATGTAACTTTATCCCCACCCTATGGAATGAGTATAGAGGACTAATGGACCTCTTACCCATTTTTAAAGGCATAACAAATGTCGGAAATAAAAAAAAAATGACCACAAAAACTTTTATATGTAATAATTTGTTAAGCCTTATGGAATGGGTAAAAAGTCTTTTTTACACACCTTTTTGCCTTGCTATTTAAACAGCATACTGCTATTATTTTAACAAGTCCATTTCAATAATTGATTAGGTTGCACATGTTCATGCATGTCATAACTTTTTGTATAGTTATACTGCAGTACACTTACAAGTAAGTTATTTGCCAGTTAGAAATATCAATCCCTTCTAAAGTAAATCACTCACACAATATTCACCACCTAAAGCTTATTGACTTGCAAGTCTAAAGGTAGGAATACACGGATTGATTTTTTCCAGATTTCTGCACAGCCGAGCGCCGTGCGCGCTCATGGCACTGTGCTGTGCAGAAATCTGGGAAGAAAATCGACCCATGTATGCCGTTTTCAGATCAATAGATCTCGCTCGGCTGAACAGGTTACCAACATGTTAGTAAACCTTGTTCGATAGACTATACTTTGAATAGGGAACCATGGTTCCCAATTCATAGTATAGACCGGCTGACAGTTGTCTCTCGATATCAGGGAAGCCGGGCAGTAGAGTGATTACGTCATCACGCTTCAGCCGAGCTCTCTCTGTTGGCTCAGAAATTTTGCCATGTATCCCAGCCTTTACCCTTCAAATGTCTATAAATACTACTTTTTTACTCAATTGTTTTTAAAAGCTGCAGCAGGATCTTCAGATTATACTTCCTTTTCATCAGATCCTTGGATTGCAGGCTACTGACTTCAGACCACTCTCTACAGCAATTTTCCCTTTTTTAGATAGGAATATTATCAAACCCCCCCCCCCAATTTAAACTATACAGGTTAAGATTAGGCCAGCTACTGTGTGCTACAATGCTACAAATGGCATGCAGCCTTGTGGAGGTTGCTTAAGCTTACCCCATAAACTTGTATGGCAGATGCAAATGCGGGGGGGGGGGGGGGGGGGGGGGGGGGGGGAGCATTACAGCTAGTGCATTGTTACAGGCCAAAATCTGGACCGCAGTGTGATTATGGTTAGATACCCCTTAAACTGTATTTGAAATGCAACTTCCTTTTTTTCCTATTGTACACACAGCAATCATATAGAAACATTCACGTAGAGACACATACTAATCATGCAGAGATATAAATCATTAACATAGAACAGGGATCCTCATACTTTTAAATATTAGGCCAGTTCATGGTGCCTCAGACTGCCAGGGGGCTTTACTATAATTTGAAAAAAAATCAAATTCCCATGTGCAAATATCTTAAGCTGGGCATACGTGGCTCGATTTTGTAACAGATTCGAGTACAATTGAGGTTTCCAACATTCAATTTATTTTGATCGGGACCTCGGGTCCCCTTCCAAAGTAGCGGATGGGCTGGCAACCCCAAAAGAACTGCAGTTCGACATCGGACCAGCTCGTCCCCAGCGTGATGACATCATTGCACCGCTGTGGGGCTTCCTAGATCTGCAGAAAAGTCGAGGTGTGTGTGCCGGCTTTATTTGTAGTGCAAAATAATATTGAAAAAACAATGGGAAGCGTGAGCTGATAAGATATTTATTATCTGGTTGGGTGCAAGTAGCTGTAATGTCTGCTGCAGATATGTGTTCAGGGTACTGGGTGGCAGATGCTGGCCAAAAGAAGTATATGCTGGAGAGAAGGCTACCAAATAAACATCAATACCATATCCATTAATGGTAGCCCCATTTCCCACATACTGTATACCTATTATACTTTTGTACTAACAAATAAAAAAAGGCAATCCCTATTTTCCACATATACCACATAAACTTGTTATAGTACTATTAGTGATGTTGGTAGTATGCACTCGTACGAGTACCGTGTGTATTCGTAGGGTTGAGACTCGAGCACTAAGCATGATTTTCGCGGGTCGACATCCAATTAAGGGCAATTTTACTATTGCCTTTACTGTAATGCCAGCAACCATCTTAGCTCCTGGCATTACAGTGATTGGATGGGGGAAACACATGGTCAGGTGCTATATAGCACCCGACCACCCCCCACTCGCACCATTTTAGTAGGGACATGCGGCAGTTTAGGCAGGAGAGCTGCGTAAGCTTCATCTACTGAAAACATCGATCTGTACAGACCCAAAAGTCATTTAAAGGGCTATTGCCTATATCACTGACATTCATATAGGAACAGTAGGTCAAGTCCTGTTTTGGGGGACATATCTCCTATTCTAACAGGGATTCATCACTCACTGTCTGACATTGATTTGGGCACTACAGGGATTCATCACTCACTGTCTGACATTGATGTCGGCACTATAGGTTCAGTCTTGTTTAGGGGGACATATCTCCTGTTCTAACACAGATTCATTAGTCACTGATATCCAAAAAAAATAGCTTGTGCAGTATTGTGCCTCCATTTACGTGTTTCAAGTTGCTGCATTGCTTGTAGCATCTCAGTAATCCAGACTACATTTACAAAAAAAATTTGGCTTTAAAAAGAACAAGAAAAAAACAAACAAATTAGACATATTTTGACAACTGACTGCAAGAAATTGTATTTTTTTGGGTGCATCTGCACCTACAAAAAATAGTTTGTGCATTATTGTGCCTCCATTGGTCTCAAGTTGCTACATTACTTTGCCTCTTTGCAGCCAATTTACCAACTTTTTTTTTGAAGCGAAGAAGGTCAGCAATAGGGGACAGGGAAGTGGGCATGACGCTGATGCACGCTGGTGCATGCAGAGGTCGTGGCCCTGGGTGTAAGGAATCTGTGCCTGGTGCCAGTGCAAATAAAAAAAACAGTACCCAACTTCATGTCCAAGTTATCTGTCCGGCACAGGACAACACTGTCCATGTCTGCCCAGTGCGAACAGTTGTTGGGTTGGATTTCCGAAGATAATATTTCCAGTCATTTAAGCATCACCCTCTCTTCCGCCAGGTCCAGTCTGTGTAGCCACGTAGCTTGTGTGCCCACAGCTTCAGCCGGTCTGTCAACCCTGCAGCACCAACCCTAGCTCACCAACCTGTCAACCCTAGCTCACCAACTGTTTTGCCACCTGAGCACGCGCTGGAACTCCACATTCTACATGTTGTCCAGGCTGTGTGAGCAGCAGAGGGCAATCGTGGAATACCAGCTGCAACATGGTCGTTGCCTTCACAGTCAACTGCCACATTTTCACAAGCGAGGAGTGGGTATTGAGGTCAGACCTGTGTGAAATCTTAAAAAATGTTGATGAATCCAAAAAGATGGTAAGTGGTGATAATGCTATCATCAGTGTAATCATCCCACTGCTGTGTCTACTGAAACAATCAGTGCTTACAATTCAGGATGACGCTTTGAAAAAATTTTGGGGGTCGTCCCCCCAACAGGAGAACCTCCCTCTTCTGCCAGTTAACTGCGAAGTCAGTGACAGGTCAAAAAAAATCAACCAAGTCTAGAACCGTCTGCAGATGCTCCTGGGGCCATTTTAAAAACAATAGCACATCATCTGCGAACAACAGAGGCTCCAAATCCAGATTAAACAGTAAAGGCGAGAGTGGGCAGCCTTGTTGTGTGCCCTATTTCAAAGGAAAGGACGGCGACAAAGTCCCATTGAGGAAAATACAAGCCTGTGGTGATGCATAAAGGGCATCAATAAATGCAAGAAACTGCCCCTGAAATCCCATGCGCCCCATCACCAGCCTCAGCCACCCCCAGTTCACATTGTCGAATGCCTTCTCGGAGTCCAGGGACAAGACAGCCCCTGGACAACGATGGGGCCCCAACAACCGATAGTGCTCCAAGACTGTAAGCAACTTACGCACATTGGTAATTAGCTGTAATTAGCTGACACTTGGATGACTCTAAGCACCTCCTCCTCTGTTGTGGCACCGTTGAGGAATTCCACATCCTCTGGCTTGTGGACAGGTAAAAGCAAGCCCTCCAGGAGGTATGAGCCATCCACCTCACCAGTAGGAGAGCGGGCATAAAACTGTCTATAGTACCTGCCAAATATCTGAGCAATCTCCCCCGCCTGACTTGACCTGTGTGATCCCTAAGCATTTTGATTTGACAAGAGTGACGAACCCCCCGTGCCATATTGGTGAGCAACCTCCCTGACTTGTTACCCTGCCGAAAAAACAATGCGTTCCTTCCAGCCCTCGCCCCCCTATCTTGCTGCTTCAGCCATGCATCACAAACCCGTTTGCTGTTCACCCATATATCACACAGCTAGTCAGTCGGGTTTTCACAATATGCAATGTACGCTTTCCTAGCTTCCTGGCACGCTGCCAAGTAGCTTGCAAGAGATTTCTTTTTTTGGGTAGTAAGCTAATATTCTGCCTCGCAGCACTGCTTTAGCTGTTTCCCAATAAAGGGGGGATCAGATTTGTGTTGGTCATTGTCATACGCATATTCCAGCTAGCACCCCTGTAGGAGCTCCTGAAAGGACTCATCAGCTTTAAGGTAGGATGGGAACCGCCAAATGAATGTGGGTGAGGACGTAGGGCCAAAATGAAGAGCAGAAACTACCGGGGCATGATAAGAAATTACCATGGGCAAAATCGATGATGAGCGTACAGTGGGCAAAAGTGTGTGACTGACCAGTAGCGTGTCTAACCTGGATAACGAGCCATGAACCAGCGAGCAGTGAGTAAAGTCTCTGTCGAAGGGGTGCAAGAACCTCCAAGAGTCCTCAAGATCACATGATTTCACAAACATCTGGAAGGCAGCATCTTGGGCATACCGGTGCGCGTCCACCTCATGGGTCGAGCGTCTGTCCTTCGCCGAAGAGAACCGCGTTAAAATCTCCGCCCACAATGAGGGGGACTCCGGCGTGAGAGTTCAGAACGATGCTGGATAAGTCCCTGTAGAAAGGGTAGGCCTGGTCATTGGGGCCATACACCAAGTAGATAGTGATGGGGCGAGGAGAAGCGTTTAAGGTGATGTACGCCCATCTACCTCCATTGACATCCATACCATGTGCCAGGACCTTATGAGTAAGGGCTTTGTGTACCAGGATTACAACCCCTGCCTTGCGTCAACTTGTTGAAGCCCCCACCACCAGGCCCACCCACGTACGTTTCATTAATGAGAAGTCTGCTGGCCGTAGGTGAGTCTCCTGTAAAAGAGCTTACGCCCGAGCGCAGCTTCTTGAGGTGTGTAACACTTTGGATCGCTTAGATGGGTAGCGAAGTCCTTTGACATTCCAGGTCGTGACGATCATAGAGCCCAATGAATCAGCAGCACTTATAGACAAATTAAGTCAATGGTATATTGTGTTGAATAGATGTGCAATATAAGAGGGGGGCTCGTGTCCCTGGTGAGCTCCACCCTTCCTCCGATCTTTGTGCAAAGAGTTCCATGTGACAGTGGCGAGGCAGCCAACAGTGGCCCGTCAAAAATAAGGTGAGCAACCAACAAAAATCTTAATAAAAGTAAAACCAACAACTCAGAACTGTCCCGAACATCTTGGCACAGCTCCACCAATAAAATTGGGGACATCCTTTTTTCCCCATGTAAGGCCTCCAGGAACCTGGAGGTATCAGTGGCAGTAGAAGGAGTAAAAACTAACCAAAACAGTAGAACATTGGGGTACTCTCGCTGGCTCATCCCTGTGGCGTATTATCGATGGGTGCGAGGGGCGGCTCGTGCTGGCAGTCCGCAGACGGGGCTGGGGTAGGCAGCTTTGGCTGTTGCAGATCTCGGAGGGCGTGCTTGGGGTTAGTATAGCTGTGGGTGCTGCCATCCGCCATAGTAACACATGAAGTGGCAGGGTACTGCAGGGAGAATTTGATCCGGCGATGCACCAATTCCCCACACACTTCTGCAA
>CM070039.1:57186554-57219800 GCA_036250615.1 Ptychadena robeensis
TCCTCAATCTAATCGAGCATTGATTGAACCAAAATTTAACCGTGTGTGGCTAGCTTAAGGTTTCAATCACTCTATCTGAGCATCTTTGGATAGTTAAACAACCAAGCCATCATTCATAGATAAGATGGGCATGATTGATTTTTTCATAATGATGAGGTGAGGAATAGGATAGTAAATGCATAGGCAAACAAGTAGAGGGAACCATGGACAATTTGGGCACCTTAACCTTAAGATTTCTCTGTCATATATCCTATAGATCTACCAACAACTATGAAGTATAGGGTCCTCTGTGATCAAACACAGGTAGACTTCAGATAGTTCCTAGTATTACATGGTTTTTGTAAAACAAAAGGAGATCTAAAGGAAATCTTTATGGGGACCCTAAAGCCGCCCATAGATGTCTCGATCCATGGCCGGCCATAGATGTCTCGATCCATGGCCGGCTTGTAGCAGACTCATTACAGCGTTGTGACGCCACGCGCTGTAATGAGTCGGCTACAGGACAGGAATCCTTTGCTCCACTAACACAGGGATTCCAGGCAGATTGTAGCCAATTAACTTGGAGGAGAAAATTAACTGACTACAACTACGAAACTGCTAGGTGGGCAACCACAGTTGTTCCTGGATACCTCTAGATCAGGCCTGCTAGACTCCTCTGCAGGCACTTTGGGGTCACTAACTAGCGCATCTAACAGGGACAACTCACAATCTTCTGAAATATTTGAAGGATCTGTTTCACAACAAACAATATTCTTTCTCCCCTGCACACACCTGTCCATATCAACCACAGGGATGACACCCTGGCTTGAAGAGATGGGTTCCTCATTCTTCTGGGCATTACTGTTCACAGTCTCTGGAGGATGTTTTCCCTCCTGACATAGTTCATGGAACAGAGGAAAGTCTCTACCCAGGATGACACTATGCAGCAGCAGGAGAGATACTGCTACCTCATGGCACAAATTTCTAGCCGGTGTCACCAAGGTCACTAGGGCTGTAGGGTATTGCTTACAGTCCCCATGCTCACACACTAGACCCAACTTCCACCAAGGGAGTGTGCACCAATGTTAGCAGACTCTCAGTGTCTAATAAAGCATGGACAGTGTGCTTTCCGATCTGGACACAGGTTGGCATCTCAGGATCAGTGGAAAAACCTGGACGTGCAAACAGGGACACTCTCTGCACCATTCCACACTCCATGGGTTTTGGGCCTGTTGCGCATTTAGCAGCAATATGGCCCCACTCACCACACCTCCAGCACTGGAGTCATCCTCTTGACTGCCGTGGACTGCTCAAAGTGAAGTTTCCTTTGGGTGCCTCTGGTTCCCTCTCTGGAGTCTTCTTCCTGGTTGCCATGGGAGATCTCCTCTGAGTTGGTAGCACGTGGACAGGGGTAGACTCTGTGACCAGTTCCTCTGCTGCAATATATCGCTCCACAAGTTGCACCAACTGGTCCACTGTCTT
Source organism: Ptychadena robeensis (assembly GCA_036250615.1). Classification (NCBI taxonomy): domain Eukaryota; kingdom Metazoa; phylum Chordata; class Amphibia; order Anura; family Ptychadenidae; genus Ptychadena; species Ptychadena robeensis. Next base: position 57,188,016 of record CM070039.1, read on the forward strand.
TGGGTTTGCTTGGCTCACCCACCTCTGTAATTTCGGTGGGCCCGACAATAACGGTCCATAGTAACCCTCTCTGTGATCTGTGGCCCAGTAAGCACTTCTGGCTGCAACCAGAGTTTCACCAAATTAATGAGGTAATTAATGAGGTCTGGGACCGGGGAGACCCTTTAGCCTGGAAGGTCCAGTTGTGGACATGCTGTGCCTGTACAGAGGTGTTAACTCCCAGTATCTGCAAGATTTCTGACTTCAGCCTGTCATAATCCCGGGCTTCCTCAGCAGACAGGTAAAAGAAGGCTTTCTGGGCATCTCACCAATAGCGGTGCCACCACTGTTGTCCACTGACCTTTTGGCCTGGCTTGCTGTTCGGCACCTCTTTCATAAGTACACAGGAACTCCTCCACCTCATCCTGTGCTGTCATTTTTCTGAGCAGGTGGGTTCCTGGGATGGTCTGGGGCGATGTGACCCTCGCTGGCCCCAGGGCTGCCATATTTCTGTATGCAGCTGTTGCCAATGCAGCCACTTGAACCTCAGTGCTAGCCAGTTGGTCTGATAACAGTCTGTTTGTTTCTTGCTGTAGTGCCATTCTCTACAGGTGGCATTGGCCTGTAGCAGAGCCTTCACCAGATCCTCCATAGTGTTTATAGATGTACTTTTAAAAATCAGTTACTTGTAACAGACACCACACCATACAAGTCCAAAACAGAGTAAGCTGACTTACTGGGGAGCCATGGTCTGAAGATGGGGTTCAGATGCCCGCATTACACCAATTGTGGGGGTTCAACTGCAAATGATGCTCCCAATGAGGTGACTTCACACAGACAGTGCTTTCCTTTAGGGCCCCTGCCCATGTTTATTTGCATATACTCAAAACAAATCTTGCCCTCGCAAGGGGTAATGGCAAGCCAACCACAGTCTTTAGGAAAAACATTAAGCTGTGGAAACATACCCCCAGGGAGTTCTGCTAATCCAAGCTTGTTATTACAGTATCTGTATAAAATACACCTGGCCACAGAAACAATCAGTTATGTCCAAGACCAAAGAGGTGTCCAAGGATGTCAGGGAGAAGACCGACACAAGGCTGAACTGGGCTGCAATATCTGGCCAAGCAGTTTGGTATGAAGGTGACAATAGTTGGTGTGATAATTTGCAAATGAAATAAACAAAATGCCTGTAAATCTCCATTGGTCTGGGGTCGCTGTATACATCTCATCTTGTGCAGTTGTAATGTTCATGAGAGCATTGACCAAGCAACTAAAAACTAAATGGGGTTGAGGGGTAGCTTGTCAATGATCAATGATCTCAAGGATTGGTAACACACTACACCATGATGTACTGAAATCGTGTAGGGCCTGCAAGGTCCACCAATGATCCAAAAGAGAGCCAGGTCAAAATGTTGTGGTCAGAGACTAAAATCAAGCCCTTTGGCATTAATTCAACTTGCTATGTTTAGGAAGAGAATTGCTACCTTTGACCCCATGAACACCAACCACACTGTCAAACATAAGGGTGGACACATGCTTTAAAGTTTTTTTTCTGCTAAGGGCACAGAACACCATCATTGCATAAAAGGGATGAGCAAGCACTTTCATCCTTCAACCAGGAAATTGAAAATGGGTCATGGATACCGTATTTTTCGGACTATAAGATGCACCGGACCATAAGACGCACTCAGTTTTTAAGTCAGGAAAACCAGAAAAAAAAGATTTAATAAGTTTTCACATCAATTGGGTTAATGCAATGAACTCAATGAATGCAATATTTAATTCAGCCAGTAGGTGTCATTAGCAGCTGCACACTTTCAGCAGAACACGTCATACTCCACACTGGTCTGCAGGAAGGGGGGCCGGGCTGTCTCCTACTCTCCTCTGCCCTCCTCTGCCGATGTTGCAGTTACTCTGTCCATTAAAGCTGCAGAGTGATTGCAGTTCACAAGGACAGGAGAGAGAGATCTAGATGATCATCTATATCTCTCCAATGCTTATTGCAGCAGAACTTTAAGCTCTGCTGGAATAGGCAAATACACAGTTTAGATGGGAAAGCTGGACACCGGCCGGCATCTCTCAACTGACAGCTCCTCCAGCTCCCCGGCTAATCTTTGTGCCGGGAGAGCCGGCAGGAAGCCAAGGTGGACCACCGGTGGCTGAGTGACCGTGGGGGTCGCGCATTCGGACCATAAGACACAGGCACTTTTTGCCCCCAAAAATGCGTCTTGTGGTTTGAAAAATATGGATATTCCAGAAAGAAAATGACACAAAACACATGAAAAAAAAACAGTTTTTCAAAAAAACTCCAGTACACTAACATAGAAAACCGGAGCCATTGAATTCAGGAGTGCTGTCACAGCGTATGCGACTTAAAAAAACAGGGGATCAAACACTTATTTCCCTTGCTGTGTATATATATATATATATATATATATATATATATATATATATTAACCTCCCTAGCGTTTGAGACGAACCCAATTTGTTCGCTCCGGATGTGCAAAAAGTCCACAGTGCTCAATTAGCTGGTCCAGCCTCCAAGACTGCAGCAGGCTTTCAGGAAGGGAGCAGATCCCTCTCCCCGTGTCACATCAATATGTCTGTGACACCAAGGCAAAGAGGCATCCGCTGTGGATTTTTAAATGCAAACCGCATTTCGGAGCGATTGTATTTGTAACACCTACTTTTTCCTCTGAAATTGCAGTTTTTGGTTTAGAAACTGTTCAGAGCAATTGAATTTTAAAAATGTACCATTTCCTTTGAGATGGATTCATGGATGAGGATGCCTCCTCCCACCGGGGTCACGTCATTAGGTCCATGACACAGGAGGGTTAAGAAGACGATCTTAGAGGAAACAGTGAAAAGCTGGCAATATCCATCAGGGGTCTCTAAACATTATCTCTGCATCACTGCAAAAGGAATTAGTGGAGGGGAGCCAGAGCACACTTTCAATAAGGGGACAGCAGGCCTTTTAACCGCCCTAGCGTTAGGGATGGCACCATCCAGCACTGCTACCATCACTATTGCACTGGACGGCACAGTGAACATCAGGGCTCCGGCAGCGCATACTTACTGTTTTGCACTGTCCCGGTGTCCCCGATGCGATATGCTGGCTGCTGGAGTGCGGCTCATCCTTACCCCCCCTCCGAGTGACGTGATGACGTCACATCGGGAAGGTGGCGGGAAATTTGAAAGTGAATAGCATGAAATCAGCTTTCTATGTAGAACTGCTTTAAATGTGCTGCTATGCACTAAATCTCTCCCAAATAAAGTATCTGGTGCCCCAGATGTGCCCATTTGCAGTAATCCCTGTGTGATTTTACCACATCCATCACACCAGGTTAGAGAGGGTTAACTGCAAATGGGCACATCTGGGGCACCAGAGACTTTATTTGGGCAAGATTTAGTACATAGCAGCATAGCTTTGTGCCCTGCTTTTTGTGTTTTCTCATTAATTTTATTTCAAACATTTTTATATTCAGGATGTCTATTAGACCCTTGTACAGACATATTTTGGGAAGTTACAGGCCTACAACATAAAGAAAAATTTACCATTAAAGTCTATGGTGCACTTTTGGTACAGAAATCTGGACCTCAGCAGTGCGCTAGGGTTAAAGTGCATTTTCAAAGTTGTACTTTTTGAAGTGGTGGGCAATAACCACAAGGCTTGCTTTGTTTTTTTGCGATTCAGCATAGCACATCTGAAAAATAAATATCGGTAAATCCCCCCATACACCTTTAGATAACTCCATACAACTTAAAACGTGCTGCAATATTTTTTTGGGACAGCAATGGCTTCCTCCGTGGTGTCCTCCCATGTCCTCCATTCTTGTTTAATGTTTTCCTTATTGTAGATGTGTCAACATAAATGTAAGCATGTGCCAGAGATTTCTGTAAGCTTTTACCTGACAGTCTAGAATTCTTCTTTACCTCATTAAGCATTCTGTGCTGTGCTTTTGTAGTCATCTTTACAGGGTGACCACTCCTAGGGAGAGTAGCAACAGTGCTAAACTTTCTTCATTTGTAGACAATCTGTCTTTCCATGGACACATGAACATCATTTCCAGCTTCATGCAAGTCTGGATTGTAGTTCTTCTGAGAGCTCTTTTCTGTGAGGCATGGTTAACATCAGACAGGGCTTTTTGAAACCAGTAAAGCCAAAACTGGTGTGTGTTTTTAAAGGGCAGGACAGCTTTCAGCAACACATCCAATATCATCACACTGATTGGACTCAAGGTTGGCTCACTCCTGGCTCCAATTAGCTCTTGGAGAGGTCATTAGGCTAGGGGTTCACATACTTTTTCCACCCTACACTGTAAATGTTTACATGTTATGTTCAATAAAAACATAAAAACATATAATGTTTGTGTAGTATTATTTTAAGCAGACTTGTTTTTTCTATTGGTGTGGCATCAGTTTTAATCACACAAAGTCATGATATAGTTACATAGAGTGTAAAGCTGATATTTGATAATAACAGCATGCAAATGAAAATTCTGGACCATATCCAGTGGTGTCACATGCTTGTCTTTAGGTTTCACTTCAAGAGATGGAGATGGAACAACATTGTTATCTATAATAAACAAACAAAAAATAGCCATAATGAACAAACAACCTCTTGACTCATATATTATGTGAAAAGGGTGTTGATCCTCATTAAGGTAGAGACCAAGGGGGTTAACGTATCTTTTCCCATGTGAACACAGGTGTAAAACTATACTGCTACAAGGTCCTATGGAGGGTCATCACTGGGAGTAATTCCACAGAGTACACGTGGTAACACATAGTATATAGAAGTCAAATCATTATCATGACACACATATAAGAACAACATTCATGTATAATCTCACTTAACAATAACATTCATTCACATTTATACTCATCCACAGCAACATTCATACACTCTTGTCCCCTATTATAAATCTCCTGCAATCTCTTGCACACTTTCAAAAGTAATGGAAATTGAACAAGGTTTTCCAATTTGTTGGAAACCTGTTCGGCCAGAAGGAAGCCTGGATGGCTCAAATCTTGTAAATAGATTTGAGCACAATCGGGCTCCGTGGACGCACACAGCACTAAATTGTGCTCTAATCTATTACAAAATCGAGCCGTGTATACCTAACTTTAGTCCCCAACCCAGACACCATGATCCCCACTATTACCCACCAACCGTACTTTTACTTTATACTACACTGGACACTTTGTTGTATTTAAATGGCCATAGCGCCTTTTATTAACACAATTTGTAAACATATTAATAACACCTTAATACCAAATACTGATTTTTGTTGGTTCAGAGTCTTAGAAGGTTCCTATCTCAATCACCAGACATATCTACAGATCCTCAGTGCCTGCCACCTTAGTGACAGTAGGCCCACAGCAGCCCCTCACTGACTCAAGAACAACTATGGCTGTTACAGGCCCACTGAGATCGCCCACCAAACTTGGTCAGTTCCATTTCACCTACGTCAAGAAGATACCATCATCAGCTGTTTTTACCTACCTTGTTACTCAAACTGTTCTCCTTCAAAGACTCGGAAACCCATCTGAAAGAAAACTGCAGTAATATCAGTGCAGTAATCAATGAAACATATACCGATTCTCACTTTTGATGGCACTCCACCCTATGCTTTTAAAGGGAGGGTGGGCAGGAATCTTTTCTCCTCTCAAGACTGTCTGCTACTGTTAACTGACCTGGTTCAGAACATCACTTGCCTCACTACACCCCTTCTGTCCTGTGCTTTTCTCCAATAAGGTAAGGTAAACAACTCCTGTGACCCCAGCTCCTGTGTCCCCTTATAATCCCTGTCAAGTGGGCCTTTTGCTTATTCAATAACATTACTTAGTTCCAGGCCTATCTTACTCCAGTATGTTTCTCTAGTAAGATTCACCAGTACTACGGAGAGTTTCATTTCTTGATCCTGTTGGGTTATGTGTGGTCTTTTCCATCCGTTTCCCCATAATATTTTCTTTTCTTTACCTTTTTTCTTCTTCTTTATAATATTGATGTCTCCCTATCTCTAAATTTACATTAGAAGCTATAAAACAGTGCTGTTTCAATAAAATGCAGAAAATATGCAGATATTGGAATGTCACATCAATCAGATGAGCCCTTGACATAAGAGCCGGTTTTAGAACAATTTCAATAGTACACTATTTTCAATATATGTTCGCAACACCTTGTTTCAACAAAAACCTTTCCATAAGCTGGACTCTACTGCAAGCGAACATCTATAGATCCTAGCAGTAAATGGCCTACAACATACATAACATTCATAGTCATATCACAAAGCTTTTGGGTATATACTATACCAGCACTTGCAATTGGTGTTAAAGGCATAGTCCATTCCAACTCTGTCCAAGTGTTTGTAGAATGATTCATTTTTTAGCTGGTCACCTTGATGTCAAATGCATAGAACTCTCAATGTCAGATGGGATAAAAATCATCTTGTCCTGTATGTAGGCTGGAGAATAGACAGTTCTGCTAGTTGTTGGGCTTATCACCGACATATTTCATCTGCTATCATTTAAGACTTTTTAAGTATACAGGTGTTATGAGATCTTCTTAAAGTGAATGTATACCCCAAATATAAAAAATATATATCTAAAATTTGACTATACCTACGCGCTGTTCCCTGAAATTGTATGAGAGATTACATCTTTATTTGCCAGGCTTACGGGTGTTAACTCAGGGTGCAATGTTGCAAGTGGCCACTGGGGGTGTTAATAATGGTTTTCTATGGGAAAACTTGTCACATTCGATTTATGCAGAGCTGAAATTAGAAATTTGCTTGTCTCTATTTTTGTGGTGAGTTCCGGGACACAAGACAGGGAGAGAGGAAGGTCTGTGAGGGATCTTCTTGAATTTCTATTTACAGGTCAGTTTTGGGTTTTTTATGCACTCCTACCTACTTCTAGTTCCATTAATGTAATGATGAATTTATGGTGGTAGGTCCCCTTTAGGTTGAATCATCATTCTTATCTTTTTCCAATCCTTAAAAAATCTGCCAAAAATAAAGAAAAGGACAAAAGAGAAGATAAATGAACTAAACTGATCTTTAACAAAAATACTTAAAAATGGAATTAGGTATTTAGACCTTTCTGGATAATAGTAATCAGAACATAAATCCACTTAGTTTCTTTTTTCTACAATTTATTTTCTAAAATAATTCTACATCAAAATCTCCTGCTTAAATAGTTCAGAGGTATTATTTTCTTTTATCTTCATATCTTTTGGTGTTTCATTGTGTGCTAGGGGAAGTGTTGTGCCAGAAGACTTCTGTCTTTTTTAATAAATATAACAAACATGCTCTTGAATTCTTATCCTCAGTTCCCTTTTTGTTTTGGATATGTATTTTTTGTTGCAGGGACATGTAATCATGTATATTACTTCAGTGGTTTATCAATTTATAAACAATTTAATCTTGAACATAACAGTATGGTCAGATATGGACACATAATGTGGGGCTTTGTAATTAACTCGCAAAGGAAGATGAAATTCCACCAAACTAGTAAAACCCACCAACGCTACTGATGGTGTGCCCCCCTTAAATCTCTAGCTTTTTAGTTTTCCATAGATAAAAGCAAGCATTTAACACTTGCAATGTGGGGGTAGCCCTAATTATGGGTAGTATTTACATCTTTCTGGAACAAGGCTACACGAGCAAAACGTCCCACATTCAATTATTACAGTTCTCTGCTATTGACAGCTTCAATCTGTGTGAGTGTGTAACTGGGTAAGCACTATTCATTATAGAAACCATATAGCTATAGGTAAATGCTGCCATGAAAGCCTGTCACTCCCAAACCACTCTCAGAAAGATCTATGCTATATTGGGCTTTCCTCACTATAGTGTGCTGCATCATGCAACATTGACATCATTCCATTCCTAATGCTAAGTTTCAACAGCATTAAGGGATGTGATGCTTTATCACAACACATTTCTTAATGTCATTCCATTTGGCTGTAAAGAACGCACACCCTGATGCAGCCAAATGGGACGACGTTAAGTGATGCGATTTGTTTCCTCCTTTAACTTCAGAGAGTGTATGCAAGGGAATGCATTTTTTACACACCCAATGCATTCCTATAATGTGCATTAACGCTTCTACGGTGTGCTTGGTTTTCAATGCGATTTTTTTCATGCAGCGCTATGTGTTGACATAACCACATAACGGATCTCTGAATGCCCCATGGAATCCATTTAATTGACAAGCAAAGTGTCCTAGCCACATGATTTTCGTAGTCCTGGAAACATAGCTTTAGTAATGCTGTCCCAGCATAGTTCTGAAAGTGATTTGGTGGAGGGCTTAGCTTGCAAAATGTAACTAGAGTGCTCCTGACATTGGACCTGACCCACTAAAAAAACCACAAGAAACGCGGAGAAACAGCACAGGGTGCTGTGGATCCTAAGGTTAGTGCTGAAGGGAAATCTCTTCACAAGCAGGAACTCAAATGACTGATCTTAGGACCCATTCACACTATACACGCTGTGTTCCTTTTTTTTTTTTTTTTAACATGCACGATAAACCAGTACTGTGCTTTCTCAATGTTACCATTCACACTACATGCGTTGCATTTTTAAAACTGCATCATTAGATTATGTGTTTTTATACTACTGCATGCATTTTTGAGCATATAAAAAAGTTCCCTTTTTTTTTATGTATTTGTATGTTTTTTTCATGTCTATGCTTGAGACTGCCAGCCCACGGATAACTCACATTTTTATGGGGTATTTTCATTTCATTGTGTATTACCACCACATTGGTGGAACACAACCTATTGAAAAATGGGATGCGTTGCATGTCATTGCACGCCATGGCTACGTTTTGCCATTGCTGAGAGCATGATGCGTACAAAAATGGGTTTGTTTTGACAAATCTATTCATTTTAATGATTAATGCCATTATATTGCCATGCATTCAACTGTTGGCTTTTGTGCTCATTGTCATTTGGGTGTACAATTAATTATGGTGCGAAGGTAGGCTTTTTTTTTCTGTTTGTAAAAGTCAGAACTAAGTAAATGACCCCCCAAAAATTTTTATTTAATTGCTTTCGATTTTTAAAATGTCTTTTTTATATAATTTTAACTTGAAATACCTGTCTAATAACATATTAATAAATGCATAGCTCCACTCATTGTATTATTCAGTAGCATTTTTCTAATATTTCACTTGGTCTACACATAGCTCTTTTGTGATCTTTTATGGGTTTGGTCACACAGTAATGCAACATATAATACTTGTTGTACTATAGATTTTTACTGCACTGCATTGTCATTCCCAGCCAATTTATATCTAATTACTCTGTAAATGAACAGATGCATATGCTTTGTGCATTGCTTTTGTAAGGTGATAAAATAATGCAAAAAAGGTGTGTATCACAGCACACAGTGATAATATGTGGATGGACGCACTATGCAGTGCACTTTACATTGCAATTTGTTATTATTATAATACATAATATTGTAGTGTAACAAACTAGATTCTGGGACTAGCAGGGTATATAGCTGATGCCCAGGAAGGGAAAGGACACTCCAGTTTCTGATAAAACAGCAACAACTGGGTTAGAAAGCTGTCTTCAGGCTTGCCATCCTCCACCTTAGGCAGCCAGTGGAGGCAAAAACATGCATTCCCTGGTTAAGACCCAGTTGCTTGCAGTATGGGCCATGCGGGTATAATCAGAGATACCCAATTCAAGTGGAGTGGCATGACCCATGAACACCGAGCCCACGTCTGGTGGCGTTACTATGTGCTTTATCTTCCTGCGAATGAGACCGATAAGTATGAGGTTTTGCAGTACGTCTGCCTCATGTCGTTGGCTGATCCTCGTACATGAGCAGTATAATAGAAGTTATACTGTCATAGGCTAGATCATTTTTTGACATGTTTAATGGTTCATGGCTGGGAATGGTGTCCATGTTGTAGTCCAAATTAGATTGCACGGGGCGTGGTCTGGCGTGCAAGGGAGAAGCAGCTCCATTACTGAGCTCCTCTGCTCTCCCCAACGGTTTTGGCCCATAAATCATCTTTTGGGGCATCCCTCACAGTTTTTGAACACCCACAGGGGACCCCTACGGACCGCTCGATCAAGCAGGCACATCAGCCTTACGTGCCGCTCCATTCGTCCACGGCGCCGGATCGCGGATTTACGCGAGGCCGCGGCTTCGGCCTAGCGCGGAAGTCCTGACAGAGCTCTACGTCCTAACCTTGCAGCATCATCACCTGTGGCCCTTCCGACCCACATCTGTGCAGGAGTGACCACTGTACAGTCTGCCAGGAGGCCTGGAGGAGATTGAGTAAGGCACTGCCTTGAAAATCTAGTCCGCGGCTGCGGCCTACTCCACGAGGCCTAAACATCATCCGGTTTCCAGACTCACCATCTCTCTTCCACAAGGTAGGCTGATCACCATCTGACCTTATCCAAGGCTGGGATTACCCCTGAAGACCATCATTTAATGACTTTTGGTCACGCTATCACTGAGACCTAAAATCAAGTCTGCGGCTGTGGCCTACCATCTAGGGTTGCCTGCATAGTTTCACCTGGGGCCTTCCTCCAGTGGTCTTGCTTGATGTCTCCAGCGTTGGCCCCCTGTCATATATCAAGACCGAAACACAGGTCTGCAGAGGCCTAACCAAGCGATAGTTAAACCCCTGTGAGACACCTGCTCTCCTCCTGGGCCTTAGTACTGCTATGACCATGCAAAAGGGAAAACGCACCTAATGGGGGCTCAGTGAACTGGGTCTTCCACACGACAGTCTAGCCACCATACACTGACATTTGCAGCTGAACTTATGCCTAAAGGTGAGAGGAACACGGGGAAAACCTCAAAACGTCCGTCAGCAGACCTCCGCACATTTTACCCTCAGCAAGGGAGAGGATTGGGGCCTAAGACCAATTCCACTATGGCGACGACACGCCAAGGCACAGCGGGTGCACAGAAACCAAGAGACACTAAGTCGCGCGTTGCACCGCAACCACCACCATCTCCAGGCGCTTCTAGCTCCTCTCCATACCTTTTCACCTCCAAACTCACCCACATATCGGAGGGCTCAGTAACTGAAGGTCCTTTCCTTCCCGTGGAACTGCAGGCCCTATTACAGTATATACCATCAAAAGGAGACCTGGAAGCTTTAGGAGCCAGAATTGAAGGGGCGCTCCGCAAAGAGATAGAGGAGGTCAACAGGTCAGTGACTGCCTTAAGGCCCCCATACACGGGTCAGTTTCCCACCGGATTCCGGCACGATCGATTCCGGGCGCGTGCACGCCAAACGATCGTGCCGGAATCGCGTGCAGCCCACCTTGTCCGATCGATCAGGTCCGATTGATCAGGGGCCCAGAATCCGATCGTACAGAGACCATCAGATTGATTCAGGGCCGATCAGGGCCAATCGGGCACGTTGGTGGTGGACATCAGATGGATCACCAGCAGATCTGCACAGAGGAGTGTGATCGATCGGACACGGAATCGTGCCGTAATCCGTGGGACAAGGTGGTATGCAGCGATGGATACTCTTAATTGGCCGATTGATCACACCTGCGATTCCCGGCAGAATCGCCGGAATCGATCGGGGGAGTGATCAATTGGCCATGGAATCCTACACGTGTATGGCTAGCTTTAGACACCCGGGTACAAGTTTTGGAGACAGCGCACACTTCAGTGGAATCCAGATTGAATGATCTAGAGGCGGCACAGGAAGCCATACAAAGGGACTACTTTGATCTTTTCTTACATTCTGAAGACAATGAGAACAGAAATAGAAGGAATAATATCAGGATCAGAGGACTTCCTGAGGCTACGGGTTCGGCTGACCTTAAAGCTTCCGTCACTGCTATCTTTAATACAGTTCTCAACAAACCCTTGGATACTAATATCGTTATCGACAGGGTCCACCGTGTTCAAGCTGTCCGCCATTCTCCTAACGCTCCACCAAGGGACGTACTCTGTCGTGTCCATCTCTTCACCCTTAAAGATGAGATCATGAAGAAAGCCTGGACACACAGCCCGGTAGATTTTGATGGGGTCACTCTTCAGATCTTACCTGACGTCTCTAGAAACACTCTGCAAATGAGACGGAGTTTACGGCCTCTACTGGACCTCATACGCACTAAAGATGCCACTTACTCCTGGGGGCACCCCTTTCACCTTAAAGTGAAAAAAGATGGACACGTTTTCTTTCTACACAGACACTCCCAACTCCCGGATTTATTTGTGTTCTTATCGACAGACCCTATACAGATTCCCAATTGGCTGATTGCGCACAAATCTGACCCAGGATCTATTTCTGCACCTCCACGATCAAGATTTCGAAGCAGATCCCGACCACCTTTGAGACGATTCTCTCCAAGACCACAGGCTCCAGATTCTCGGGAATTGTGACCTGGCAACGTGTGACTCATCTGTTTTTCATATACCCAACACTCCCGCGCACACACATGGTGATTTGCTCCTAAGACCCCCCTACCGAAGGGGCTCCTCCTCTACACCAGGTATACCAAGTGAATACTGACTTTATGAAAGCCACGTGAAATATCTGCCTATAATGGTCCAGAAAAGTTACATGCGAGGCACTATTCGCCTCAAGTTTTGATATTGGTATTGCCATTTGTGTATTTTCTGTGCATTCTTGCGGGTCATCTCTCCTACTTGGTACCAGTGACCCATAGATGTATGGTAATATAGTATTTTAGGGGTGGCTGAAACCCATCCTATACATGGGTCATGCACTTCGGAACTCAACCCCCCCCCCCCCATAATATTCATACTGTGTCTGGTGTTGTGGGACATACCCACTTAATGTGATAAGCCTAGTTTTGGCCGGGAGGGGGTTGGGTGGGAGGGTTCAAATATACCGTTGTATGTACCCGGGTTTGGTTCTGTTATACTGTTTATTTTACCTTCATGTGTACTGCATATATACTTCCTCAACTCACACATATGTTTTTCTTTTCTCTTGCTTCTAGACTGTATAGTCTCACCCTGGTTGACACTCCACATTAGGCTTTTCCCAGGTGTTAATATGTTTATTGTTGTCTTAATAAGCAGTAGTTAGGTATAGTCGGTCGACAACAGGACCCCTACTTTATGATTAATCGTTGACTCCCTGAATGGCTCACCTGAAAGCCCAGCTCGCCTAGGGTTGGAGGTGCAGATGAGTTCTATATGGATCTGCTGATCTATTCATGTCCCTTAGGAGATTTTCACCTTCAGTCAAATCCCTAATTGTGATCTTGACGTCATTGTTTTAAAGTTAGAGAATTACTTTCACCGCTAGTAATGGCTGTTACTCTACATACTGTTGCTTGGAGACCCGGTATCCGGTCTCCACTTTGCATGTCCAACTTCACCCCCACATAGGACGCTCTGAGCTGTTACGCAGTTCTTGGAGCACTTCCTTGCTTTCTTAATAGCACGGAACACTTTTGTGTTAGTGGTGCTGATAGGTTACTGGTTTACCTATCAGTGCCTTCTTTTTTCCCCTGATTACACCTGTCTACTCCCTACCTATTCTCTCATCCTCACCCTCTTCCTTCCTCCATAACTGTTCACCTCTTCAACCTCCTTTCCTATATCCCCTCTCTTGTCACCTCCCCCTTCCATCCCACTTAGCAGCTCTACAAAATGCCTAACCTGGTCTCTCCACCACTGAAACTGACCTCATACAATGTAAGAGGTCTAATCACACCTGAAAAACGCTCTCGTCTCCTTAAGGATCTCAAACAAATGAACACACATATAGGCTTCATACAAGAGACACACTTTAAAATTGGTAAACCTCAGAAGCTCCACGATGCCACTTTCACCACGGTCTATCATGCACCATCCCCGATTGCAAAGGCCAAGGGGGTTAGCATCCTGTTTGCCAAACAGGTCCCCTGGACTCTCATTGACTCCATTATAGATGACAATGGCCGGTACGTCCTCCTGAAGGGCTTGATTGGTACACAGAAGGTGACGCTTGCTAACGTCTACTTCCCAAACGTGAACCAAATATCCTTTCTCATGCATATACTGTCTACCCTGTCCTCGTTTCAGGAAGGGATTCTCATCGTAGATGGGGACTTCAACCTTGCGTTGAATCCCTTGATGGATGTTTCCAGGGGCACTTTGCACCTCTCCTTTACAAAACTGAAGCGCATTAAGAAAGAATTGCACGCACATCATCTGGTTGACGCCTGGAGATGCTCTCACCCCACCACTAGGGATTACACCTACTTTTCACAGGTTCATCAGATGTACTCCCGACTCGATTATTTTCTTGTTGCACAGCGAGACTTACCAGTAATCAGAGATACCACCATTGATAACATTACACTCTCAGACCACGCTCCTGTTCACTTATATATCGACATGGCCAATACTCCAAACAAATCCCCCTCCTGGCGTCTAAATGAATCCTTACTTACAGACCCCCAAACACTAAGTGACCTCAAAGGGGAGATCACACATTTCTTTCAATCCCCTGGACACATCCCCTGGACACATCACCTCTGACAAACTGGGAGGCCCATAAATGTGTGGTTAGAGGCTTGTTCATGAAACATGGGGCGAGAAGGAAGAGGGAATCCGCAAAACAAGTAGACTTTTTACTAAAAGAGATACAAAAATTGGAAGAAATACACAAAAAATCACTAGCGGAGGCCGAAGGCCTCAAGCTCCAGGCCCTACGCACAGAGATTAATACTTTATTATTCGCCAAACACAAAAATAAACTAATACGAGGCAGACATGCTTTTTATGAATTCAGTAACAAACCGGGACGTATGTTGGCCAAAGCTCTCCGGGCACGTAAAGTACATTCATATATCTCTCAAATTAAAGACGACAAGGGCACAATGCAAACGAAATCTTCAGACATAGCCAAAGAATTTTTCTCTTTTTACAAAGGGCTATATAATCTTTCCCCCGATGATGTCCACAACCGTAACCCTAATTTGTTAAGAGACATTGATAAATACCTGAAGGACTCTGGCATGCCCTCTCTATCTTCAGAGGCAATTGCAGAAATGGAAGCTCCACTGTCTATGGAGGAATTGGAACTGGCAATTAAAACCTCCAAAAATGGTAAATCACCAGGCCCAGACGGCATAAGGGTCATGTACTACAAGACGTTTCAAAGTCTTCTTTCCAAACACTTTCTTCAAGCTTGTAACTCCATTTTGGAAGGTCAAGCGTTCCCCACAGACTCCCTGAGAGCCCATATTTCACTCATCCCTAAAGAAGATAAAGATCCAACGAACTGTGGTAGCTACAGGCCAATAGCGCTCCTCAACACGGATTTGAAATTATTCTCCAAAATGGTAGCTAATAGACTAGCCAAATACATCCCCACACTGATTCACCCAGATCAAGTTGGTTTTGTACCAAATAGAGAGGCAAGGGACAATACTATTAGAACTCTTAATATTCTACACAAGGCCAAGTCTACAAAAACTCCCGCTATCTTGTTATCCCTAGACGCCGAAAAGGCCTTTGATAGGGTATCGTGGCCACTTATGGAATCCACTCTGCAACATGTGGGCCTGGGCGCGCATATGCGATCGTGGATTATGGCTCTTTACAATAATCCATCAGCAGCAGAGCTAATGATACCAGATCGGATTACTTTACGATCTCAAACGGCACTCGCCAGGGATGCCCACTTTCCCCATTGGTCTTTGTACTTACCCTAGAACCCTTCCTATGCACTATACGCAAACATCCGGATATTCAGGGAATTGTAAAAGAATCAGGGCATCATAAAGTGGCAGCATACGCAGATGATCTTCTGATGATCCTCACCAACCCTCACATTTCCATTCCGAATCCATTCCGAATCTACTCTCATGCCTCCACATGTATAGCAAAATTTCTAATTTTAAAATCGACATTACAAAATCAGAGGCACTTCCGGTAAATCTGGGCGACGAATAAAATAAAATATTTAGGCATTCACCTAAGTACAGATTTTGCCTCTCTATTCAAACTGAACTTCCTCCCTCTCTTGGCTAAGATTAGGTTAAATTTGCAGACATGGAGAGATATCACCTTGTCCTGCTTCGGAAGGTGCGCGGCCATCAAAATGATGGTCTTGCCACAATTCCTTTATGTGATGCAGGCCCTACCTATTAAGATCCCCACTATTTTTTTCACGAAGGTTAGATCTACAATCCTGAAGTTTATCTGGGGTGGGAAAGCGGCCAGAATCAAATACTCCACACTATGCTACCAAAAGAAAAAGGTGGAATTGGCCTTCCGGACATAGCCAAATACCATTTGGCAATCCATATGGCGAGGGTGGTTGATTGGTGTTGCCATTCAACCCATAAGCAGTGGGTAATTATGGAACAGGAAGACTCCCCGTGGGATCTAAGAGAGATTCCATGGACAGACGGCAGCCTCCCGCACTCGTTAACCACACACCCACTGATAGGTCACACGATCAAAATAGCACGCAAACTAATGAGTGACACCAACTTCTCCCCCTCGCCGTCACCTTTATATCCCATATTGGAAAACCCAGCTTTCTCACCAGGTATCAAATCCAAACCCTTCTCTACGCTGGTGAGGAAAGGGGTGTTTCGAGCTATGGACTTTGTCACACCTGCAGGCTGGTTCTCACTAGCAGACGTTCAAAGCCTAGAGGGGATGGGCCCACACTTCTGGAATTCCATTCAATTAAGACATTATCTACATAGCATCCCCTTCCACATCGACTACGCCCGCAGACTTACTCAATTTGAAGCAATATGCAGGGACGCAACTACAGTTAGGCACTCAATCTCCTTAATATACAACATTTTAATTGCTCCCCCTGAGAACCACTCGCTGCCCTTTATAAGGCATGGGAGCGGGACCTCTCGTGGTACTCACTCGAACACAAATAGACAAAATCCTCCGCCTAGCTTATCAATCATCTGTGGCGTCTCGCTTCCAGGAACAAAGCTACAAAGTTGTCTCTAGATGGTACAGGGTACCATCTCAACTCCATAAATTCAGAGACTCGATCCCGGACAGATGTTGGAGGTGTGAGCGTTTCCCTGGCACATTCTTTCACACATTCTGGGATTGCGACACAATCAAGCCTTTCTGGAGTAAGGTGCGTAATGGCATCAATTTGATCACTAGCTCTGATCCAGGCGAAGACCAGGCAACATATCTCTTGCATCTGAATCACTGGCCTATTGCTAAATATAAAAAATCTCTCACTAAACACCTGATCACGGCAGTGCGTTCATGCATTCCACTGTGTTGGAAACAGAACACCGCACCTACCATTTCACTCTGGCTGTCTAGAGTCGCTGAGATACGCTTAATGGAAGACTTGACGGCTTCTATGTATAATTCAGAGGACAAATTTGCGTCCACCTGGGAAAGGTGGCTTCACTTTACTACCTCTGATAAGTATGTAGAACTGCTGAGATCCTAATTCTTTTACCCCCCCCCCCCCCTATCCCCACCCCCTCTTCTTCTTTTTTGTCTTTCATCTCTTTCTTATTCCTCTTCTGCTCCTCCTCGTTACTTACCCCATTTCTACCTACCTCAACAACTGCACACAGTGAACCTCACTCATAGCGAGGTATGTGTGGTAGTTCACCCTGTCCATCCCCCCTACCTTACAAGTTTAAAATGGATACACTGTTATTAACTTTAAGGATAAGCTAGAATTGTACTAGAGCACACCACAAACATGTGATACTGTTATATGCGTTATTGCTTGTGATTCGAGTTGTAATAGCTTATCAAATGCTGTCCTTTGCATATACTGTTTGATACAGAGCATTTCTCATCATATCCCATGTTGTTTTACTTAATTTGTACTTACCTTGAATTGATTGGAAACTGTTGATTATTCCACCAAAGTTACCTGTATGCTTTTTATTAAAAGTTTAATGATTAAAAAAAAAAAAAAAGATTGCACAATTCCAACATCATATTATATGTAACAAAATGGTACACTAAATATAAGTGTAAACATTTTAACATTTGCTTACACTCTAGGACTATAAACAGACTTTGTCTATAATATGTATAGTTCCACTATTCTCTGTATAGTTTTTCTTCTGATATACCATAATCCTTTGCATGTGTGTGTTTTCTGATTCTCTCAATCATGCCGACAGAGGCTAATGGGCATATTTATAAACCAAACAATTGACAACGATTCACCAGAGTTGAATATTCCAGGTTCATGTGTTTCCCTTCTGGGGAATATGCCTGTGACTGCACTCTGCTGTGATTCCCCACCCTCCCTCCTCCTCTCTACACATCCACATGTGGGCCCGGAAAATGATGCCCCTCCATTAACATGGAGGTCTATGACACCCCCTTGCCTCTTCGGTGTGTCAGGGTTTACAATGCAAAAGCTTTATAAAGGTTTAGGGAACAAAAGAAAAATCTTAAAACAGGAAGTAATCGTGATCTCGGACGTGGACAAAATAATCACCCCAGAAAAATACGATAGGTAACATAGTCATATTGTGCAGTCAATAACACAGGGTTCAAGCAATTATGCAAAATGTATTAATATATGTTGGCATATATATATAAGAATATGAAAAATCAAATGAATGCAACAAGATGGTAATGCCTAAAAATCACCACAAGATGTCACCTAACACGTGTGACGTTATCTTTCAACAAACACAAAGAATCCTAAATATGTCCCTTTAAGTTTTGTCCAGCAATATACAACTTTCACAAAACAAACCTAAATGATAGCAATAAACAAAACAAGACTTTAGTTCTGCAAAATCTATGCAAATTCCTGGATAAAGGGCATAATCTCTTCTTAAAAATTAACTGGCATGATATTAACTAGGGGTAAAAACAATTCCAACCCGAATTTTTCTTGAAAAACAACACTATCTATTAGTTGGTAATATGCATTTTGTACCAAGTGCATTATTGTGAGGACCTTGGCTGTACCGGGTACCGCCTGCTGATGGCAGTATGCTTGCCCTTCCCTGGGTTGTTTCCCAAGTCAGCAGCAGGTGGCTCCCTGCAAGCGTGGGCTGGGTTGAGGACACCTGCCTCGTAAGCCTGAGGGCTATATAGGTGTGCCTCACCCACACAGTCTTGCTGAACATTTTACCTGGATAGTATTATTATCTTGTATTTATATAGGGCCAACATATTACGCAGCGCTTTACAGAGTATATATAGTCATATCACTAACTGTCTCTCAAAGAAGCTCACAATCTAATGTCCCTAACATAGGTCACATGTAACTAACATAGGAGAATGTTTATTTGGGGAAGCCAATTAACCTGTTGCATGTCTTTGGATTGTGGAAGGAAACCGGAATACCCGGAGGAAACCCACGCTGACACAGGATTTGAACCTAGGACTCCAGCACTGCATGGTCAGAGTGCTAACCACCTGAGCCACCGTTCTACCATGATATCTGATAATTCATAACTACATAGCAATTCAAATAAAGACATAGTCATCACAACATAAAGGTTTAATCTTGTTTACAAAGAGGTAATTGAAAGGTAAGACCATGTCCATAAATATCACTAACCATATCTTAATATAAAAAAGAAGGTAAATAAAAATAGTGCAGAGCAAATAGAACAAAAGAAGAAAAAAGGAAAACAAGCATATGGTACATTTGCAGGAGGGCCACTATTAAGGTTACACAACAGAACATAGATTTTAGCATCCACCATGTCAAACAGATACACTAACTCCATTTTGGATTTAGAAAAGTTGACATTTTTCTCTCGCCTTACAATGTATGAAAATAGAGGTTAGGCAGTGAAGTTAAGTGAAGAGTTGAGATTAGCCTAGGGAGGACTATGACTAGAGTAAACGTCCCAATACCCATGCAATCAATGACCTGTCATCGTGACTTCACTATGCTGCTCTTTAAGCTAGCCACACACGGTTCGATTTTGGTTCAATCAATGCTCGATTAGATGAATTTTTTAATCGATTGAACGAAAATCGAGGAATGCCCACATGGTACGATCGACGATAATTGTTCGATGAAGGCAGAAAATCGAATCGAATTTTGATCGGACGTGTTGGAAAATCATCGTCGATTGTGCCAAAATCGTTTTATAATCGTCGATGTTTGTGGTGTTTCTCCTGGATAGATTAGATATACATAACATAGACCACTTCAATCTGGACTTCAAACTTTTTAATACCAAAATCGACGATTTTAGTAATATTTTGGAATCGAAATCTCACCACAATTGCAAACTCAATGTGGGGTGTATGTTGATGCGATTAAGATCGATTTTCGATTAGAAGATTGAATTCCTCGATCTAATCGAGCATTGATTGAACCAAAATTGAACCATGTGTGGCTAGCTTAAAGCGTTCATCAATTGAACGGGAATCTATGTGCATCACTTTGTGCAATAGATTCCCGTTAGATGCTTTGAGAGCAATGGAGATCGAACAGAGATTTACCAACATGTTGGTTCCCTGTTTGATCGAGCTGTCCTCAAGCAGAATCAATTGATCCTGCCACCTCATCAGGAGCATGCCCAGGCAATGTAGGGAAGTCATACAGTCACGTGGAGGCCTCACAGGTGTTATAAGGACATCGCACCAATGGGCAAAAGGAGACCTGGGAGAATCAGTCTACTCCATATAGGAGTGAAGTGGAGCATATTGCTGATATGCAGGACCGCCTATCTGCTGTCATGCCCCTAGTATAATAACAACTGCTTCAGGCCCAGGAAGCCCAAAGCTGAGTATATAACAGGTCGGCACATATCCAAACTTTCCCCCATAGTGACCAAATGCTGGTCCTGGCCCCCAATGTGGGAAACACATTTCTGGCTAAGTGGCAAGGACCTTACGAAATTATAGAAAGAGTTGGGGAGGTCAATTATAAGATATACCAGCCGAAAAAAATTAAGAAGGAGCAGATCCACTGCAAGACTAGAGATGTCCCTAGTGCCAGAGGTTAAAGTAGCAGAATCCCTCTCTAATTGTCAGAAACAGAAAGTAAAGGAGTTCCTGATCCAGAACCGCCATATATTCTCAGAACAACCTGATCTGACAGATATTATGAAACGTGATATCGTGATGGAGCCTGGGGTTAAACTTCACCTTATACCCTATCGAATTCCCGAAGCTAGGCATCAGGCAGTGTCAGAGGAGGTTAGGCTCATAGGAAACATAGGAAAATGTTTGAGCTGGATATTGTTGAAGAATCTCACAGTGAGTGGTCCAACCCAATTGTCCTTGTACCAAAACCAGATGGAAACTTATCCCATGCCCAGGGTGGATGAGCTAATAGAGAGGCTTGGACTGGCCAGGTATATCACTACCCTAGATCTCACTAAGGGTTACTGGCAGGTAACCTTAACTTGGCATTACAAAAGGTTGCACGGGTCGAGGATGATGGATCACATACTCTGACTACATCCAAGGTATGCCTTGGCTTACCTAGATGCCGTGGTAATTTTTAGTCCAGACTGGGGTAGTCATCTTCCCAGGGTGCAAGTGGTCCTGAATTCAATCTGGAAGGCGGGGCTGACCGTAAACCCAAAGAAATGTGCGATATGTTATTGGAAAAGGTATGGTCAAGTCTCAGGTTGATGCTATCCAGGAGTTGCAGGTTTTTTTCCAACTTTGCCATCCACTGACTGATCTTACCAAGGGCAAAAGAGACAAGGATCAGTCACATGGCCACCAGAGGCAGAGAGGGCCTTTCAAGGCCTAAAGATGGCGTTATGTAAGTGCGCAGTCTTAGTGGCTCCTGATTTCCAGAAGGAATTCCTTATACAGATGGATACTTCCGAGGTGTGCTTGGGGCCATTCTGTCCCAGGTAGTAAATGGTGAGGAGCATTCTGTGGCTTGCCTTAGTAGGAATTTGACCCCCGCCGAGAGCAGGTATGCTATTGTGGAGAGGGAACTAGGTTCTATTTGTAAGGTAGAAAGTTCATGCTCATCACAGACTACGCCCGCTGAAATGGATGTCCCAGAATAGAGAGAGAAATCCCAGAGTCACCTGGTGGTTTCTGTCCCTGCAAGACTTTAAAGCTAGGCATACACGGTTCAATTTTAGCACGATTGATCTTCGATTTGATTTTAGTTCGTAATCTTTTAATCGGACACTGATTGTAAGCAAATCCAAAGTAGTAGCACATGGAAGGTTCAACTGTAATACAACCAAAATTGTTGATTTTAGTTTCAAACACAAAACACAGGAAAGAGTCATATATAAACATGTTCATTGAATACAATGGACCGGACCAACAAACATATTGATACGATTTTAGTTCCATCATGAAATATGAGGGACGTTCTAAACAATCAAGTCTACCTGTGTTCAATCGCAGAGGACCCTAAACGATATAGTTGTTGGTAAATCTAAAGGATATCTGACAGATCTAAAGGTGTATGGCCAGCTTAACTTCATTGTGGAACACAGACCAGGATCACAGCAGGGTAATGCAGATGCTCTCTCCAGGGTGTTCTCTTTGTTGGCTACCTGTGCATAGCCCCACAGCTAGGGGATGTGTTACACAGTGACCCCAGTATCACCTGTGTCACTGGGCAGAGTGCTTGATGGGAGATATGTTGGACCACGATTTCTCTGATTCCCATTCTGAGGTAGAACCTGCAGTGCCTTTATTTGAAGGGAACTCCTATTTTCCTCTGCTGTTTTTTCTTGATTCTTTTGTGGGACTGGTTTTACTGGGAATCTGCAAGAGCAGGTGGGCAGATTCCCAATTCCTGGTCTTGGTGTTTCCAGAGGCTCAGGAGCCAATTAGAGCATCTGGTGCTCAGTATCAAAGGCTGGTGTGTGGAACTGTCTCAGGCTATGTCTCTACAGCGTTTTGTGATCCTTCGGGATGGAGTAATCACTATTACTATCCTTTAAGCCAGCCATAGATGTTAATTTTTTCCCTCAATATGCCAGCAGATCGAAGTCATGTCGTGATGACGTCATCACGCATGACCAGTCGTGCCGGGAATCGGCCGCGTACCCGTTTCGGCATTTACTTTGGATAGGGAAGCTGGTCCCCACACAAACAAATGAGATCGTTAAAAATTTTATTGACATGTCCGTAAATTCTAAGATAGATTTCCTTGCCGATTTACGGCTAAATTTAGCTTAGCACTAGATTTGTGGCCAATTTTGCAGCACGCCGGTCGATCTGCAGCAAAATAAGCCGTAATTCTAAAAGTCTATGGCCAGCTTTATATCTGAAGGTATCTATGAGAACTGCTACCATATTGTAATGTATCCATTATGGTCCCATCTGTCATTGTCTTGTTCTAATATTATGTTTGATGAATTTTTTTTTCATGTCATGTCTTAATTTTTAACTTTATTGCTGTGAAATTGCTTCTGATAATCTGTCTCTTAATCGAAATGTTGTTGATTTGACCCATTACGGGTAGAGTATATTGATATGTTGATTCTAATATTCATATAAAGGTATACTTATTTTTCCATTAGTATAAATAATTATTAATATTCAAACCCGCAACACCCACTACTTTATCATAATAATTCTGTACATTTTTTTATTGCCATTCATTTTGTTTTGCAGATCCCTCTGGGTTGCAAAGAAGAAGGTTCTCAAAATGTTGGTTATTTTGGCTTTTATCATCATCTTTCACATAACCTCAATAGCATTGCTGTTTATTTCTACCATTGACAATGTAAGTCCTTGTGCTATTTTATACTGCTGCTATAATTCTTATATAATTATGTTTTGGAAAAAAAAAGCACCATAAATTAGTTCAGTGCAAGCCAGACCTTTTAAGTCTGATAAGCATTTTGGCCAATCCGGGTAGCAGAATGCCCATATTCGTATAAGAAACTTGATGGATTCTAAGGATATCTTGCAAGATTTTTACTCTCAATCTGGAGAAAGCTAATGTGTCTCATATTTTATTATCTGTGCCTCACTGAAGAAAAATTGGAAATTCTTAACTCAATAACTTTTATAGGATTTTAGGAGTCCATGGAATACCCGTATTGCATTTTTTTTCTACTTGGAGTATATAAGTTGTCCAAGACTTTTGTCTAAAGCAGAGAATGTTCCCTTGCAGCATCCAGGGGGTTAGCACTCCACATTTCAATATTGCACAAGCCCAAATATATAAAATGCTTAAACTCTCCTTTTTAGTATGTTTGGAAAGGCAAAAAAATCAGAATTCCATTGTTTAAACTTCAATCTATAGTTGGTGAAGGGGACATCAACCTTACTTACTACAATCTAGCCTGTCATTTTGTCATATATGGGATTGGATTTGTGGCCTATTATTCCTATACAGCTTTGGAGGGACATCTGGTCATTATTCAGGATTTTACATTCACAAAAAAAAATTACTCCCTATTATGGAATTAAATATTCTATTGAGGGACACTGTTAATTCATGGGAAGAAGTGAGGAAATTGTGTGGCTCTATTGGTCTGTTGTCTCCCCATATGGCATCTTACCTCATTGCCTTTTTTTCATGCCACACCAATTAAATTTCCACAAATGGCTTCTTAAATAAATTTCTACCCTGTGAGATATAAAGGAAAATGGTACCACTTTTCTAACATTCCATCAGCTGCAAACCAAATGTAATGTCCCACCCGCCAACTTGAAGACGTTTCGCTAGTCATCTGACTTTGTCAATTCATGAGCCTCTGAATTAAGAAAGCCAGTCAGGTGACTAGCAAAATGTCTTCAAGAAACAAAACACAGCAAGTCCAGTTGATTTGAATTAAAAAATAATTACAGATATACAATGACCTGGATGAATGAGAACCTTCACGGACACAAACACTACTAGACTATGGCACTGCATTTATGCCCCTTTTTTGAAAGGCTGTTATGACCTATATAACAGGCCACTGCACTACAGATGTAATTTGATCTTCTTCGTGATTTAGCACATCAAACAACTGACACTCCCTCTAGCCTTACAAGGTGGAAACATATATGCCTACTGGGGTCCAAAAAAGCTATTCTGAATAATAGGTGGATCTCTGATACTCCCCCTACCCTGAAGGATGTAAAGAACTACTCCATAGATATCTATTGATGGACAAATGGTTCATAGACAATCTTAGATATTAAAACAAAATTATTCTTTTGGATCTGGGAAAATTTTCTCCTCAATTCTACTACAAGACATAATGACTATGGGTTATGGGTTGATCCCTAAGAGCTATTATTAAATTAGTGGCCTAAGGATAAGAAGCTTACCTTCAAGCAATTACAGAGGGCAATTGGAAATTGAGTAGCACTTATCACTTTTTGTAATAATCAGATACCAGTTTAACTGGTGGCTTATATATTGGAATTTGAGCATTGGCGTAAGCAAACGTCTCATTGCTTTTTGTTTTTGCTCTACTTTCTTTGTTACCAAATTATATTTCACTGATACCTGGACTTTCAAACTCCCTGACCAATTTTGTTTTCAATTGACTTGTATGCTTTTGTTAAACCTCAAAGAGTTAAGGTAGCCATGCAAATGTTGATTCTCATGTGATACCGGTTACTGGTTACCGGTTCGATTGGTACATGCGCCCAAACAATTGACGGACGATCACAAGGTGATCAAAGTGCACCTTGGGTACCCCATTCTTATGTAAATAGGAGCTGAGGAGGGAGTTAAACACCCTCTACAGCTGGGGATATCCTCTGAAGGTACAGAGGCTGGGGGACTTTAAAGACCATTCATACCACAAGAATGCATTGCATGTGAGTTACATAAACATAGGTGAAAACATATTCAAAAACATAACCATTTATTATCCAATAGTATAGTCCATAAAATCCATCATGTGTCCAAGTAAAGTACTTCCAGGTATTTCAGCTCATCTGTATTGGTGTATAATGCACGTTCAGATCATACGCTAAACACAAAGCCTCACACATTAGCCCAAATGTATCGTGAGCCAATAAGGACCCCAACGCGCGTTTCGTTCATATAGAACTTCCTTAGGGGGTAGGTAGTGCTTGCGGCAGAGATGGAATGTGCTGCCTGCTGTTAGGTAAATAATCATATATTTTAGAGTATACTTGGGGTAAGTCCGATTATTCATAAGGGTTTAATTAAAAGATATCCACTTACTGATGAGGCATGAATACGTCTCTAAAAGGTGTAAGCTTGTTAGTTTGTAGGTGGAGCGTGGGCCGGGGTGATAGAACGGGGAGCCCGCATTCACAACGGCTCTACCACAGTGGCCAGGCAGAGGAAGGTAGAAAGATCATCCGTAGTTTAGTAAGCCTAATTATAAATTTAAGATGATAAGGTTAGGGATATAGGTGAATATGGCATAATCTCTACCCATGGTGAGGGAGGTGTAGGTAAGGGCATATGCGTTATGCCGAGGTGAGGCCATTATATGTGAAGGGAGTGTGACGCACACAGAAACACGCATGCTGATAAACCAGCATGACAGCATAAATCTACAAATAAAAAAGTGAGGGGAAAGGCAGGAGTGATAGGGGTGTAAGTAAAGGTAGTGTGGAGTGAAGGGGTAACTTAGAGGGATTTCAGAGGTTGATGTGAGTGAAGAGGTACCACTTGGGGTCATAGTGAAATACATGGGCGAAAGTAAATTCAAATTGACAATAGCAATAAGGTGCCGGGAGATGCATGGTGATAAATATAAATATTGAACTTACGGCGGGATACCGTCAGTCAAAGGATTGGTGAAAGAAGTCTGGGTAATAGAAGTTTAAACATAGAATCAGATATATGTAGCAATGTGCTAAGCAAAAACGCTTGGTCAGAAGAAGTCCTTAGGGTACTCACAATTTGTGGAATCAAAAGTAAGATAGTGTCCAACGATTGTAAGGTATTCCCTTCTGCAGTAAAGCTAGTCCCGGATGGCTGCCTGGTGATTAAATGCAGGGATGCGCGCCGTTAAATGCGGGCTCCTCGTCGTCACGTGGGGGGCGCATCCCCCATGACGCCACAAGCGTGCCGCCGGCTCATTGGTGGAGCCGGGGAGTCCCAAGTGACATCACAGGAAAACGCCCGCCCACGTGACGTGCGGACGTCAGAGGGCTTCCCCCGTCACCCAGGCAGCCAGGATTGGCCAAGAAGACAGCCATGGCGCGGTCCCTCCCAAGGGGCGTGGCGATGCCGTGTTCGTCACATTCCCCTTGGTTAGTCACGCGCCCATGCCGTACAAGACCTGGGATAGGCGCATAGAGCGATGGGGTGTCCCTCATATAGTCACCGCATCCTGTAAGGAGCGGTGACCCTGCTGCATACCAAGATGCAGCCAGGGGCGTCCGCAACTAGACCTCGGGCAGCAACCCCACTAGTGGAGTATCTAAGTGTTATAAAATACAAGTGTTAATTATGGTAGGTGGATATCTGTGGGGAGTAATGAGAGTGGGCACCCAAGTTTGTATAGCCTTCTATGGCTCTGGTTCTGGGGATATGATGAGGATGGGTACAGTGGATGATCCGATAAAATTACAAATAAGGTTACATTCAAAGTCTAACCTGGGTTACATTATATACATTGTAGTAAGCAAAAGGTGTCCAGTATATGCATGGACATATGTTCAATCACATTTAAAACGCATTGTGTTAATATGATCCAATAAATATAAGGTCACATCATTTAACATTGTAAACAGTAAACGGCTATTAAAAAATTAGTCAATGGTTGCAAGTCATATTAAGAGTATGTCATATGAGTTTTGGGGCACAACTCAAATATCGCATTTACAAACAATTCCTCCTGGCAACTGCCAGAAACCTACCAGATAGATGGAAAATCTAGGGAGGTTCAACGTGCAGTATATCTTACGACAACAATGACCCCATTCTTAGAAGATTTTTCCAATAACCGATTAAAGGCTAAAAAAACCAAGAATGCCTTCGATCAGAAATGTAAGCAGGGTATATCAAGTGCGGAACACATATACTTATTAGTAAATGAAATCATTACAAAAGAATTATCACATTTAAAAATAAATATATCTTTATCCCTGTCGCCCACACTTGGAAAAATATGTTCCTGTAAACATATAAAAATTTTATACACTGCTCCAAAAAATAAAGGGAAAACAAAAATAGGCAATCCTAGATCTGAATGATTGAAATATTCTTTGTTCTTTACATAGTTGAATGTGCTACCAACAAAATCACGCAAAAATTATCAATGTAAATCAAATTTATCAACCCATGGAGGTCTAGATTTGGAGTCGCACCCAAAATTAAAGTGGAAAAAAACACTACAGGCTGAACCAACTTTGATGTAATGTCCTTTAAACAAGTCAAACGTGTGTGAGGCCTCCATGTGCCTATATGACCTCCCTACAAAGCCTGAGCATGCTCCTGATGAGGTGGCGGATGGTCTTCTGAGGGATCTCTTCCCACACCTGGACTAAAGCAAATAAAGTTTGTCACAGTAGTGTTGGTAGCATGAGGTCGTAGGAGGGCACCATCCCAGCATCAGGACCGCTTCTGTCTTGTTGCAAGGAGGAACAGGAGGAGCACTGCTAGGTGAGATGAGATCCTTAGACCCCTTGTCAGACCACATGCTGGTGTGGTTGGCCCTGGTTTCCTCCTAATGCAAGACAATGCTAGACCTCATGTGGCTGGAGTGTGTCAGCAGTTCCTGCAAGATAAAGGCATCGATGCTATTGAATGCAATTAAGCACATCTGGGACATCATGTCTCACTCCATCCACCAACGCCATGTTGCACCACAGACTCTTCAGGAGTTGCTGTATGCTTTAGTCCAGGTGTGGGAGGAGATCCCTCAGGAGACCATCTGCCACCTCATCGGGAGCATGCCCAGATATTGAGCCTCATTTTGACTTGTTTTAGAGACATTACATCAAAGTTGGATCAGCCTGTAGTGGGTTTTTTCACCTTTCACTTTCCATTGATAATTTTGGTGTGATTTTGTTGCCAGCACATTCAAAGAACAAAGCATTTCTTAGGAATATTTCATTCATTCAGATCTAGTCTTATTTTTGTGTTCCCTTTATTTTTTTGAGCAGTGTATATACAAACACCCCCAAAATATTTTCTGTAATCATGAAATAAATTATAACAGATAATAACATGGAAGGAGTATTGGGTCGTATTAACCCCTTACTTGTTCCAAAACCATTAACCACAGCATGGCAATAAGTGCATTAAATAAAATACTTTTAAAAAACAGTCAAATAAAGTTATCTGTAATCATAAAATAAATGATTAGAGCTAACATGGAACGAGTAACTTCAACCCCATGCCCTAAAACATTGTATAATTCCAAACACATTAAAAACTGACATTCAAAGTACTGCACAATTCACAAGCTCGACAATTCCAAACCCAGAAATAACACAATTTTACAATAAACAAACTGTGCAATTCACTAAATCCGCTAAATCCAAACCAACAAAACCCACAGTTTTACAATAAACAAACAGTGCAATTAAGAAAACCTAACAATTGCAAACCAACAAAACTAACACTTTAACAATAAAAAAAAACACATACACATTTATATCCCATAATTACATTAAATTTTAAACATACAATATACTTACAATAGGGGTAATATTGGGGGTGTGGTCAGGACATGGCCAGACCAGAGATGGGCCTGCTAAGAGCTGTCTTCTTCAGCCCGCAACCTGCAACACTGATGCAGGTGAGACCCGGCAGGAGATGCCCAGCGGAACCTGATGATTGCGCTAGTGACAGCGCTTCTGCTTTTGTAGGAGAGATGGATGATTGGGACCTCAAGGCCCACATTCGTGTGATTCCTACCATGAGGGACATGGAATCTTTAATGTGCAAAATGGAGGCCTCCCTTAACCAGAAATAAGAGGAGACAAAGGGGTAAACAGCCCACTTGGGACACCCCCTAGCTGACCTTGAAACAACCCTAAGGGACCACCAAGGGCACCCTTTCTGCGGTTATGGCGTAAGTCAATGCACAGGCCCCCACCATGGAGACTCTAAAGTGGCACCTAGATGATGTGCAGAATCGCCACAGACACTCCAATATCAGGCTCAAGGGGCTTTCGGAGGAAATTTTTTCAACCAGTCTTGTTGCAGACCCTTTAAGACCTCTTCTGTTCAATTCTGGAGCCTGGTGTGCCTGGCGTGCCTGCAGACATAATCATAGAAAGATCTTCACCCCTCAAAACCAATGAATGTGATCTGCAAGCTGCACCACTATATGGGCTATCATGGCGAAAATGAGGGACAGGCATGATCTCCAGTTTAATTGCAGCTCGATTTCACTATTCACACTCTTGCTGCCCGCAGAGCACTACGCCCCCTCCTGGTGGTCCTGTAGCAACGCATTCCATTCTGCCAAGTTGTCAACATGATGGAAGCTTTGCTGTTTTCCACACACTGGATGACTTACCTCAGTTCTGCAGGTTGTTGAGGGTAAATTTTATTCATGAATGGGGTACAGCCCTGGGTTGGGCATATTAAATGTAAGTAATTTTAAAAAATTGGGGGGGGGGGGGGGGGGGGGGGGGGAATAGTTTGTATATGTATTGTATTTGTGTTGTTTACTCAACAACATGTATAAAATACATATATGATATATGTATATCGATTACATGCAATAATTTATGTTTTTATTACATACAAATGGTATTTTAATGTATCTGTATGTTTGCTTATTTTGAATTAGCGACTTTAACGCGAAGCGGTTAATGGTTTGAATGTTGTGTGCTTTGTTATATGTCATAATGTATTTATTATGACATATAAGATTGCTTTATTTAAATTAATGTAGAATTGTGTGTATTGCATTATATGAATTATCCGCTATTTTAGAAATAGGGGTTCATGCATAGGGAATGAGTGTTTGCTTATTTCAGTTTATCTGGCAGAATTAAAGTACACTATTTATTAGGCAATGTATTTTCTTGTTGTAAATATTTATGTATTTTGAGTTTGCGGTAGTGCTGGTGCTTAGTTTTGGATTTGGTAGGGGTCATTACATTAATAGCAGTTGAGTTGTCGAATTTGTGGTTTTATATCTAAAAATTATGTTATTAAATATAAAAGTTTCTAGCTGTGTGGAGGTGTTTATTGTTGGGTTTTGCTGTTATCTGTGATAATTAATGTAATTATTACAGATATTGGCAAATACCGGATTTACAGTATTTTTCGGACTATAAGTCACACTTTTTCACCCTCAAAATTGGGGGGGGGGGTGCTTGTGTCATATGGACCATTTGGCCCCCGGTGATTGCAACTTGGCTCCCCGCCAGCTCTCCCGGCAGATTGGAGATCAGCTGTGTGCAGCTCTTCCATCTACCAGGAGAGCTGTGGGGAGCTGAACTGTATTTGCAGAGCCCCACAAATATAGCCAATGCAGAGGGTGTGTGGGGAGAGCTGCACTCGCTGGCAGCTTCCTCACACATGCAGCGTAGAGGAGAGAGGGAGATCAGTGTGCTTATTCCCCCACCAGACAGCCCCCATCCCTTCCCAGTATGTGAGGAAGAAGAGATGCCGAAGTGTGCTCTCTAGTGACATTATTTTTGTGGCTGTGGTACTGCATGAGATTTTTTTCCCTAATTCATTTAAACACATGAAAAATAATTTTTTCTGATTTCCTGCTTTAAAAACTGGGTGCGTTTTATGGTCAGGTGCGTCTTATAGTCCCAAAAATACTGTACTTTATGTAAAAAAAACTCTCTATGTAAATACATATAGTCCCATCTATTGTATACAAGGACACCTGGGTATCCTGGTAAAAAGTGCCACAAGGGGTATAGGGTTTATCCTTATACCTTTTTCCAAATGTATTTATCTAAGGATGATGGCTATCGACCTTAAGTGCTATAGGTATTGCTAATTAGAGATGCTCCGATCAGCATTTTTGGGGCCGATCACCGATTACCGATCACCAAG
>CM070039.1:57219900-57238750 GCA_036250615.1 Ptychadena robeensis
GCTATTTAAGCCAATATCGGCCAATCATGATCGGCGGCCGATCAATCGGAGCATCACTATTGCTAATTGATTTTATCACAGATATTGGGTCTTTAATATATTAGAAAAGTGTGTGTTTCTGGGTTTACCACTTATTGCCGCAAAGGGGTTAATGGCTTTGGAAGGAATAAGGGGTTAATATGACTCATTACTCCTTCCATGTTATTATCTGTAATATTTTTTTTGTATGTTTACAGATATATGCATATTCTGTAAAGAAGATGGCTGCAGGAAAGAGAGCTAGTGAAACATGGGCCAGTTGAACAGGAGGGGTTCGAGGGTCTCCACCAACCAAATGCCACACGACCCTAAAAACACCATGTCTGATCAGCTTATTTTAGTTTTCTTGATCAAATCCAATTATTGGGGGTCCCGACCGCAACAGATCAATTTTCAAGCCATGCTTGAGACTTTAATCTATGCAACTGTATTTTACACAAATTTTATACTCAGGTCAAGTTATAAGGCTGCTTTGCTATTCTGTTGTACTGTTTAAAATAAAATTAATTGAAAAGGGTTATTGGGTTTCTTAAATAGTACAAGAGGTGATACAAGCAAATATATTGGGTTGCACTCCATGCTGAATCTTGGTCCCTTTCCTGGTTACATTCTAGTCAACAGAACTCAACCAATTGAAACAATATTTCAAGTATATAAAATATCAAATTGCATAATGGTCAGTGTGTATATTCTGTGTATTTAACAATGGATCATTCTTTTTATTAACTATGAGTGATAGGTGTATTCCACGTTTTTCTAGTGTAAAAGATGGGTTGTCTCTATGAATAAGTCCCAGATTGGGGGATGAAACTAGTCAGAGAGGTGGTGGTGACCCTTGGAGGATGATTTTGATGCATCTTTGTGTACATATTTGTTCTATGGAAAACTTTTGGATGAAATAAAGCAGAAACTGAGATCTTATCCGGTGTGCGGAATTCCATTACTTGTGGATATAATTTCAATGTATGCTTTGGGTCATTGTTTTGTTAGAAGAGACAGCGACGACCTAAGCCTGGACGGTGAGCAGATTTCTGCATATTCTCCATCAAAGTGTAAACAGAATTTTTTTTCATCATGTCATGCACCTGAACAAGGCTCCCTGTGCCTGAGGCTGCAAAACAGCCCCATATCATGATGCAACCAATACTGCTTTTAATGTAATGAGCACTGTCATTGTTAGCATTAAAATATCTTACATCTTTAACAACAGCAGTTCCCCTTTCCAATGTACTAATCTTTTTTAAAATGTATTATGTTTACATTTGTATTGACAGGCTTGGTGGGTTGGAAATGACTTTTATGTCGATCTCTGGAAGAGCTGTGTGAATATCACTAAAAACAAGATATGCAGCGATATTGTAAGCGATAACCCAAGTAAGTATTCACACTTCTTTACTATTACCATATTTAACAGAATTGCCTCCTGGTTTAAAGGATTTATAGAAAACCGCCACATATAAATGTGCAAATATAAGCAAACACTAGAGCCTAAGTTGGCTAATTCTCTTCTTATATTAAATAAAGTGTCATTAAAATGTGAAAATATAAAATCCATGTACAGTACATGCACCTACATTTGCATTGCTTTTAGTTTCATTGTGTCACATGTGAACAATGGTAACAGTGGACCCACCTTGCCAACAGGCAAGTGTAACCATGACACACATGACACAGAAGAAAGCCCTTTTTTAGGGTACAAAGTGAGCCATTTTTGAAAAACCATCTACCACTACCCAGATTGTGAGGACCTTGACACGAGGCTACATAGTCCTTTACATCCTGGCTAACCGATTACTATCAATAATTCTGAAGTACCCAGTGGGTAGTTCTTTATAAACTGCTGGTAGTAGCTGGCAAAGCCAAGAAAACCACTAGTATGCATTAAGTCCCTGAGGTAGAGGCCTCTCTAGGATTGCAGCAAGCTTAGATGGATCCATATGCAGTCCTTCTGATAAAACTACAGTGTAGTTGAATACAAAAGTATTCAGCCCCCTTGAACTTTTCCACATTTTGTCACATTACAGCCACAAACATGACTCAATTTTGTTGGAATTCCACGTGAAAGACCAATACAAAGTGGTGTACATGTGGGAAGTGGAACAAAAATCATACATGATTCCAAACATTTTTAACAAATAAATAACTGCAAAGCGAGGTGTGCGTAATTATTCAGCCCCCCTAAGTCAATACTTTGTAGAACCAACTTTTGCTGCAATTACAGCTGCCAGTCTTAAAGGGTATGTCTCTACCAGCTTTGCACATCTAGAGACATCCTTGCCCATTCTTCTTTGCAAAACAGCTCCAGCTCAGTCAGATTAGATGGACAGTGTTTGTGAACTGCAGTTTGCAGATCTTGCCACAGATTCTCGATTGGATTTAGATCTGGACTTTGACTGGGCCATTTTAACACATGGATATGTAGCAATGAGACCGTTTGGTCCTGCTGAGAATGATGATGGGACTGGGCAGTGGCAATGAAGTTCTTGGAGACAGAAGTGTAGATGCTTTGAACTTTATTAAACTTGGCAAGTCTTATATGGGAGAGAGGGTGAGGGAGCAGGTATGGCTGACCACAAAGACACCAGACTGACAGCAGGACACCTCTCTGGAATACACTTCTCTCTTGACTGTGACTTCTCTGAACACACTTCTTCTGAACACACTTCTCCTGAACCCTTGATCCTGACCTTAGCTGACAGCTTTGCCTTTCTTCCTAACCTTCCCCTGGCAGTCCTCACCTCAGGTAGACAGGTTAGCTTGACACTAACTGGACGCTTTGTGCCTTGACTTCTCACCTTCCCCTAGTAGTAACTCGAACCTCAGGCAGACAGGTCTCCAGAATCAGTCCTCTGGCACATCTCCAGTCACAGCTCTCAGAAGGCAGAAGGCTGGCTGAGCCTTGTAGTGCGTCCCTCTTGACAGAAGAAGTTCAGCTCTTTGCTCAGGGCAGACTTTACAAAGTCTCTACCCTAGGGGTCGCAGAGGCCTCAGAAAGGTAGCTCTGGCCCACAGGAAACAGGAACACGGGAACACAGCAACACTTCAGACCAACAGGGGCCCCAGGAGGGGGATATCCCTGGGTCACACTGAACCCTGAGCTGAGAGAGCTGAACCCTTTTATACCCTTTTGACAACACCCAACATTCCAGAAGGATGACTAAGTTCCCTCCAAAAATGTTGCAAAGTAGATGGCAGGTGCTGTTGTTGTCACTAGCTGAAAGGTCATCTCCAGGCAGAACAGACTTGATACATTTCCGCCAAAATTCTGGAGGGAAAATGTACAAGCTGCACCTGCCAAGAAAAAACCAAGTTAACCCTCACCTCTCCAAGTTAAACCTTACCTCTCTTAACTCTAGCTCCCATAGGGGGGCTACAGATATGTTTTGTTTTAAAGAATTCAATTGTTGCTCTGGCTTTATGTTTAGGGTTGTTGTCCTGCTAGAAGGTGAAACTCTGCCCCAGTCTCAAGTCTTTTGCAGACTCCAAAAGGTTTTCTTCCAAGATTGCCCTGTATTTGGCTCCATCCATCTTCCCATCAACTCTGACCAGCTTCCCTGTCCCTGCTGAAGAGAAGCACCCCCAGAGCATGATGCTGCCACCACCATATTTGACAGTGGGGATAGTGTGTTCAGAGTGATGCGCAGTGTTAGTTTTCAGCCACACATAGCGTTTTGCATTTTGGCCATAAAGTTCCATTTTGGTCTCATCTGACCAGAACACCTTCTTTCACATGGTTGCTGTGTCCCCCATGTGGCTTGTGGCAAACTGCAAACAGGACTTCTTATGCTTTTCTGTTAACAATGGCTTTCTTCCATAAAGGCCAACTTTGTGCAGTGCACGACTAATAGTTGTCCTATGGACAGATTCCCCCACCTGAGCGGTAGATCTCTGCAGCTCGTCCAGAGTCACCATGGGCCTCTTGACTGCATTTCTGATCAGCGCTCTCCTTGTTCGGCCTGTGAGTTTAGGTGGACGGCCTTGTCTTGGTAGGTTAACAGTTGTGCCATACTCCTTCCATTTCTGAATAATCGCTTGAACAGTGCTCTATGGGAATCTTTTTTTAGCCTAAGCCTGCTTTACATTTCTCAAAAACAATATCCCTGACCTGTCTGGTGTGTTCTTTGGACTTCATGGTGTTGTTGCTCCCAATATTCTCTTAGACAACCTCTGAGACCGTCACAGAGCAGCTGTATTTGTACTGACATTAGATTACACACAGGTGCACTCTATTTAGTCATTAGCACTCATCAGGCAATGTCTATGGGCAACTGACTGCATTAAGACCAAAGGGGGCTGAATTATTACGCACACCCCACTTTGCAGTTATTTATTTGTAAAAAATGTTTGGAAACATGTATGATTTTTGTTCCACATCTCAGGTGTACACCACTTTGTATTGGTCTTTCACATGGAATTCCAATAAAATTGAGTCATGTTTGTGGCTGCAATGTGACAAAATGTGAAAAAGTTCAAGGGGGCCGAATACTTTTTCAAGCCACTGTATGTTCCCCAGAAATTAGACTAGAGGTTGTTTAAAAAGGAATTTCTCCAATTATATATTGGAGAATTATATATGGTATATAGTCCATCTTAATGTGGGTTTGATGGGTGGCCAGTTCGGTTGAAAAAATCTAAATGTCATCAAGTTAAACGACAACACAGGCATATAGTATATCTAGAAAAAAAACATTGTTTACAAAGTTCTCGAGCACAGCTGGGGCATTGCATAGCCCAAAGTCTTCCATTTGTCATCTTCCTTGATACATATCAAGTTGTAAACCCCCCTAAGTCAAGCTTGGAGACGATGCACCTTGAAGATGGTGAACTCTGTGACCAAATTTTGTTTTGGTCACGATAATCAATGCAGGGATGGAGACCATCATCCTTCTTCTCAACAAAGAAAAACCAAACACCAGCAGGAGATGTGGATTTGCGGATAAAAACTTGACCACAGAGACCTTGGTCGTAAGAGAGGGGTTAAACTGGGCATACACTGATCAATTTTTTGAGCATCATGCTCAATCATGACGTTCGATTGTGCTCAAATCTATAAAGATTTTTAGCCAAAAAAGAAAGAAAGAAAGGTCGGTTGGAAACCAACACATTGGAAAACCCTGTAAAATCTCTATTGCTTTGGATGGGGACAGTGGCTCCCCATCCAAAGTATCGACCGGGATCGATGCAGAAGTCTCATCATCATCGCTCATAATTCAAAGTGGATCTCACAATGGTTTAGGAAGCCATTGCCCATGTTTAGGATCTCTGGAGTAAGGAGACAATGAAGGAATGCGAAAGCTGGATGCTGGATCAGAAACCAACACAACTGAAGGTAGTGTTATGGGTGGAGCAGGAGTGGTTGTCTGTGATCTGAAAGACTCTGCAGAACCTGTATTACTTGGTCCTGCTTTGCCTCTTGAGCATCTAGGTGATGCGTCATGGACTGTAGGGTGAAAAGCAGTATAAACTCAGCTACACTCACTGGTAACGGCTCACAGCAAAAAAAAAAAAACAAGGTACCAAGTTGGCAGACAGAGGTTAAGTCAAACAGGAAGGCGATAAGTCTGGGAAGGCGGCAACAAGTCAAGTCAAGGCTGTTCAATGATCGGTAACTATACAGCAAACAAAGACAATCACAGCCTGGGTAGCAGAGACTACAACACCTCTTTTTTCAGGCAACTACAAGCTGCCATGTACTTTCTTACATACAGGGTCTTATGATTTGTCAGGACTTCCGGGTGAGAGATAAGGAGTGCTTACTAGCGAATACCAGAACCGTATAGCAGAGAGAGCAGGGAAACAGAAGCCACATCAAATGCCATCGTTACTTCTACCAACAGAGGGAGCCGATCTTTGAAAGGTCTGTGTCCTCTGAGGTTTTGGAAGGGGCACAGCAACAGAATAAGTAGAGGGTACATCTGCAGTTGGGTAATGATGTGATCTGTAACACATTGCACCTAAATTGCAGATAAATTTACCTCGTAAGGTCATAAGGTCCTGTCCATCACTGGCAAAAAAACTATTTTTGGGATGTTCTGTGTTTACTTGACCTCCAGGGGCGGTTTGCCCGAACTGATCGCTGATCAAACTGCGCCCGTGCCGGGATCGGGCACAACCGCCACCTCTCTGTGTGCCTGCGGCTCTGTAGAAGAGCCGCAGACAAACGGAGCCCTTCCAGCCCCGTGTCTTCGGCGTCATAGACCTCCATGTTAATAGAGGGGGCGCCTCTCTCCTCTCCACACATCGCCAGCGTCTATTTGACACCGGCGGTGTGTAGAGGGCTGGACGGAGAGCTGGAGGGTAAGCCATTGTTCCTACCCCACTTGTGCAATGGATGGCCCATCTTTACAATATATGCACCAATCACCTGCTTTAGGCCTTGTGGTTTCCCAACTTTTCCCTTCCCCACAGATAAATTATTTGCAACAGAAACATCTTCTGAAGAAGCAATTCATTTTTTCTCATGAAACGCGTCAAGATTGTGTGCAAAAACCTGTGTCATTAATCTGTGAGATGACCTGTATATCAACTTTTCATGTCACTGGTTGCCAGAGGGACTCCAGATGTGTTACTGGAGCCTGGCAAAACCTTGATATCTATAAGGACTATGGACAAATGGTACTCCAGCTGCACTCCAGAGCTGATCTGAGCTGCTCTGTCGGCCCCCACTCACTACGTGTGCGGGGGCCTATAGAATAACAGAAATAAAAGTCTAAAATTGTGTTCTGTCTATTTTGTAAAACGAAATACCCTTGGTCTATAAAGTGATCAATATTTAGTAACAATTGTTTGTTTATATTTGTATAATTATTTGTATGTTTATACAGTCCTGATCAAAAGTTTAAGACCACTTAAAAAATGGCAAAGAATCAAAGTTAAATTGTTGGATCTTAACAAGGTTCCAAGTAGAGCTTCAACATGCACCAAGAAGAAATGGGAGTGAGCCAAAAAATGTTTGTGCATTCAATTTAATGAAAATAACGAGTAAACTGAAGCAGGCTGATCAAAAGTTTAGGACAACACCCCTAACCCCCCCCCCCCCCCCCCCCCCTTCCCAAACAGAAATCAAACTTCCAAACATGAACTCAGTACTGAGTAGCCCCGCCGTTATTGTTTATCACTTTAAAAATTTGTTTCGGCATGCTTGATGCAAGCATTGATGATTAAGGGTCTTTTAGCCATAAGGAAGCTCCCTCAGCTTGCTCAGGGCTTCATATTTTTGTTGAGCAGCATGAAAGCATATTAAGTCACATCATTAGTAAGCACATACATGGCACACACAATAAGCATCTATTCCGGCAAGCAACATTGCCAGCCTCTGCATTTGTTCTTCTGTGGACATGATCAAGCATTTTAATATTCCCTCTTCCCCTTCTTATTGAGCTACTCAGGTCGGTTTACTCACCCACAAACACACCCCCCCCCCCCCCCCCCCCCTTGTTAGCGGTATCTGATGGGGGGTTGGCTCTGTGGGTGAGTAACAAATACCACCACCCGGTGCTCATGTGAGTAGCTACCAAAAAAAGTTGTGCACCCCTGACTATAGATATTTTTAAAGTCTTGGTTTGTAAAATTATTAAGAGATTGCTAATTCAAGTATATATTACTTAGATTTTCAGGCGATTCAGGCGATACAAGCTACAATGATCCTTTCAACAATACTTTGCTGTATTGGTCTTCTAAGCTTCGTTCTTCAACTGTTCCGACTGAAACAAGGAGAGCGTTTTGTGTTCACTGCTATCATCCAGATGTTGTCATGTAAGTAAATATGATGTGGCTGGACATTTGTATTCAGATCCCAATCCTCTATTCCTAAACTTTGTGACCTACTGTATCCTTATTTTAAATTTAGAATAACTATATTTTCAGTGGCATGCATTGACAGCCTGAGATGGCCCTTTGCTCCATTGTGCTCGAGCTGGCCATTAACGCCAATGGGGCTTTGACAGGGCTGGCTCCACAACCCGTCAGAGCGCCGCATCCGTTGGCCCCACCTCCATCAGGCTAATATCGACACAGCCCATTTGCGTCCATAGTAATGTGTCGGAGGCTTGCACAGGCAATAGCGGATCCCGGCGCATAAAGGAGCCTTGGACTTATATTCATCTGTGCAGTGAAATCCCATGGCTTTTGACCTGGGCACTGTATATATTCACCATTTTTCCCAAACTCATGTGCCACCTTCTTAAGAAGAATTATACATTTACAATAGCAAGTTGGTATAACAATATGCAGGTGTTATTTTTTTTAAGTGGGATTAACACTGGTATGATGCACATGGGCATATAGAGTATTTTAATACATGAAAGAATGTCCTTGGCATGTCAAGCATCATGTTATGTTTTGATGTCTGTGCCTAATACTTGTGGTTCCACACCTGGTTAATAAACACAGAACAATTGGTGCACATCTGAACGCTGTTAATCGCTCATAGAAAAAAAGTATATCTCAATATATCTGAAAGAAAAGTTTTTCACCCCAAATATATATTATATATATTTACTTACTTTACTTTCTGCCCCACAGGTCTTTGTGTTTTGATTGCTGCTGCAATATACACTTCCATGCATGAACAATTTCATCCAAACTTGGACATTAAGAATGGGACTTTTGGATATTCATTCATCCTTGCCTGGATTGCATTTGCTTTTACTTTAATTAACTGTATCATGTACTTAATACTTAGAAAACGCAAATAAATCATAGTATCTGCTAAATAAATTGCTATGGAAACCATACCAAGATAACAGTTTTGTATACAGTACAAACCATTTTAATGTGGTTTTCTAGTGAAAGGCATTGTTTCCTAAAAACATCATTTACTGTTCTCTTAGTATGTTTAACACTAAGACTATGATACATTTTACACGTATTCTGTAACATTGACCCTTGCTGGGAAAATATGTGTATTGCAATATATGTATAATGTTTTACAACTTGAACTTTTTTTGTTTTAATTTTATATAAATATATTTTTGTTGTTAGATTTAACAGACATAAGGTGAAGGTTTTATTGTGGGAACAGGGGGTAGGTTTTTAATCAATACATTAAGCTTGTGATCTAAATGCAAGAAGGATTGGGGAAGTGTTCAGAGATACAGAAAAAAAGGGTAAATCAGATTGTATCACAAAGTTGACTATTGATATTGGGCCTTACTGCTAAATACTGCTAAATGAAAGGACCAATAAACCATATTAAGTTTTTTGTTGTTATCTTTCTTATTACACTTGGCTGCAAAGAGAATCTAATATGCTTCATAACTCATACAATGCCTTCAAACCATTATATTCATTAGAACCCTTCTTATTTCCAAGTAACTACTTTATGAAACACCTCTAGCTTCCATGCAGCCATTTATTGTTTACATTTATGCACTTAAACAGCAGCACTTTGTAGTTGCTCTGCACTAGCCTCCTGTTGGTGGTAATTATTGTCTTTGGAAATGTCATTTTTGGTGTGAAGTTTTAGAACAGAGCTTTCCTATTTTTTAGAGCTTAAGTATGCAATCTTTGAAGATACATTACCATTCTATATACATACAGTTATATAAAAAGTTCTTAACCCTCTGAGCGTTTGCCACGTGGCACGTTTTTTTTATAACCGTGCCATGGGCAATCGCGGCGGAGCACAATGTGCTCCGCCATGATTGCCTGCTCAGCTGAGGGATGTAAACAAAAGTCCAGCGTCGCTGGAGACGCCGGACTTCTGCTGACAGAAAGCGACGCCCCTCCAGTTTGACGGAGGTCTATGGCGCCGCCTACCCCCGCCCCCTTCGCGTCACCGGTGACGCGATCGGGGGCGGACCCGGAAGCATCGGCATACATGCCGATGCTCCCGACCGCCGTCAGAAGACGGCGAGACCTCGGGCGTTCCTCCGGCTAACTCGGGCTGAGTTTCATGATGCATGAAACTCAGCCCGAGTTAATTCGGGGAGAACGATCAGAAGGTTAAAACTCCTCTCGTTTGCATAAAAATTACTGTATGTTTAACAACAAAGAACAAAGTGCTTTGGATTGATGAGATAAGATAATGCTTACATGTAGACCATCCGAGGACACAGGGAACCAGTGGAGTGTAGTCATAGCACCTGTCTTATTCTTTTTATGAAACATTGCATATTTTCTGCAAATCACTTTTAAATATAGCTCTAATTGAAGTAACTGGATTTACATCTACTTTATGCAATCTGTCATTCTTTTGATATATTAATTCCTCCAACTGTTCCAAGGTTGACTACAGCATACACATCCCAACCAAAATGATGCATCCTCAAACCAATAGTTTTCATTGTTATAATTTTAAAACATACCATAATGGGTAAGACCAAGCTGATTAGTGTCACAATGCTTTGTCAGGGTCCCAAAAAAATGTCTGTCATGTTTTATCTGGTCTTGCAGTCATATATCTAAAGTGCGGGTAGGGATACTTATTTAAAGTGTAAGAGTCTTATAGGCTTTTTTTTTTTTAAAAATTGGGGGGGGGGGGGGGGGGGGTTACATTTGAATTTTATCTTGTTTTATTCCTTGGAACACATACATATTTATATAATACATTTTTTGTTTTACCATGGAAAATTACAACATATTACATTTCAAAAACAAAATGTTCCAGTTGCAAAAAGAAAACTAATGCACATTAAAAAGAAAAAATGTGTTTTGTACAAGGATATACATATTAACACAGGTGGTAGACTGCCATTAATTGGAAAGGTAAGTTGCAGACAAGATGTTGAAATGTAGGTTAAGCCCCCCATACATGTTCAGATTTTTCTCCCGACCAATTTTTCGTCCAATTGGGTCACCTGATTTTCACTTAAAATGTTATGGTCAATTGGTCGGCTGGCATGAAAAAAATCAGAATTCGAATTATCACCGATTGACAGACCCGAAGCATACCCAGGCCCGGGTACATAATTCCGCATCTGATTATTCTCCCGATCGATTACCCCGACCGACCACGCTGGTCGGGCAAAATTTATACGAAAAATAGGAACGTGTATGAGGGGGCCTAAGGAGTTCTTTTAACAACACAGTTGTTAGCATAAACTTGCAATAGACAATGCTGAGAAACAGGTGTTTCTGCCATCCTCCATTAAGGTATTGCCCAAGGGAATTAAATAAAGTACTATCCCTGTGCAGGGAATTCCTCCTGAATTTTTACGTTTTAAATTTTTTCTCTTAACTTGTGTATGTTAGTTGCCATTTGTAACACTGCATCTAAATAATATTTTATAATAATATTTTATAATAATATTTTGTAATTATTTCTGATGATGGAGTAAATGTCAGTCCAGCAAGGCAGAATATTCCACATTCTAAAAACTGATTTACTACATTCC
Source organism: Ptychadena robeensis (assembly GCA_036250615.1). NCBI lineage: Eukaryota > Metazoa > Chordata > Amphibia > Anura > Ptychadenidae > Ptychadena > Ptychadena robeensis. The sequence goes on from CM070039.1 coordinate 57,231,276, forward strand.
ATGCTTATGGAACCTATATTTTTTATGATTATTAAGTAAAACATATCATTTACACACTTTGTTATATGTAAAAAACTAGATTTGGTTCATGCAGAAGTTTTACATCCACTCTGCAGTTGCGACCACAATGGCTGATCTCTAGAACCGATCTCTAGAACCTCATATTTTTGTAAACTATGCTCTATATATACTTACAGATTGTGTGTGCACAGTTGCACATCTTTTCTTGATTTTTTAATTCTGCTCTGTAAAATCCTTTAATGGTTCAGATGCACACCAGATGTAAAAATTGTTTTCACAAATTTTACCATGAAGAAATGTAAACACTTGGAAGCATACTGATGTCACTTTCATTTTCTCCTCATGTTGAACATAAGCTATCTGTTAATGAAGCAATGTAATCACAAAGCCAATTGTTTCAAATATTAGTATGCCCTACAATAAGGGTGGCTAAGTGTTGTATTTTCATCATGATGAAAGTGAAATATATGGACCTTAGAGCTTAAAGCAGACCTACCAACAGAGGTTCAAGCTTGCATGAATAGCACTGGAAGTGGGAGAAAGTCATCAAAAAAAGGAAAAAAGTTAACTGTAATGAGTAATTTAAGAAGATCCCTTGCAGCCCCTCCTTTCTCCCTGGCTCTGACACACGCCATTGTGCTCCAGAAGATTCTGACATGTCAGAAAGCAGTGATTGCTTGATAAGTAGCTAATCTCTCCATGGAAATGTACACACACAAATTTTCCTTTAGAAACCATTGTAAACACACCCTGAGCTTACCACTGGAAGTCTGGCAGATAAAGATGGAATCTCTTTATATGTTTAATCTGATTTGGTTTTACTCAATAGATTCAGGTATCGATTTTTTATAAATGATCAAATAGAAAGATTAAACCGTGTATTGCTACCTAGGATGCTCACTTTTATCATTTATAAATTGCTTGATTTAAAATCTTACACTGAGAAGCAGAGGGATTAGTTACAAAACTTGGTCTTTGGCATGAACAGGTGGGTAGCTGTATATACATTATGCATGTTCATTTATTGTTAAATCTGATTTGTACTACATGTAATATTGTTCTTGTGGAATTGGACTATAGAAAGTGTGCCCCAAAAAGCCAAGCAAAAGCCAAATGACTATTCCTTGGATTGGAAGGACATCCAGCACTGGGAAATGTGGGAAAGACACCTTTTCCAGAGCATACCAGATTCTATGCTAAAGTAGTCCATATCAATTGAAATTTTATAAGTTTAGGAATGAATTCTACATATACAATAACAATAGTAATTGTATGACATAATGACAACGTGAAAACAGTATACTTGAGGTTTTAGCAACTTTAATAAAAATGACACCGTGTTCACAACCTTTACTTATTACTTCAGTGTTGAAGTGTGGTGAAGCGTTGGCAGCAATAACTGCCTTTACAGGACCTCTCAAGCTCCATCAGGTTGAATAGGAGCTGTCAATGCACAGCCATTTTAAGATCTCTCCAGAGATGTTCCATTGGGTTCATGTCTGGGCTCTGGCTGACTCAAGGACATTCACTGTGTGCTTAGGGTCGTTGTTCTACTGAGAGATGAACTGTCGCCCCAGTCTGAGTTCAAGCATGCTCTGCAGCTGGTTTTCATCCAGGATGTCCCTCTACATTGCTGCAGTAATTTTTCTCTTTATCCTGATAAGTCTCTGAGTTCCTTCCTCTGAAAATCATCCCTACAGCATGATGCTGCCACCACCATGCTTCACTGTAGTGATGGTATTGGCTTAGTGAGTGGTGTCTTTATCTCCAAATGTGATGCCTGGCATTGACATCAAAGGGTTCAATCTATGTATCATCAGACCAGAGCATTTTGTTTCTCATAGGCTGAGAGTCCTTCATGTGCCATTTGGCAAACTCCAGGTAGGCTGCCTGGCTCTCCCAATCAGTCAGTTTAGACAGCAAACTCTAGGAGTCCTGGTGGTTTTGAACTGCATACACTTAGGGATGATGGAGGCAACTGTGCTCATTGGGAGCTTCAAAGCAGCAGACATTTTTCTGTAACCTCACACAGATTTCCCAGTGACAATCCTGTATTAGAGGATTACAGGCAATTCTTTTTATTCTTGCTTTGTGTTCTGACTTGAACAATGAACTTTGGGACCTTATATGCCTTTCCAAATCATGTCAAATCAACTGAATTTACCACAGTTGGGCTCCAATTAACCTTCAGAAACATCTCAAGGAGGATCAGGGGAAACAGGATGCACCTGAGCTTAATTTTGAGTTTCATGGCAAAGGCTGAGAATTCTTATGTACATGCACTTTCTAATTTTTTTTTTAATAAATTTGCCAAAATCTCAAGTAAATGTTTTATAGGGTTTTATGGAATCTTGTGTGTAGAATTCTGTAAAACAAAAATTAGAAAATGGTGCAAAAAGTGAAGCAAAGTGATAATTTTCCGGATGCGCTGTAACTATAAAAGGTCTTATATGGTATTTCAAATCTCTCTCTGAGGTTTGGAACATCATGCAGCTGTTTAGTGATAGGATGTATGATCTGGCCAAAGTGAAATAGCTTATGGGCTCGCCAAGGGTCCGCCATATGAGCTGCCATACTGTCGGGAAGTAAAGGGTGGAACAAGAACAAGGTCAGCATTTTGAAGTAGAAAGACCATAGCGGTATTACATCTCTGCCAGAGCTGTACAATAAGCTTGTACCTGATGCCTATACACCCATCCCATAGAAGTACACCCCCTCTCTCATGTGGACTCTGGGACGCCAGATCTGTTGTTAAACTGACTTGCATTTGCAATCTATTCCTAAGCTGGGCATAGACAGGCAGGATTCTTCAGCCGATCGACTGCCGTGCGCGGCCTAAAATTGGGTGCGCCCACCTGGTCAGATTGACCGGAAATCTGCCGCATGTCGGATCGCACGGTGATCCGACATGCCGGTAAATTCCCGACCAATCTTATTAGTTTGGATGGGGACGGCAATTGCGGGTGATCACCGGCTGCCCTACTGGCTCACTGACTCACACCGCTAGTGTCAAATAGACCCTGGCAGTGTGTGCGGGGGAAAGCCATTAACATGGATGTCTATGGCGCCACCCCCCCCCCAACCAGGGCCTGAAAAGTTCCGTAAGCTTGCAGCTATGCAGGCTCACGGCGATCCAAGATCAAACTGATCAGATTTCCTTTAGATTTTATTTTTTTACCAAAACCATGTAATATAAGGGACTAAACAATCAAGTCTACCTGTGTTATATCGCAGAGGACCCTATATCTGACCGAGAGATCTAGAGGTGTATGGCCAGCTTTAACCTCCTCACTCACTGAAACCTGGCTCTCCAACTCTGAATCCACTTCTGCTGCTGGTCTATCCTGTGGAGGCCTGCACTTTACTCACACCCCCAGACCTAATAGCAGGCCAGGTGGTGGTGAAGGCTTCCTTCTCTCTCCTCCCTCAATCAGCTCCTCTTTATTTAAGGCACACACCATCTCCAGCCCCTCATAGTTGCAGTAATCTATTGCCCCTCTCCCCCCGACTATGTATCCCAATTCCTCGACAACTTTACTTCTTGACTCCCACATATTCTCGCCCACGACCTACCAGTCTTAATCCTTGGTGACTTCAATATAGCCATGGATGACCCCAGCAACCCCCATCTACCAAACCCCTATCTCTTTAACGGCCTTACCTGGCACATCTTGCTGGGCACACACTTGACCTGGTGTTTTCCAAACTCTGCCCCCTTACCCACCTTGACAACTTTGCCTTTCCTCTCTCTGACCACCATCTCCTAAATTTAAAGTGAACACTTCTTGCCCTTTATCCACCCCTGCACCTCTCTGACCAGGACATTTGCACAGAGAGCTCCACAACCTGGACCACTTTGCATTCTCTGACTCTATCTTCATTTGCATCCACTATCTCTAAGCTCACATCCCCGGACCAAGCTGCCTCTCTGCCCGATCCACCACCCCTCATCCCTGGCACAGTAAGCACGCTTGCTGCCTCCAACATGACACTCACAGGGCAGAGTGCATATTATAGTCCATATTATAGTGTTTGTCATCAACTCTCCATTCTCTGACGCATTTCGCCCCTTGGGCTTCCTCAGGGAGACTTCATACAATTATCATGGCATAGAAAGACATGATGATGCTCAATGACAGGCATATCTAGACGCAACCGGGACTCCCAGGTGGATTTACCAGAGTGTCACGGGCCCAAAGATTTCAACTAGCTTCAGCTCTAATTCCCCCCAACATCTTGTTAGTGTCACAGAGCAGCAGGTGTGGACCCACTGTGCCACGTGTCCTACCTCCTCTAAGGGCGTTGTCTAAGTGAACCCACTCGTTCTTCACAATACTCCTCATGGTGGAGATAGACTTTCCCGAGGGGATCACCAAGTCGCTACCTTTTGAGGGAATGTAGGAACACAAGGCAGCTGGTCCAGGGGACAGCAGGGAAGACTCCAGGGACACAGGTGTCGTCAGCCAGACAGTGTGACAGGGCGGGGCAATGCAGGTAGCAGGAGAGTGCAGCAGACAGGTAAGGGTTAACAGGTATCAGTCTCAGAACACAGGCAGTCTCTATCTCACAGGAACAGCAATGGCAGGCAGTGCTTAGCATAACACAGAGACCTTAATACTGAGGCAAAGCTGAAAGGGCAGGGTTGCTTATATAGCTGCAGGAGGTCCAATAGACATCCTGACTATAATAATGTTTGAAACACACAATTATTATAAAAAAAAGTACATTTAAAAAAATGATAAAATGTATCATTTGAATGCTTAAATCTCTTGAATACTTATTTGGCATGAAAGATTTCAAAACAGTATTTATTGATTTCAAAACAGTATTTATGTTTGTTTATAATAAAAATTTTTATTACAATTGGAAATGTGTTTTGTTTTACTTTGAATTGTATTGTTATCACTGTATCTATTACAATGGCATTTGGAACCCTCTGAAAGGGTTAACTTCAAAGATCACATCTGGAAATGACAATGGGGGTGATATTCCAGGTGTGCTCTTTGAAGATATCTTAATTTGCATATGAATGCGCCGCGGGGGTGCGCAGGACATTCATATGCAAATTAGGCTATGAGAGAGTTGACATTCCGGCAAGCTTTCAGATCCCGGACAGCACAGAGCAGAGAGTATGTGCTGCTGCTGTCGGGAGATCTGAGCTAAGCTGGACGGCTCCATCTCGTCAACTGCAATACTGCATAAGCAAGTGCAGGACGAGATAGTGCCGTCAGAAGCGCTAGGGAGGTTAAGGAAGTGTGTAGGAATATCAGAATCACTGCTGAACAGGGTGCCTAGATCTGCAACGGTAAGTAAGGAGGCAACGGCAGCATACAGCACCGGAGCGTGAATGTTCTCCTCTGGTTCCCAAGGCCTCTCCTCGGGACCAAAGCCCTTCCAGTCCACAAGATAGTACTTCCTCTTGCCACGCTTCTTGATGTCTAGGATGTCTTTGACTTCCAATGACCCATCAGAACCCTCAGAGGCCGGAACAAGAGCAGAAGGTGTCTTCGAAAAGCGGTTGAGGACCAACGGTTTCAATAAGGACACATGGAAGGCATTAGGAACACGCAGAGAGGGAGGCAGCCGCAACTTGTATGTCACCTCGTTGATTCTTCTCAGAACTACAAAGGGCCCCAGGAGCCTAGGAGCAAACTTGAAGCTGGGAACCCGCAAGCGAATGTGCTTAGAGGAGAGCCAAACCTTGTCACCAGGCGAGAACAGAGGTGGTCTCCTTATTCTCTTGTCTGCATTGGACTTCACATGGGTTACTGCTCTGGTGATGCAGTCCTTGGTGCCACGCCGAATGCCGAGGAAATCCCTGAAAGTAGAATCCGCAGCCGGGACCCCAGAAGAAGTAGGGACAGGAAGAGGAGTACGAGGATGCTGCCCATACACAATGAAGAAGGGAGAAGATCCAGTGGATTCGCTGGAGTGGTTGTTTTAGGAGAACTCAACCCATGCAAGCAGTTGCACCCAGTTGTCGTGTTGGGCTGAAATGAAATGTCGGAGATAGTTCTCCAGAATTTGATTGACCCGCTCCACTTGTCCATGATGGTAACCGGAAGAAAGGTCCAGCTCGATCTTGAGCAACTGTCAAAGAGCCCTCCAGAGTTTAGAGGTAAACTGGACTCCGCGATCGGAAACAATATGCCTGGGTAAGCCATGCAAGCGGAATATGTAGCTCACAAACAATTTAGCAAGTTCCGCAGCTGAGGGCAAAGGGACAAAGTGCGCCATCTTCGAGAAGCGGTCCATGACCACCCAGATAACGGTACAACCATCGGAGGAAGGCAGGTCTGTGATAAAGTCCATGGCAATGTGTTGCCAGGGGGTATCAGGAACAGGGAGAGGTAACAACAGTCCGGGTGGTTTGGTCCTGGAGACTTTGTTCTGAGCACAGATGGTGCAGGCAGACACATAATCCTGCACATCCTTAGAAAGAGTTGGCCACCAGTAATGACGGGACAGGAGTTCCATGGTCTTGCGGATCCCTGGGTGGCCAGCGAGTTTGGAATCATGCCCCCAGGCTAGAACGCGTCTTCTCCTGGCAGACGGTACAAATGTTCTCCCAGGAGGTATGTCCTTCACCAGGAAAGGTGCTACTGGGGCTCTTCCGGCTGGTCAGATGAGTCAAACGACCGAGACAGAGCATCAGCCTTGATGTTCTTGCTGGCAGGCCGAAAATTAAGCTTGAAGTCGATTTGGCAGAAGAAAAGTGCCCACCTGGCCTGGCGAGGGTTCAGGCGCTGGGCAGTCTGTAGATATGTAAGGTTCTTGTGGTCTGTATGGATTATTATCAGATGCTGGGCCCCCTCCAACAGATAGCGCCACTCCTCCAAGGCGAGCTTCACAGCCAGCAGCTCTCTGTCTCCTATGCAGTAGTTTCTCTCAGCAGGGGAGAACAGCTTGGAGAAAAAACCAAACATAACCGTCTTGCCCTCAGGGACCTTCTGAAGCAAGACAGCACCGGCTCCTATGGAGGAAGCAACCACTTCCAGGACGAACTGGTGGGAGGTGTCAGGATGACACAGAACAGGTGCAGAAGCACTCTTCAAGTGGGTGAAAGCAGCCTCCGCCTCTGGGAACCACTCTTTTGCATTCACTCGTTTCTTCGTGAGAGCAGAGATTGGAGATGTGAGTGAAGAGAAATGCGGAATAAACTGGCGATAGAAGTTCGCAAAGCCCAAGAAACGCTGGATAGCACACCCTGTGGGCGAGGCCAGTCAGTTACTGCTTTCAGTTTCTGAGGGTCCATGTGCAACCCGGCATCCGAGATGATATAGCCAAGGAATGGTACAGCAGGTGTCTCAAAGATGCATTTCTCGAGTTTGGCATACAGTCGGTTCTCTCTCAGCCGCTGTAACACCAAACGCACGTGCCTCCGGTGGGTAGTAACATCAGGGGAGTAGATGAGTATATCATCTAGGTAAACGATCACACAGATATATAGCAGG
>CM070039.1:57293355-57310830 GCA_036250615.1 Ptychadena robeensis
GGTGCTGATTATGAGCTTTTATGGGCAGTCACGGACTCTGATCTCCTTTATTAAATAAATTTGGGCCAATTAAGGACAAAGTGAAGTTTCATTCACTAAGTAAATTAGGGTAAAATAATAAAAAAAAAACGTTTACAATATGCCACAGGAAAACAGCTATTTATTTTTATTTATTTATACTTTATTCATTAAGCTTTGGGTAACTAAACTTCTCCCATTATTTTATGAGATACCTGCTTTAATCCTTTCCCTGATCCAGCATTGTCGCTTTAGGACAGGAAGTAATTTTCTAGCAGGAACACCAGGTGAAATAAATATACTTAGGCTATGTTTCCATATAGGTGGGAATGACCAGGCGATCGGGCGTGATTGACCAGGCGATCTTCACGCACGGTTGTAAAAAAAAAAATCGCGTCCGTAGAAAATGAATGGACACACATGATCAAAATTTGCGTCCATTCATGTCTTTGGGCATGATCAAAAAAAAATTGGGGACTGCCGGCAGCCCACGATTCTGAATGGGGGGAGCCGCAATTCTGAACATGGGTCCAATCACAGCCGTGGGACAAGACCATTCAACTGAATATACGCGATCAACAGCAATCGCCGTATGCAATTAAAATCTTTTCCGTGATGCAATTAATCGCTTACGTGGCAACATAGCCTTAAGATGGGTTTACAAATGTAGATTTTTTCAACTGTCAATTAGATTTTTTGTTTGATGTCGTTTTGTTTGATGTCGATCGTTCATTTATCGAATGTAACATTAGATACTTTGTTCGTTCATCACCGATTTTGAATAAAAATACATTCGAAATTACTATGACAGATAAAAATTTACCAACATGTTCGATGACCTTTTAAACAATTTTTCTGTGGGCAAAATGTATCCATCGAACAAATTGGCCATTCTAGATTTTTGTTCAATCAACCAAAAAAACGTTTGTTCTTCGTGGATCAAACAAAAAAATCTACACGTGTAAACCCACCTTTACACTGGCCATTCACAGGTAGATTTCGAAATAGATTCGAGTACAATCGAGCGCCGTTCGATGTCCATTACTTCAGAGGGGGACCATGAGTCCATAACAGAGGAAGAAAGCTGCAGCTGCACAGCTTACAGTCTGTGATCAGCTGGGCTCAGCTCCCGTCAGTGGGGCGGAGCGGGGCCTGTCACTGCTCTGTGTACAAGGAGAGGGGTGCCATGCTGGCTGTGGACTGCTCTCTCTCCTCATGCAGCTCTCAGCCCATGTTGTAGGGGGTACCGGGTCCCCATCGAACAGCAATTGATGTGAACTTTGGTGCACATTGATTTCTGTTTGATTGACCCGCAATCAATCACAGAGTTGTAATGGTACCATGCTGTGGTTGATTGCAGGTCGATTGCAAAGGAATGGACCCGTGTATGCCCAGCACTAAGGTAGCTATACAAGGGCCAATTACCGCCTGATTTTTTGGCCAGTCGGTCGCTGTGCGTGTGCTCGGTAACAAATTAGATTGACCAGGATCCTCCCACTCCTGTTGCTAAATTCACGGCCAATTCAATTGTCCCCATGCAAAGTAATGTCCGCCACACAAAGGGTGCCCGTCGATCCTCTGAAGGAGTCAATCCCTCATCTATCAAGGGAGAATCTGCCCATGTATGGCCACCATTAGGCTGTGTCTTTTGTACACATACTTTTCATTGTTTTTTTTTATATAAATTTTTATTGAGAAAATTTAACAACCATAAACAAAAACAACAAACAGAACAAAAATGCAAGCAATTAAACTGGGCAAAGAAAAACACACAAAGAACCCCACACAAACCGACCATACACACAACCAACAACACAACAAACAGACAAACAAACAAACAAACCGGCACCAACCATCGTCAACAGAATAGAACTATACAAACAAACACGGGAGCCAGAGGTCAGGGGTTGCAAGCAACGGCAACACCAACTGGGGTGCACAAGTGGAATATCCTATCTCCGCAATAGTGCAGCAGATGGCCCGGCAGAGAGAGTGGGAGACAGGCCATACCTGGGTCAGCGCCTAGGGCTTATGGAGTGCCACACCGGGCAGGTTTGTGATGGACCTCGCTCCCAACTGCATTGAACTAAGGACAGTGGCAGTACCGGAAAAACAAACAAAACAAACCGAGTGACATGGAAAGAAAGAAAACACAGAAAGGAAATGAAAAGAAATATAAGGGAGGTATAGAACTGGTTGGGGGGGGGGGGGGGGGGTAGGAGGAACAGAAGAGAAGAGGGCAGGGAACAAGAGGAGGTAGGGAAGAGGTAGGAAAGAGGGCGAGCAACAGGGCGACACAGACGCCTGAAGGCCATCTAACCAGGACCGGTGAGGAGCGCTCGACCGGCCGCGGAATCCTTAAACAGGAGCCAAGCGCTCCAGGTGTCAACAAACTTAGCAGAGGTGTCATTGACCGAAGCAGTAAGCTCCTCCAGACGCTGGAGCAGGTCAAGTTCCGCGAGCCATTCGGAAACGGAGGGAGGAGTCGTAGATCGCCAATGCCTGGGGATCGTGGCCCTAGCCGCCATCACAAAAAAAGCCTCTGCACCCTGGACACAGGGGATTTGCAAAAACTATATATACTCTGACTCAAAGATCCAGTATAGCTAGCGCGGTTCATGAACGCAACTACAAAATCGTCTGTCGGTGGTATAGGACACCAGAGGTTCTACACAGAATGTTCCCTGCTGTCCCGGACATGTGTTGGCGCTGTGGCTCGGAGGTGGGTACTATGCTTCATGTGTGGTGGTCCTGCCCCATGGTCCTCCGTTTTTGGCCTTCAGTTCCCGTTCCCAGGCTAGAATGAAACGGGGCTTCGTGGAGGAAACCCCTGCGAGGAGAAGGGAGTAGAGGACTGAAATAGCACGCGGGGTTTGGCATCTGCTAGACAGATGTCTTCGAAGTAAGTGGTAACCCTATTACGGAACCTCCTGGAGAGCAGCGTCTGAAGGAAGTGGCGAAGTTGTATGTATTGTAGCCAATGACCGGAAGAGCGGTGCTGGGAGGGGACCAGCTCAATCAGGAGACGGAGAGACGTGTCCTGGAGAGCTCTGGAGATAGGCACAAAGTCACTGAGCGAACAGCCCAGGAATTCGTCTCGGCCACAGCCAGGTGGAAAGGCAGGGATCCCGAGTATCGGTGTCAGAGGGCTCAAGGGAGGGGACAGTTTGTGGTGACGTTGTACAGAGTCCCACACCTTAAGAAAGGAGGGGACAAAAAAGGGCATGGATGAGGCCGCAGGTCGAACCCCGGGGTCTATCCAAGGGAGGGCCTGAGGGGGCACTGAGAGAATGGAAGCATCCAGCCGAACCCATAACTTATCGTCCTTGGAGAATATCCAGTCCAGGGCACTGGTGAAGACCGCTGCTTTACAGTACAATTTTAAGTGGGGGAGAGCCACACCGCCTTGGTCCTTGCGATTGACAATATGTCGAAGCGCATACGTACCTGAGCAGTGCAGACTTCAGGGAATGGAAAAAGGCCCGGGGCAAGGAGATAGGAAAGGTTTGGAAAAGGTACAAGAACCGGGGAAGGACATCCATTTTAAATAGGGACATACGCCCAAACCAAGAGTGTTTGAGGGCAGACCAGGATTTCATTTTCAGAAAAGTAGATTGGAGCAAGGGCAACATACTATTCATTTTTAATGGACCCATTCAAAATAAATGGGAAGCCACTATGCTTTGTCGTGTTTTCGGAAAAAGGTAGTGCAGCCTTGGGCTTAAGCAAGATTCAGAAAGACATTAAAAGAAACACTATTTTTGGGCTGTTTTGCACATTTGCATGTTAACCAACAAAGCTGATACATGCGTTCACAGCAAATGCAAAACTCCATGTGCACATGCATATGAAGCTGCAAATAAAGGGTGCCCAGCCGATTGTGACCCGATGTTTCGGCCAATTGACCGTGTGTGATGAAGTCATCATGCACAGTCAATTGGTCAAGACATCGGGTCACAATCTAAACGTGTATGGGGGGCTTGTAGTGTCGCGGAGGACATTTTCTTCCTCAGCACGACCAGATTCTTTGAAGGTTCGAACACACTGTCAGAGGCTCACACACACCAATAAAAAGGTCAGGCAAGCTGGTAGGGGGATATTTACAAGCTTTACTAGCAGGGATTATGTACAAGTAATCACCAAACCCAAGCCTGGGAATGGGGCACATACTTTAGGTTCTACTGTTCCAAATAAACTTGCTACCAGCTGCAGGGTGCTGATGGCTTCACGTCCCAGTGAGAGGGGGTCAGGTACAGTCCCAGTGGTCAGGGTAATAGGTAAAGCGGGCCAGATGAGGTGGAGAAGGGAGGAATCCTGCGTCTGCCTAACTCAGCACCTACCGGTAGCCTCATCCAATCCGCTTGGGCATGTCTGAGGGAAGGTGGTCCTGGTCCAGGGGACGACCTTTCAGTCACCACTGTCCCAGGCACTGCTATGGGACAGCCGGAAGGAGAACCCAGGAAAAGGTAGGAGATCTGCGACTCCAAATCAGGGTGAGTCACACTGGCTGCAAGCTTGTTCAGGAGCTAACCCAACTCTGGCAACAGTACCACCCCGCTATATGCATCTATAAATAGACATGTTGGGGCTTTACATTAATATTTTTCCAATGCCTCTTGCTTATCCATTACAGATGGCAATGGGATGACTAATACAAATACATTTTGTCTTGCTGTCATTACCCTGAAATGGCTTCCATACACCTGGGAACCCAGCATGAAAGACAAAAAAAATATGTAGATCTTACTTCTAAATCTTTAAGGGCTTGTTCCCACTAGAGCGATTTGTCGCGGCACGACAATCCCCGATTGCCCCTAGTCGCGCTCATTTATTCTCTATGGGCGCGACTAGGGGCAATCGGCAAATCGCTCTAGTGGGAACAAGCCCATTGATCGTGTCCATTTATGCCTATGGGCATGATCCAGGGCTATTGGCCGCAGCGGCCCGTGACCCATGATCAAAAACATGGTGATGCAAATGAACAAGCCATTAAATATATCAAACAGATGTTCGCTTTAACATGTTACTGATTCATTGGTCTTATGATCCTCTTCCCCCTCCCTAAAGATAGAAGGTACTAATAAGTGAGGGTTGCACTGACAATTGTAATGGGACCTTCATCCTTGATCTCATGTTTCTTGTCTCTATTCAGGCTCGTCACTATGGAGATGTCAGAGGCGAAGGTTCAACTCCCTGTGCCGGTGCACATTACTGTCCTTCGAGCACATGATCTGGTAACACTTTTCATAAATAGCACTTAGCACAAGGAAGTTCTACAGACTGTAAATAATTCACTGATGCCTCTGTATTTTAAGTGTATGGTTTGCTCTATGATTACCATACAAATATATACACTAATCTGCAGGGCTGTGGAGTCGGAGAGTCAGAGTTGGAGACATTTTTGGGTACCTGGAGTTGGAGTCGGCAAAAAATTAACCGACTCCTACTAAATAAAATAAAAAATAACTTCAAATGTCGCAATTAACCTTCCTAGCGCACTGCCCGTTGAAAATTGCGCGGTACGGGCAATCAAGGCAAAGTACACTGCCTGTCACTCACTCCCTCCCTCCGCTGCTCTCCACACAGCCGGTGTCATAATGGACACCAGCTGTGTGGGCGGGAAAGCCGGCGCTCCTCCATTAACATGGAGGTCTATGGCCCCGGAAATGCTGCAGCGATGAAGACAATCGCTGCAGCTTTCCAGGTAGGCATTGGGTGTACCCGATGCCGGCTTACCCTGTGGTTGGAGCGACCTTGAACGGCGAACGAATAGGGTTCGTCTCTCAACCGCTAGGGAGGTTAACAAACAGTCATAATGAACGACTTCTCTGCTATAAGAATAAATGCATGCAGTGCATGTGGGCACCCCCGATCGGCGAGCGCGCACGTCGGCGGCAAAATCGGCCGCTGCTTGGTGCGTGTATGGCAGCCTTAACTCTCGCTGATAATGAAGTCAATGTTTGTTGCCGGACTAGAGACATATAAGTGAAGGGAATGGATCGCCAATAGTTCAAGACTTAAGGACCCCATACACCTTAAAATCTTACCATACAATTTCTGTACAATCCACTTTTGTTCTACCAAAACCATGTAATATGAGGAGCTTTCTAAACCTTCCAATCACTGTGTACTCTATCAGGGAGGCCACTATACTACATAGTTGTTGGTAGATCAAATGGAAATTGTATAGAGTGATCTTAAGGTGTATGGGGGGCTTAAAGCAGTAAAACATTTGAAAAAACACTGTAGTTCAGCTGAGGCGTCAAATACTTTAGTCAACTTTACACATGACTATGGGATTCAAGGGAAATTATGAATCATGGTTGAAGTGCCCCTGCTCCCTGCCACTTCTTGGAGCCTTCCACTGCCCTATCTTCAGCAGAAGATCAGAACACTAAAGCTAGGCACACACGGGTAGATCTGTAAAAAGATTTGTGTACAATCAATTAACTTGCGCGCTCACGGTGAGATTGTACTCTAATCTGTTTACAAACCTACCTGTGTGTGCTTTCCTTCGGGCGGGATCAATAGAGCCGGCTCGAAGGAACTTGATTTAACGGGGTTCCAACATGTTGGAAAAACCCGTTCAATCTCCAATACTTTGCATGGAGACATGAGTCTTCATGGAAAGTATTGAAACAGCTGCGGCTCCTGCCTCCTTCACAGTCGTCGGCTGTCAGTGTGAAGGGGCGGATCCAGCACTACTCACTTGCAAGCTGTGTGAGTGAGGAACCTGTATGAGACAGGCTGCTTCTCCCCAGCTTGTGGCGTGTTGTAAATCACACACTGGGGAGAATGGGTCCCCATTGAACAGAAATCAATGTGCCCATGTGGTGCACATTGATTTCCGTTCAATTGATCCCCGATCAATCACAGCATGGTGCCTAGCTTAAGGAAAAAGCAGCAACATCTTCTGCCTAACTCCCTTTCTCTGCTTTAATTGGCCATTACAGTCCAGTGTTGGTTTCCTGGCCAGTAGTTCTGTGGTTAATGTATGTTGCCTTCCTTTCCTTCAATGGATTGATAAAATACATTAGCATATTAAATACAGAGAAGTCGGAGTCGAGGAGTCGGAAGAATCAGTAACTGAGGAGTCGGAGTCGGGGAATTTATCGACCACAGCCCTGCTTATCTGCCACATCATTGAAACTTCCTTCTTTATAATGAGTAAAGCCCCACATACACCTATCAATCTTACCATACAATTTCTGTACAATCACATTTTGTTCTACCAAAACCATGTAATATGAGGACCTTTCTAAACCTTCCAATTACTATACATTGTATACTGCATAGTTGTTGGTAGATCTAATGGAAATTGAATGGAGTGATCTAAAGGTGTATGGTGTAGGTATGCTATGTAGACTATGTCTGAAAGTATGTACACACTTTGCTTGGAAATTTTTTTGGGAATTGTGACTGGAAACACAAGCACAGGGCTGAAAGGGCACACAGGTAATCATGCCTAATGACCTTCATACTTTATTTTTTCTTCTGCAAATTCATTGCCTTTAAAACTGACCTCTGTAATGAGATAATGTTTTGGCTAATCAGTAAATATTGGAGCTCAAAGGCTATACAGGCACAGAGGGCCTCATGCCATCTCCATTAATAACACTCGGGCTGGAACTCCATTAGTCGTAGCCTCACACATTTATTATTAACAAACTAATAAACATAAATAAATACGCTTAAAAAGATGGTTTATATGCATTTCCTGTGATACTGAGTATTTTGTGTTATAGAAAGGGGTTAAAAGTCACTATCCAGTGACTTTTCTGAGGTCCGAATTCAACAATGTCCTCCTGGGTGACTCCCCCAAATTTGAAGCCAAGCCAGAACAGCCAACTGAGTACAACTTCACCACAAGCTTTGACCTTGGCGGAGAAAGCCAACATAGCCTGGATGATGTGGCCCACAAACCTGTGATAGGTAACTAAAAGCCTCTGTTCTCTGTACTGTGTATCTGCCTTAAAAAAATGTGGTCTTTTTTTTTATTTCCAGTGTGAAAGATTTTAGTAAAAAGGTAGCATGAGTGAATATGTGAACATTATTGACCTGCTTTAAGGTTAATTCTGCTTTAAGGTTAATCAATGGGCCAGAAAAAGTATGGAGATACTTAATAAGAATTAGAAGACCTTAAAAAAATCTGCTAGATGATTTTACTTTTTTACTTTATATAAAACAATATACTGTATAGAATAGAAGCACCAACAGTTGTTTCTGGATTTAGAAACAATGATAAGTGCCGCACAACCTAGAGCAGGGCTACTCAAATATAAATTTGAAACGTCCACTTACCAAATTTCCATTCAGTCTGAGGTCTGGAGTTTGGAATTTTACCGTGCACTGCCGGCGGATAGGCAGTTTTCCCAGCGCTGACCCGGTCCGCCGGACAGAAGCCTAGCGTAGTCAAGTGCATTTATATAAATATTCTCCCTATCGTCTATACAGTACACAGTTTCAAACATATGTATTAAATTACTAGACAAGGGGCACCTCACAAGTATATATTGAGGGGTCAGTGGAGGGTGAAAGGGGTAGGATGACCTGAGGAGCCCTGGGATGGCCATTTTCTCTGCTCACAAAGCTTTCTTTAGGAAATATTGATATAAATTCAAGGTTTTATTAACCTTCCTGTGCATCCCGCCATCAGAAATTTTGGGGCCCCCTACTAGGTAATTTTTCAGGGCCCCTGATGTCTCCAGCTGGCTTTGGGTCAAATGTAACCCCCAGTAATGTTTGAACCCCTAGATCTCATCGCCCTTGAGCATTGCAACAAAATCTCTGTGTTCGACACAGGGATTTTAGTGGACATGGAGCTAGGGCTTTATATATGCCTACTCCCTGACTTTCAACCCCCAGATGCTCCAACACCCTTTTTTGGATTAGTAATTTACAATTTGACACCCCTATCTGAAACCTTTCACAGCTATTAATGTTTTCCTGCGGTTATCCCAGTGACAGAAATTGTATGTGTTTAACAATAAAAACTGAAAAAAATTGGCAATCTAAAAAATGAGATTACATCCAAGCAATATTTAATAGGAGGTTTTAGTAGGAAAAATTGTGCTTAGGGACCTGAAAATGTACATGGATGTAGTATCAGGGGTTAACTGGTAATCCCCAAAATGTCAAGGTTCTACCATGCAGGGTTCAAAGATCTATGTGTTCTAAATAGGCTAAGTGAAAGCATGTATGCAGCAGAGTAGTGCTTTATGCTCATGGGGAAGCAATATTTGATAGCTGTATTTTAGCTGAAATTTAATATATAAGTGTTGTAGCTAGAGGGGTGAAACTCGGGGTGTAAGTAGTAATAAGGAAGCATTACTGACCCTAAAAGTTTCATCATTATACTATACTGGTTTTCGTGCTATGAATGTTCAAAGTTAGTGTCACACAGGTTTATTCAGCTAAGTTTCTACAGCTGTAGAAGGGGAGAGGGTGTGTCCTGTCCTGCGTGTTGATTGGCTGGGAAGCACAGTACACACAAATCTAGCTCCTCTCCTTCGCTTCAAAACATTGGCTCTCACTAGGAAGGAGGGGAGAGATGAGCCCAAGCCACAAGTCCACATGTGACCCTATTTGGGTCCGGATTCGGACAGGGGTCCGTCTATTGAGTACCCCGGACCTAGCAACAAAGTCAACTACTGTAAATGATAACATATAGTAGTTTGCAGGCTATCAAGGATATGTGGTTATCAGGGTGACATCACTTCCTGTTACAGATGCTGGAGGGCTCAGTAGGATAAGTAGGACAAGTTTTTAGCGCCAGCTCTTTGTCAATCATGAAATGCATCCCATTGATCCTACTGAGCTCTCCAGCATATGTAACCAGGAAGTGATCTCATCCGTAACTAGGAAGTGACGCCAACTACCTCCTTTAATATGAGTATTTTATCTTTTATTTTATCATTTACAGTACTTAACAGTCTCCCATGTGAAAATAACATAGAGCTACAGTTATTGTCCTATATAGTCCTATCCAGGACCATTTCTAGCTTGTTGGGGGCCCCTTTATTGATGCTTTGATGCTAAGAAGTTTAAAGCCTTTGGTGAATTGTGCCTCACTTTGTTATACTTTCAATAAAAAAAGAACTTGACAGGGGAGAGATGCACAGAGCTTCCTTTACCCTCCTCTCCCTCCTTCCTGCTGTGTGAGAAGCAGTGCACTACTGTAAAAGGGTTTTTTATTGCCAAAATTCTTTATCAATTGTTATTGTTTTTATTATTAAATGTATACAATTTATGTCACTTGGATAACCGCAGGGAAACTTTAATAACTTTAAAGGTTGCATTTAGGGGTGTAAAATTGGGAATGTAAATTACTAATTCAAAAAAAGATTTATAAGGGTGTTGGAGATCTATGGGAGGAAAATCAGAGTAGGCACATGTAGGGTAAAATCTGACAAGTGAAACGTTGCACTACTGAGATATGATACTGATATATATATACTGAGATCTGGGGGTTCAAACGGTGTTGTACTGTGAGAGTTACATTTGATCCAAAGCTGTTTATCTGTGGATGGAGACAGCTAGTCGGAGGCTCACTCAGGAACAGGGAGGTCAATCTGCAGCAGAATCAACCATGCAAGAGGCTGACGCAGAGGACAGTGAGTACAGTAGAGAGGTTGACCACCCAACATATGGGGTGAGTGCCAAACACCATCTTCTGGTACTCATCCGTGTAGCTCACTAAAAACGTTATGTGCACACCTGCACATAAGTTGAGCTACTTAAGTGAGTACCAGAAGATGGTGTATGGTACTCACCCCATATGTAGCATGGTTTTAATGATTAAAAATGTATTTATGTGTATTAATATTATTATACAATTGTTATCAATTTACAAAATTCAAAGTGAGCGAACAAAAGAAAAATCTAAATCAAATCAATATTTGGTGTTACTACCTTTTGTCTTTAAAGTCAGGTGTATGATCAACCAATTATATCAAACAGGTGCAAACAGGTGCTAATGATCATCAATGTCACATGTAAGCTGAAACACATTTAGAGCTCATTTACACTGGCAGTTTTAAACTGCCAGGTAAACGACCATAAATCGCTACCAGGTGAAATCGCTATCAGGTGAAAGCCAGAAAACCAACTGGTGGATGCCTAATGTTGCGTCCGCTGGTCAGTTTTCGGACTCTCGTATGATAGGACCTCCATGGGGTCCTTATCTAGACGACCTGCGAGCACCTGTACATTTTAGCAGGCGCTCGCAGTCATGCACAGACGTTTCTCGTGCGGCTTGGGAAGTGACAGCGTAAATTCAACCTAACTGAAACAGAAACAGCTGTGTGGGAGGTATAAAACAGTGTGAGGAACAGCCAAACTCTGCTGCCAATGTAAGGTTGTGGAAGACATATCATGTCAAGATTGAGCCCAGCAACAAGACACAAGATAATTATACTACAGACCAAGATGTCAAAGCAGATTGGGGTTACAAGATGTGCTGTTCAAGCTCTTTTGAAGAAGCACCAAGAGGCAGTGGTTGGCCAAAGAAACTTAGTGCAGCAGATGGAAGGCACATCAAGCAGATGGAAGGCACAAAATCGGAGGTTGTCATCCACATGCGGAGATGTCTGGTCAGAAGTGGTCTTCATGGAAGAGTTTCAGCCAAAGAGCAATACCTCTGATGAGGAAACTAGGCCAAGCGCCTTGAGTAGCAAAAGGCCAAGCACCTTGAGTAGCAAAAGGCAGTTTGTCCGTTGAAGGGCTGGAGAGCGACATTAAAGCATGGAGGTTCCTTGAATGTTTGGGGCTACATTTCTGCAAATTGAGTTGGAGGTTTGGCCAGGATTTATGGTGTTCTCAAAGTTGAGAAATACAGGCAGATACTTATCCATCATGCAACACCATCAGGGAGGCTTATCATAACTTGGCTCCCCAACAGCTCTCCTGGCAGATAGGAAACAGTTCGATTTTGAAGTACCTTTTGAATTTGGTCCTTTCTCTTCCGGTGTGAGGACCTGGTGACTTCACATCGGGGGTGCCAAATTTAAAGGGGAATTGTACTGGGTACTGGATACAGTGATAACTGTATCCAGTACAATTCAAAGTAAAAAAAAAACAAACACATTTACAAAAGAAGTATTTTAAAGATTTTATCATTTAAATTATTGATAATATTTTTAAGTATTTTTTACATAATTGTTTTTTCAAACATTATTATTTTCAGAATGTCTACTTGCCCCTTGTATGGACATATTTTATAAGTTACAGGCCAACAAAATTCCATTAAAAGTCTATAGTGCACTTTTGGTACGGAAATCTGGACCTCAACAGTGTGCTAGGGAGGTTAAATACAATACACTTTTACATTTCCTGCCCCGGTGTGATACCATCAAATACATCAGTGGTTCCCAACATTTTATTCTTAAGGCCCAATTCAAAGGGATTCTGCCTTTAGGGGGGTTTCTGCCTGATTCAAAAGGGATTCTGCCTTTAGGGGGGGCTTCTGCCTGATTCAAAGGGATTCTGCCTTTAGGGGGGCATCTGGGGAATTTTTTTTTATCTTCTGTGCTTATAAGCGCTATGAGCCCAAAAAGAAAAACCGCTGTGTTTAATACCAATTAAGACAAAAATGCCCCAAAACTGAAGGTGAGAGGCCAAGGTTCATTTAACCCAATGTTTTATTTTATGTAAATATACCCTTAGGGCTTGTATCCACTGGGTGCCATGGACACATTGACTTGACTCATCCATGACGCCTAAGCTGTGGATTGCCCAGCTTTTAGCGTTTTTAGCTGACATGTCCAATGATATTCAATATGTCAAAAACAATGCAGTGGACATAAGCCCTTGTGTCCAACACTTTCATTTCCCCTTCTGGGTGTTTTGTCCATAGTTCTTGTTTTGTTAAATAGCCCTGTGACGAATAATCAATATAATCACTGTACATATATATCTTGTCCGAAAGCCACACTACAGTTCGCCAGACCCTTATAGCTAAATTCCACCATTCTGTAGAAATCATGGAATGTCTACCATGCCTGGTGCACCCACCTGTGTAAACATCTAGGGGGTCGTAAATGCTCAGAGGTCCCGTGCTTCAAAGCATTGAAATAACCCACTTTATTGCCCCCCAATAAACCCTCCAGTTCTGGTGGAAAAGGGAGGAGGGAACGAGGGAGTTCATTCCGAGGACACCAAGAAATTGACCCCTGATTCAACTGTACATTAATGGTTGGAGAGATTACCTATAAAATCATATTTCCATACATGGGGAATATTGGTAACTCGCAGAGGTGGCCCTCCATAGGAAAACGCATATTTGTAAGACTTAAGATGGGATGTGTGTGACGTTCCTGGGCATATGAGATCTCTAGAGTAGCATCGTGGCATAACATATTCTATTCATGTTTGGCATTCTATAAATTAGTAAAACCGGCTGAGAGTGAACATGTCCCCCATATCATGGTCGATGTTGTTCCTCTGGAAAGTTAGCATATTCATGTGTATATGACTATATGTCTTGTCGAAGGAGGGGGGCTGTCTCATTAACCCCGTGAGAGGGTTTGTTCAGGCTCCGGTTTTTGTCAACTCCTCCGGGGAGGAAGAAGGGTTAAAAGCATCCCCCATTCTACTGAGGGATGTCTATGTCTGGTCTCTCTTAGTCTCTTATGTCTTTTGTCTGCCTTGGATTGTCCTGAAACCCGTTCATTGCTTCTCCAGAATTGGACGCTGGATTACAATATTGGACTCATTTCTAAGGACACTTCACCGGTAAACTCTCGCTCTGAATGAACCACAAAGAATCTAAGCTACTGGAGAGATGCTACCTAGTGGATAAGTATGTTATTTCTAAGATTTTTATGTTGAATTAACTTTTCCCCACAGGGATAGTTTAGTTTTCCAGACCTGGTGGCAGTGATACCGAGAGATATACATAACAATCACCGAGATTGCAGGGAAGATGTATAGTGTATTGCTTCACATCCCCTCTTCCACCAATCGTTTCCATTTTGGGCCTGTTCACAGTGAGGGACGAGGGCTCCCAGTGGCTGGGACCGGGACTGCGACTGTGAAGAAGTGTTGAGGAGACTGGTTGCTGTTGGTGGGGGGTTTGTGACAAGCCCACACTCCCTCCTCATCCTTCACAGAAAAAAAAACACATTGTCTCCATAACAATGATGCTGAAGAGGGGCGTGGCTTGGCAATGGCCGTGTGAAGACGCGTCTTCTGTGGGCTCCCGCCGGCCGCTGCTTTTAAGACCTCCAACACCTGCTATACCTTCAGCTCCATCACCCCATTCTACCCTACGGACATGTCCAAGCTCGCGGGCAACAAGGGGAAGAAAAGAGAAGTCACAGACCCTGCTCTTCACCCGTATTTCGGCTCGCAAACAGCCGGGACAGCATCACGCATTCCCTCCAAGATGGCCGACGCGCGCCAAAACAAGACGCCAAAAAAGAGGGCTCAGAAAGAACAATCTCCCCCGACGGACATGGCGTCCTGGTCCACCTGCTCCCCTTCGGGTGAGACATTGGATCGGGAGGAGGGCAAGGACCATGACATGGCAGTTTTACCGGCTGCATTCCAGCTCCTCATCCAAAGCCTTCCCTCCAAGGCAGACCTGGACTCCCTGGCTGCTCGCATGGACTCTACATGGCAGAGGGACCTGCAACCTGTGCAACTGGCCATATCCCAATTGGGCTCCCGCATGGACACCCTGGACACCGCACAGACCGCAACGGCGGCGAAACTTGCCAAGATTGAAGCCAGGCTGACTGACCATGACCGCAGACTGGCTCAAGTGCAGCTGCGACAGGAAGATGGGGAAGACAGAGACAGGAAAAATAATCTGCGAATTAGAGGTCTCCCTGAAGCTACCCCTCAAGAACAGATCAAGCCCACAGTACAAGCTCTCCTCAGCTCACTCCTAGATGACACCCGTCCAGAGGACATCATGATCGACAGGGTCCATAGGGTGGCGGGAAGGCGCCTGCCAAATTTAGCAGGTCCCCGAGACGTCCTATGCAGAGTTCACCTCTTTACAGTAAAAGACGATCTGCTGAGAAAGGCTTGGCTGAAGAGACCGCTCGAGTTTGACGGTGCCCCGCTCCAAATCATGCTCGACCTGTCCGGCAACACACTCTGCTGGAGGGCCATGCTCAAACCTCTTCTCCACCTCCTCAACGAGGCCAAGCTCACCTACCGATGGGGCTACCCGGTGCATCTATTGATACGCAACGGCACCTCGACCTTCACCCTCCGGGCGCCTGCAGACCTTCCAATGATGTTCCAGCGGCTGCAGCTCCAGCACATTGATGTACCGGACTGGCTCCAATACTTACCGGATCCCCCGAGGACCCCGACTACCTCGCTTCGCGCCCCACGTTCTCCCACACCCTTGAGGCGTCAAGCAACCTTATCTCGTCCTCCACGACCGGAGGACCCGGAGGGCTGAACACTGCCGACCCACGCGCCCCGCTGTGAAGGATGGCGCCTGCAACCACTCAGATACCTCGACCCTCCACCTGGGACCAGATAAGTACTCTCGCACGGACCATGTATAAGGTACCCAGCCTCCCCTCCCAATGCTCTGTAGCCAGGGCCAGCCGGAGCCCATGGAAACCTTGGCCCCCTTCTGACAAGTGCACCCCTCCACACAAAACCCACTCCTTTAAGCCCCCCGGTGCTGCAACCACCCAACATGACTTCCTTAGAAGGGTCCAAGTGGCCCCAGGACTTCCGCACTGCCACCTTAGTAGGTCCCCATTCCTACAGCACCATAGGGGCAGCACGCCCGAACAGACTCTCTGGGGGGACGTACAATTGCCCCCCCCCCCGGTTCCCCAAGCGGCCGTCCAGATGGGGAGGGGTGCCCAGGTGCGCGAAGATGGAGGCTCCCGTATCTGCTCTCTCGAGCTTGGTCCCGGATGAGGGATTCCATTACCTCTCTTCCCCTTGAACGGGAATTTTTCTCTGTGAACCCCCCCCCCCCCCCTTAACTTGACTTCGCTAAACGTCAGAGGCCTGAGAACGCCAGAAAAAAGGAAAATTATCCTTACTGAGTGTCACAGGCTAAAAGCTCATGTCGTTCTACTCCAGGAGACCCACTTTCAACAGGGGAAAATACCCTCATTGCGTGACAATCGCTACACGCTCTTATTCCACTCAGGCTCCCCGGACAAAAAGTTTAGGGGAGTGTCCATCCTGATTTCAAAGTTGGTTCCCTGGACAACTCTCGACACGCTCGCCGATGCGGAGGGTAGATGGCTGTGTGTTAAGGGGAGGATTGATTCCCAAGTGTTCACAATTGTGAACATCTATCTCCCCAACTCAAACCAAATTTCTTTCCTTGAGCGCCTTCTAACACAAAAATCCAACTTCACAGACGGGATCCTGATCATAGGAGGAGACTTTAACTTCTCACTCAACCCTCAGACAGACAACTCTACCAAGACCTCCTCCCTTCCCTTCTCAGCCCACAAACGCTTTAAACGAGCTCTCGCCTTGTACCAGCTCAAAGACATTTGGAGACTTCATCACCCCATGGACAGGGACTTTTCCTTCTACTCCTCCCCTCACGGCTCTTACTCACGCATAGACTACTTTCTGACCCCACATACTCACCTACCTCTCTTCACGGCCTCATCCATTGGTAATATAGCTGTCTCTGACCACGCTACAGTGTCGGTCACCCTCTCACTACACCCACAAATGCACTCCCCCTGGAATTGGAGACTCAATGAATCCATCTTGTCAGATCCCGAGTGGAACAAGGTAATTGAGTCTGACCTCCACCAATACTTTCTCACCAAATCTACGCCGGATTGCCACCCCCACATTGTGTGGGAAGCCCATGAGGCATACATCAGAGGTTCTCTCATAAAAATCGGGGCTCAAAGGAAACGCCAACACGTGCAGGCTGTAACCGATATTGTAGACCGTATTACTGCGCTCGAGCTCACACATAAAAGGACCAGCTCGCCAACACAGGCAGCGGAGCTCATGCAGCTCAGGCCGACACTCAGGACACTCCTTTTGGATAGAGCTAGATATTCACTATTCAGATGCAGGCGCCACTATTACGAACACGCAAACAAATGCAGTAAATCACTTGTGCAAGCCCTAAGAGCCAAAAGGCCCTCATACCGACGATCAAGGACCCATCAGGGACTGAAGGAAACCTCCCCAAGGACATCGCCAATGCTTTTCGAGACTACTATTTCTCTCTATACAACCTGACGCCCGACACCCCCTCCTCCACTGATGACAGAACCAAACTCATATCCACATACTTAAAGAGCTCAGACCTCCCTTCCCTGGACCCTGTGACCATCCAACTGTTAGAAAGCCCTCTACAGGAAGACAAACTCAAACTTGCCATCGCATCATCTAAAACCGGTAAGGCCCCAGGCCCAGATGGCTACACCCTCCTTTATTACAAACAATATCAGGACATTCTGACCCCCCCCCACCTGACGAAGGCGTGTAATGCCCTGT